>CM056603.1:27826350-28048850 GCA_029721355.1 Tegillarca granosa | reverse complement strand
AATACAATTTTTGCAGAAAAATCTGAAATATATGTAGATCGTAAAAATCACGTCTGATGTCAATAGATTATATTAAGAAAAGGTTTTCATTTATGTTTTAGCACAAGCAGACTAAAATTTATGATCCTGTAGTTCTTACGGATTGTGTATTGCATTTTTATGTATCCACACAAGGAGTCACGTGGTTTTTGTGATTTATAGCCTATATGAACGCAACAGCTCTCAAGCTTGGAGAAATGGAAATTTTTCACGGCAAATGAAAATATTTTAATTTAGACGTCCTGCATATGTTTCCTATGATCGATGAACTTTGTTCAGGAAAGATGTGACTTGTACTGAAAAAATACAAGAAAAAAAAACCTTTGTAACTACTTGCAAATAATTTTTCAGTGGTGGTCCCTCTTAAAAGGCTTTCAGTTAAACAAAATGGTTGTTTATAACGCATGAATTTTCAGTTTCAAATTTCCCTTTTCTATATTAACTACTGTTTCACCCTAACCAAAACTTTTATTTTACATCACTGGAAGTTTTGTACAAAATTACTGAACATTGGAAGCTGATACATCTATGTATGTAAAATCACCAGAAAGAAAGAAATCTTGAACCACTTGCTACATTATGCACGAATGGTAATTTTAAGCATCTATTTAACGCCTTATTATCAGTCAATGACAAAAGAATGTATGTTGGACTATTCACACGGAAGATATGCACTACAAATAGGAAGTCAATCGAACCTAGAGAGTCTTGCTTAAGTAGGACTTAACCAACAGAAATATAAAATATTAATTCACTACTAAAACTCATCTAAATTGTATAATTATATATATTCATTTGCCTTGTGAATTTCCCATAGCTGCAAGCTTGAGAGTGGTTGCGTTCATGATTGACAATGTACGATAAAAACATTGTTTCTCCGTGTATGAATACATCAAAAATGCAATACACAATCTAGAACTACATTACCATAGGTAAACAAACAAGGCTATCGCGGCACTTTATATATATATATGTGTGTGTGTGTGTGTGTGTGTGTGTGTGTGTGTGTGTGTGTGTGTGCTTATCTAAAGATCAATAGTTGCAATCGTCAAATAAATGAGGAACTTTAAAAATAAAATAACAACATCAACTTTTTTTTCTTCAATGCCCGTCAAAAGTTTTGAATTTTGTCATCCTTGTTAAAAATGTATCTTTGTCTTTTATATATAGGCATATTGTCTTCTTTTGGCTGTTTTATCAGTTGCCTGTTATGTTCCGTGTTGCATTAGATGCTTCAAAATTCATTTCCTTTTTTTACTAATTATAAGCATAAGCTTTTAATCATTTTGTGCACATGACACAATTTGACCAAACAATTCCGTTTTAATATATAATAAAAGTAATAATGTATCAATGAAATTATAACTTTTATTATATATAAATACGGAAATTTTTGGTCAAACTGTGTCATTTCGATTAACGCATTTACACATGGATATAACTATAAAGCAAATTCGATGAGAAATCACTTAATTTAATATGCAAAAAAGTTCGTGAATATGTAATGAGCTTAATTACATTTCCGAGTTGCTAATTATTCTTCATGTATAATCGATTTCATATCATAACTTAAAGACGGTTTTCCCTTGACAAAATATATAAATTATAAATATCAATCAATTAGATACCTTGGAAACAGACTGAATTTTGTAAATAATAGATTTTAGAATTTTGATTTTAATACACGAGAACGGATGTTGAAATTATTACGATGGAATAATGAATTTTGTTAATTTAGGATTTGAAATCACTAACATTAGTACACGATTAATAATGTTTAAATTTAAAATTTACGGCTATGTTGTCTACTTCCTCTGTAAGTATACCTTTTTATTATTATTATTATTATTATTATTATTATTATCATCATCATCATTATTATTATATTTGTCTAATAAAACTGTATGTAAGTTTTTCTCTTCCAGTTGCATATTTGCGTAAAGTGCAATAGACCAATGCAGAAATATTTAGTGCGTGCTTAGCGAAATAAATGCATCAACCTTTCGCCGAACACTTCAACTCCAAAACTTCTATTAATCCATTTAAGAATTACGTTGAACTCAAGATTTTACGTGTTCTGTAGATGCGAGGTAATTTTTTTTTTTTTTGTAAGTGAAGCCTGAAAATTATGTTGTCTGAAACGTCTGAAACTTTTATGACAATCCGTTTGCAAAGTTCTAAATAATTCTTGTGGTTTAATTTTTTTTTTTTTTTTAAAAAATCAAAAAATATAAATAAATAAATAAATAAGTTGCTGGAAGTTAAGATAAGAGAGATGACATAGTGATGGTGTAACATTGTAACAATTATAACATTGTTTACGGTAATAACTCTTTTGCTTTCAGTAATGCCTTTATTGCATTTTGTTGGCGGAATCGAGTTAACAGCCCCGTCATATGTAAGCGAATGGAGAGTTATAGATGCAAATAATTCGGCCAAATCTGAGTTGATATTTATTCATGGTTTTGACATAATACCATACAAAGTGGAAGCCCAAGTAATGGTGGACGGACAGCATCAGCTGGTCTTCCCCGGAATGAGCTCTGTCTTTAGACATACATTTAATCAACGTAGTAATCATGGCGGAACGATTGTGGTTTACAATGAAACAATGGTTAAAGTTCTGGTCAATGAAGAGAGTGGATCTGTTATATTTACAGGTAAGTTGTTCAAAATTCTGGAAGTTTTTAACTTACATAAAGCTTTTGGTTTATGGACTTTGACAATTCTGTTCATTTAAGAACATGTACATTGTTGTTAGGGGTTATATTTGATTGCTAGGGATTAATATTTATATATGAATGGCATGATATAACGTTATTTTCTTTCCGACAAACTAACCAATTTTACACGTTCTGTTTTAATCTAATCCAGAAAAGTCAGATAAAGTCCCTTGCACAATGTGTAACAGTAGTGTCCGACCAATCATTACGAATAATTAAAAAAAAAGTGTGATAAAATAATGATTATTTAAGAATTGACTTCGAGTTAAGTGTCGTCTAGTGAAGCATGTGCAAATTTGCGCAGAAATTCTCTAACGTTCATACCCTCATATACGTTACCAAACACGAAGTAAATTCTTACATTTACAATTCTTGGCATATTTTTTGTTAGGCTTGAAATAGTGTCGTTCTGTGTGATAAAATAATGATTTATTTAAGAATTGACTTCGTGTTTGGTAACGTCTAGAGAAGCACGTGCAAATTTGCGCAGAAATTCACTAGGGTTCATATCCTCATATACGTTACCAAACACGAAGTAAATTCTTACATTTACAATTCTTGGCATATTTCTTGTTAGGCTTGAAATATTGTCGTTCTGTGTGATAAAATAATGATTTATTTAAGAATTGACTTCGTGTTTGGTAACGTCTAGAGAAGCATGTGCAAATTTGCGCAGAAATTCACTAGCGTTCATACCCTCATATACGTTACCAAACACGAAGTCAGTTCTTATATTTACATTTCTTGGCATATTCCTGTGTAAAATAGTAAAATAAACTATGTATAAAAGCATGATGTACCAATTCTTGAACCTTCGTAAGATTGTATAGCTTTTTTAAAGACTCAGTGTACATGTGCTAGTTTCGGACCAAATTTTAAAAAAAAGGGTCTAATTTTAAAACATATTTTATTGCAACATAGGCACAATTAAACAATGCTATTTTATTTATTATGCATAAGTTCATCACGTTCTCGCGATATTTGAAAAGTTTATGTATAAACATTAATATATGCTTTGACTTGTTTTTTCATAAATAGATCAGGAAATCCCCCGACATCTGTTTACAAATGTTTGTGCATTCTTACATCATTAGTTTTACGTCACACAACTGCACGTTCTATACTGAAGTTATGAAGCTATGAACTAGCGAGTCTAACAATGGTTCACATAGTACAAAATATTAGCTATTGTAAATATTTGGCTATCAATTTCGCTCAAACAAAATAACTGTACTCTTGTTCATAGAAATAATTTTTTCTTGTGTGTTAACCTGTGTCTTTATTACTAGCAAGTATTTATAATAAATATGACGTATTTACTATCAAACGGTCGCCATTGACGTTGGCTAAGGGAAATAACTCTCAGACTGACTCGATATAATATATTTTGTGGACCCAATATTCAGTACAGGCCTGTCGAAAGTTAAACACTTTAGTGCCGAATTAGTGCCGACTCGGCAGCTCGTCTCGGCCCTTCGGCAGTTATGTCTCGGCCAATAGTAATCAACAGCTCGGCACCTTTTCGGCAGCTACTGTCCATCGCTCGGCTGTTTTTTCGGCCACTTTTTGACTGCTCGGCACTTTTTCGGCTGCTCGGCACCTTTTCGGCCGCTCGGCTCCTCGGCACTTTTTCGGCCACTCGACCCCTCGATACATCAGTTCACTAAACATGCCTGCAGTTACGCGTATATCGCAATATATTTGAGAGAAAATTGTGAGATTATCTAACTCTGGAGTTAGTCAAAGAGAGATCAGTAAGAAAATTAATAGAGAAGATAATATTTATATATCAACAGTGTCAGTGAACAAGTTTCTGCAGCGTTTTAGACGACTTTTTTTTCTAAATTAAAAGTTTGAAGACAGGTTTTGGAGTCTGGCCGATCTCGGAGACAATGTGTCTAAATAAAACTCCGTTTGTTCGACATTCTTTTGTCATGGTACTGAGAAGGTTTTGAACTTCGTGTATTGAAGCCAGGTATTTGATAATGACAGGGGATTAACAGATTAGGATTATGACACCTGATGTTTACCTGTATAGGTGCATTTAAGGACTAAATTAAAACTGCGATTGCAGAAGTCCAGTTTTTTGTTTTAAAATCTCGCTCCATAATGGAATATAAAAGATTTATGTAATTCTGGGGAAAAAAATCACATATCTACTTTTCCGTCGTCCATATATTAAATGGTATTTATTTATTTATTTTTATTAATGTTTTTTATTTATTTATCTATCTATCTATTTATTTATTTATTATTCTATTATTATTTTTTTTAAATTTATTATTATTATTTAATTTGCACTTATATTCCTTATCATTAACGACTGATATATTTTAATATTATTATTATTATTATTATTATTATTATTATTATATATAACTAATCTCTCTCAGATGTAAATTGCTGAAAAAAAACACATATGTATCTTTTCCACCATCCGTTTATTTAATGTTTTTTTATTTTATTTATTTATTTATTTATTTATTTATTTATTATTTATTTATTTATTTATTTATTTATTTATTTATTTTATTTTATTTTATTTTATTTTATTTTCATTTTATTTTATTTTATTTTATTTTATTTAATTTGTTTATAATCATTTTTTAAAAATTTATTATTGCTATTTTTTAAAGTCTTTATCATTACCGATTGATATATTTTATTATTTCAAATATACAGTTAAACATTAATCTCTCAGATGTTAATTGTTAGACCTGACCGAAACTCGGCTACTGAGAGGCAAAATGAACTGCCGAGTCGTGGACAGTTCAAAGTGCCGGGGAGCCGAATGAGTTGCCGAGATTCGGCTACCAAGTGGCCAAGCTGTGGACAGTTCCAGTTGCCGAGGGGCCGAGAGTTGACAACTATTCGGCCACTTTCTGTCTACAGCTCGGCCCCTCGGCAGCCGAGTCTCGGCTCCTTTTCGTCAGCTCAGTGTTAAACTTTCGACAGGCCTGTACTGTAGTCTGTATTCGGTCACCGCGTTACCATCAATTCCCCAATTGTATTGAAAGAAAATGGTAAGAGGATATATTTAGCTTAAAGTAATTTACTGATTTATAGAGTTTTATTTTAACGAATAAAATGGACGTTGCTACATAGATATGGTAATATTTTATTGATTTCTGAAACATCTACAAATTTACACGATTAAATACTTATAAATGGAACATTTAAAAAAAACCTACTTTTACAAACCCAGCTTATATTTTTAGACTAGGCTATAGAATTTCAGATGGAAAACGTTATTACAGTTTCACTAGTAATTAATAAAGCTACCTTACACAATTTTATTCAAAATTTCTTCAATATTGATATACTAATGAAAGAAAAAAAATGCATACGAAATTAGTAGGTTATGTCATTATTCAACGAAATAATTTTTCAAAAGTTTTTGAATTACTAGATAAAAACTTGATTACTATTTTTGAATAATACTTAGATATTTACTTATTTTGAAAATTGTCTGTTTTACGGGAAAAAAATGAAATAATAATAATAATAATAATAATAATATTATTATTATTATTATTATTTTATTTTTACTATTATTATTGGTAGTAGTAGTAGTATTTTGAAATCCTGTTTTTCAATTAAACATAGATTTTTACTCATTTGAAAAAAAATGAAAGTATTTATAAAATAAAATATTTTGTCTTTTTTAATCAAATATCATACATACAACACAAGCTAGAATATTTTATTTCAGGTACCGTAGGATGGGATTCTTACGTGTCTAATGACAGAGTTTTTACTTACGCACGTGTACGAGTTAGAGTGTGGATACCTTGTGATTTCCCCAAGCCACAGTTTATATCAAAATGGATAGAGATTAGTACTCTTGATGGTATTGTTATTTTTTATTTTTCTTTTCTTACTTGCGTTGATTGCATGGATGTATTAATATTCCTCGTTTAGCAAAATTTTCAGACGTCTAAAATTAGAAATTTACTTAAAACTAAGGCTTGTTCCCTCATGCAAAGCATTCCTTAGCTGGATTTGGATTTATATAATTTGGAACTTTAGATTCATTTTTTCAACTGTTTGGCTTATGTTTTTCATCTGTCAAACTTTTCGGTCTTAGTGTTACTGATGATAATGAATTTCCGAAATGTGCACATCTGGCACACCAAACTTTAACTGATATTTGTGTTATATATATATATATATATATATATATATATATATATATATATATATATATATATATATATATATATATATTATATAACGAAAACGGTTTGGCGAATTCTTGATGGAATATAAGAGCATTTTTCGCTGTTAAGATAGGGTTTTAAAGTCTCATCCAAAAAACCAAGGACCTTCATTCCTTAAAAATTTCTTTAACTTTTTCAATAGTCAAGTCTACATATTTATAACTTATTATAATTTATAGCGCACGTTAAAAGGAGAAAACAATGTAAAATGTGTGGTAGTATGTACGTTGTTTTGTTGGTCAGGTAGTATTGCAGTTTCGTTGTTTCTTAAAATCATTGTTCAATAAAGACCGTTTTTGTTCACATAAATTTTAATTCAAAAGCACATGTAAGGATATGTTCTTAACAATGTTGCTTTAAAACAACGACTGCCTTGTCTTGTTGGTTCAGTGGTACAACGTACGCCTAAAGAGCGGAATGTCTTGGTTTCGAACTCCGGTCGGATCATACATAAAATTGCAGATCCCGCTTCTTCGCCTGGCACTCAGCATTTGGATGACATAGAATTGAATGGTTTCCCTTGTCCAAGGATAATTGATTTCAGTAGTGGTACGCTTGTCTGCGGCATACGGCCTTTGTGAACTACACCTTACTAAAAAGTCGCCCTTGATACGTGCTAGTACACGGCAGACCATCATGTACATTTGCACATCTCATTGAAACACGAATATGTAGAGTTGTGGTTTAAGCCCCAGTCAATTTTTTCACCTATATCGAGACGGTCAGTTCTTGGATGGTGGAGGAAACCGGAAAGCAAGAAGAATATCGCAGACTTTTGGCAAGCAAACCAAGAAACTTTCTCACACTAGAATCAGCCCCTGATAGGATTCCAATCTAGGCGGCAAGGGGCACTCTAATTCATAAGTGCATGTTTTATACCATACGGTCACCAAGACCTTTGCATATTATGGCATGCAAAATGAAAAATATATTTTTTAAAATAAAATGGGTCTGTACCAGATGGTTTCTGTTATGAACATGGAAATGTCTTTACAGTGAAGTTGAAACTATTTTTTAATCACTTGTTGTTGTATTTTTAGCTACAGTACCTAAAGCAATTAAATCTGGTAGAGCAATCTATCCAAGCCTCGTAGTAGTCCAAGTTATGGATGATAATGGATACATTGTTGAAGCACAGGGTACGTTCTCATCATCAGCCTGCATCAATAGCTCTCAGAATGATTGGTTCCTTTAATCAGTATCTAAAATCACAATGGCATTTTCAAACTCTTCACAAATGGACAATATCTATTGTATAAGTTCATGCAGAATGCAAATTTGATCTTGTTCTATTTTCACGATCTTTTCTTGAATAAGATGTTTTAAAACCTAAATGAAGCAATTATAAGCAAATTGCTTAAAACACTTTACAAACTTTTTAACTAAATTAAAAAGAATGTTATAAAAATGCTCTTCAAAATGACACGTCTAACTTCCGGAATGTTTTACGACTAAGATTATTTTGAATTTTAAATTTACCAGATTTAATTTTACCAGATTTAATTTTAGGGAAATTTATGTAAAGAATTCATTGCGATGTTTTGACATCAATCTAAAATTATTTTCTTCGATTGCTAATAAACTTTCCAGCAACATTCCATCATATCCAGTCTTTTATATATATACGTGCGTGCACACACACACACACACACGCACACACACACACACACACACACACACACACACACACAATTTTGAAAATAAGTTATTTTACGTGGTCAATTCATTTTTGCAACCGCAAATACATTTCAGCTTAAAAACCTATATTTACGATTGCAAACTCTAGCTTAATGACGCAAATTGCAATTTCACAAGAAACCGTTAGACGTCCTTTTTCATTAAAAAATTAATTTTGCTTGGTAAAACACGGTTTTACGACATTATATCTAGGTTTTGCACTCACAAAAACAGGTTTTACCGAACTAATATAGGTTTTGTAAATTATTGAAAATTTTGCTCGTCACATATAACAATTTGTGGTCATTCAGAAATAGGTAACTTGTAACCTGTTCCCTAAATAGATTTAATCGTTTGTATACGTTTGTTGCTAAGAGTTGTATTTTTTATGGTCAAATGAACATATTTTTCATTTTTTCACAGGATCTTCGTCTATTCTGTTCGTCCCATCAGGTGGTAGGTATGGAGGAGTTATATACGGGTTCTCAAAATACGAATTCAAGATTTGGTATCCAATTACTGTTGTTTCTGTAATGAACGTTTACACTACGCAAGGACAGGGTATGTTGTAGTTGTGTAGTTATATAGAATATTTTGATACTTTTTAAATGTGAGACAAGACATCTCTCTCTCTCTCTCTCTCTCTCTCTCTCTCTCTCTCTCTCTCTCTCTCGAATACTTTTAAGGGTGAGACAAGAAATCTCTCTCTCTCTTCTCTCTCTCTCTCTCTCTTTCTCTCTCTCCATTGCGTTAAAAGACAGAGAAAGAATGGGGAAATGCAGGCACTGGTATAAGTTCTACAGAATAAGCTTCTTGATACTCAAAAAAAATTCCCATGGTACATAAAGAATGAGTCTCAAAAAGCCGAGCTGATCCGTCTGTAGGAAAAATGCCAAGAAACAAGGGAACAACTGTGGGAGACCTCTATATCCATCATCGACTTGAGGCCAAATGCAAATTAATTTTAGCCTAACGTACCTACATGTATATAAAACATAAGTAATAAAGGCATCTCAAAATTGTTACTATAAAAAAAATGAAATTGTGTCATTAATCATTTTCTCACTATTATTACCAGTTCTTTTGAAAAGCAAAATTCTCAATAAATGATTTTCGCCTGTGAACTTATGCGGCGCCTATATTGCAATGATAATACACGTAGTTCCGTGTTACATGCTTTATAATGTTGTTTTGTATACCTTAAACTTGTATAAGAAACGTGCGTATATTGACCAGTGGCCTGATGATTGATCATAACGTTGTTAAATACACGGCATGTTTTGAAACTATTTTAATTATATGCTCAGACGAGCAGTGCATAATTTAATTGGCTTATTTGTTGATAAAGCACTTACACTGCGTTTTAATGAGAAAAAATATTGTAAAAATGAAAAATAAAATACTATGAAATAAATAAAAACAAATAAAAACAGACGGCATATAAGATTCGATCCCAATAGTTATCATTTTCTACGTTATATCACACAGCTAGCGTAGATGATATGGAAATCATTTGCTAGCTAATATCAAGTATGTATTTAGTTTGGGGCGATTAAGGGGTAATGTGTTTTATTTTTATCCCCAAATTTCAATGTCAGCGCATCCCTCTCCATCAACCAAACTTCACGAAACAGAAGATAAAATATAGAAGTTTTAGTAGTCAAAATATCTTTGATGGAGAGGAATGCGCTCTATGTGTATTAATTGAAAAACACGGTTATTTCTATCAAATTTTTCGTAATTATATCGAAGTATATGGAATGCAGAATTCTGAAATGTATGTTTAAACACATAATGTAATGTTTTATCAAACTTATGATATTTAAAACCGTTTCGTTTTGGTACTCTCTTTTTGATGTTTACAGTGTAAATATTATTGTGACAAATTTTGAATTATGAATCCTATAGGTGGATGACTTATTGATAATCATCCTTTGCAACTGTAAACAAATTGCCTTTGCAAAAGAAACAGAAACGTAGAATCATTATTTTTATCTTTATCTTCTGATTGGTTAGACCAACTGACTACCGATACACACAGAGGATAGTATTTACATTTGAACTGTTTTAAAATGATGTTCATCGTCAGTATTAAGGCAACAACTTTGCAAGCAAACAGAATAAAGCGCGTTAGCGCGTAATGATACGTTTGCCTTGCAAAGTTGTTGCCTTCATATTGACAATGAACATCATTTAAAACAGTTCAATAGTTATATTTTCGTTAAATATGTTTTAAAATATTATTCATTGATTTTAAGAATAAAAAAAATCCCGTCTATAACACATGCACATCAGCGAAGTAAACGCAACAGCTGAATTTTAGACCTAGTACACATTATTAATTCGCAATATTTTTGGTGTTGGGTAACAACGCTGGGGGTTTTGGTTTGAAAAAAGATAGTGTTATTAGTTATGATGTTATGTTCTTGATTTTTCATTAACATAATGTATTTTTGAGAATATTGAATACAAAAAAATATAAATAAAAAATGAAAATCAACAATAAATAAGTTATTTGTGGACTACATTTCGGTCGAATCTGCTCCGGAATATGTGAGCGTAGACAGGGATTTACCGAGAGATTTTTTCTGGAATGTCGACATTGTTAGGTTGAGATTCACTCTAACATAATGTACCGAGCTTCATACTTGGTATCGTTCAAATATAGACAGCAAAGCCGTGAGGAGTATACTTGTTCTCTTCGCCTGATGCGGTGCAAATATCTCTCAAAGTTTAGAAAATTATCAGTTTTAAGTTTGGCAAGGGGGTTTGTAGAACTTAAACCATGTTTTATAGTTTTGAGGAGTTGCTATTGTATCCCTAGTATATTGATTAAAAAGCATGTAGCTGATTTTTCAGTTTTTCCGATCACAGCATATGAAATGGCAATTTTTACTGGATGTTGCATACATGCGTGAATCCAGTTCTAATTGAAATTTACATCACTTGAAATTTACATCCTGAAAGACAAAAAATTAATTGACAAATTGTACCATAACGCATTGTCTCAAAATAATAGGGTATATAGCAGCTTTGCAAAGGTAGGATGAAATTTGTATAAGATCCGTTGTTCAAGAATTTTTTTGTGGTTTGATGGTTTTGACAGACCAGTTCTTGTCTGTTCTTTCAAAAACATCATTTGATTTTTTAAACTCTGTCTCCCATAATGTCGATATTACGGTGATTATCAGCCAGGTGCCTCTATATGTTATTAAAATTTTATTTGATGTTATTTCTTTGATTTTATTTTGTGCATTGAACTGTTAAAAAATTGTAAAATTCGCAAAAATGCGTTTTGAAACTCAAATATAAACAAAAGTGACGTGTTTGTTTACCTATGGTAATGTAGTTCCGGATTGTGTGTTGCAACTTATACTGGATATATTTGACTTACCATAGTTCTTTGTTCCTTTCATTCTCAAAATTGACTTGCACGTGACGGGTGTAGCTAGCTAGAGAGGAGGTGCGTACCCTTCCGGAGCATCCAGCCTCACTTCCTTGATGGAAGTTCACATGTATAACATATATTGCCAGTTTTGCAAAGTTTTTACTTTGTTTTTAGGATTGTGATATGGACAAGGACTGGTATGTTTGTTTTATTGCCTAGGCTAATGAAGGCCCTTAAAGGTTTTATGGCCGTCATAACAATATTGTTGATAAGTAGGAAGTCACTGTGTCCAAATTTATGCTGGATATAATTGACTCACCATAGGTCCTTTTTCCTTTCATCACAAAATTGACTTTACACGTGACAAGCTTTAAGTGTAGCTAGCTAGACAGGAGGTGCTTACCCCTTCTGGAGCACTCGGCCTCACTTCCTTTGATGGAAGTACACGTGTATGATTAAATTTGCCAGTTTCCAAAGCCTTTCCTTTGTTTTTGATTGTGATTTGGACATGGAATGGTATGTTTGTGCTTTATTTTTATGTATTTATACACGAAGTGACAAGGTTTTTGTCAATTATAAACGCAACAACTCTCAAGCTTGCAGCTATGGGAATTTCACAAGGCAAATTAAAATATATACAAATGAAGGACTCAGCCTCTTTTAGAGGCGGGCTTGTCATTGATTCCTATTATTGGTGTTAATGAAAGTCTCTTCTATGATTACTTGTAGAAAGGGTTTATTCGACGTTTATAGGATACGGCTAATAATTTTTAATCATATTTCCCGTAACTGCTTTTTAAATTACTGTTTTAATTTATTCTTTAATTTTGTTCCTTTTTTCCTTTCTTCCTTCCTTCATTCATTCATTTATTTAAATTGTATTTATTCGTTCGTACGTTCATTCGTTTATTTATTTATTTATTTATTTTGATTTCTACTTGACTTCATAGACAATCTCACGAATCTCTATAATGACTATTTGCATATAAGTTGTTTTTTCTCTTAAAGAAATTAACAAAACACTCTTGAACTTTTCTTTTTTAGCGGGCGTAATGTGCTATCCAAATGGATGGGAATTAAACAGCATTGAATTTAAAGAGAGAGCAAAAATTCGAATTCTTGCATGGTATTTTTCTACACCTGCAAGGGACTACCATTATGATCCTAAAAATTACGGTTTTATTCCATTTTCTATTTCTCATAAACTGGACGAGAGTTTGATGGTTTTAGAGGTAAATGTTATCAACAATGAATCGCATGAGATCAGTGCTTTTTTACATAAATTTTATTTTTAAAACTATTGCTTGAAAATATTGCATAACTCAAATATCAATTTCAATAAATATGATTAATATATCTTTTAGTCTATCACTATGTAAGCCAAAACAATAGGAAGTCAACGTGTCAAATGTAATCCAGGAAAATGTTGATCGCCCTTTTTTAACGAACAAAAGTTCGATTGGTCAATATTACTTGAACTTTGAACTTTGACGTCAGAATTCATTTCATTTCACGAGCAATACGTCAACCCCTCTGGAAAGTATTCACAAAAAACTGAATGTTTGAAATATCTCGAAAAATAAAACGGAAGAAATTTGCGCTTTTATCTTTTAAAAATGTTTTGCTGTTATAAATAAATAAGTCAAAAAGTTTGGTTAACTTTAAAAGTTTACATCGATTTATAAATCTAAGATTTATAAAAATAAAAATTTGTCTTTGTCACGAAGAGTTTAAAAATTGTTGATATTACGTAACACAATATTCAATCAATTTATCATAACTGAGGCAAGATATTTTTGCGATGTAATCTGTTTATTTCTAGGTCACTTAGAACAATTAAAATTTATTTTGTTAAGTATCATGAGATACAGGTCAAATTTGATTTCAGCCACAACCCTTTGAATAAAAGCTAGGGTGGGTTGATCGGTTTTTGGGAGGTTGGGTTGTCACAATGCGTTCTATTCAGTTCATTTAGTAAGAAGTTCATTCCGTGAAAAAAATAAGATAAAGTGTGCATAAATGAATAAATAATAAAAAAAATAATTGTATTTTATCGGTTTAGGTAGAACAAATTACGACGGATGATAACGGATTTAGATATTACGGCGTTGGGTCGACAATAGGCGATGGAGAAGTCGATTTTGGTGGGAATGGTGGAGTAATCTATGGATATACTGAAAATGAAACTTTTATATGGGTTCCGAATTTACGAACAGGACGAATGATTAACATCGATGGAATGTGGACAAACACTGGAGTTAACTGCAAGTAATGATGCCAGAATAACTGTTAAAATATTCCAGATGCCTCATGAAGGTAATGGTATTTTAAACATAATAATAATAATAATAATAATAATAATAATAATAATTATAGAAAGTATTATACATGTCACCTTTTTTCACATTTATTCACAATTTTAACCCTATAAAATTAAAAAATTAATAAAAAGAATAACGAAAAAAATTATGATGCACGTCAACTTTGTTTCACATTTATCCACAATTTGAACTAAACATAAAATAATATTAATAATTATTGTGATGCGTATTGTGTTTACACTTTCCTTCCATTTTGGCAAAAAAAAATATAAGAATAAAGCAACAAATTAGGATGCATATGACTATTTATTTACATTTCAACACACAATTTGAAAAATAAAAAGAATAAGAAAATAAATATGATGCATATTAACTTTGTTTCGCATTTATATTGTTTAAGAAATTTTTGATTTCATTGGCAATCTAGATCTTTCACGAATTTTAGGAACGGTTTTAAATAAAGTTCTGCATTAGCAAAATCTGTTTATATGCCTAATATAGATGCCTTCATAACGATCGTTTTAACATGTTACTGTTCTATAAAGCAACCATTTGAATTGTTTTAAACAGTATTATTTTTTCTCGAATGTTTAGAAACATCTTAATACCTCCATGTTGTCTTACAAATACTTATTTGAATATATAAAATACAATTTGATATGTGAATATACTACAACGAGCAGGTTTATCAGTTCACGAAATCCTTACCTGACAACGAAACCGAGCTGTGATCGTGCAATTTTTAATTCAATTGCGAATAATAGCCTAAATAACTTATCAAACTTTATTATTGTTAAATAAAAAAAAAACTAAAAATAAAAAACATCATGCCCTTTTTAAGTGTTATACAGTTTAATCGTAACGTTCCCTGTTTTCTAGGGGCCTCGATGGCCGAGTGGTCTAAAGCACTCGCTTACCGACCACAACGCCTCTCACCGTCTGAGTTCGAATCCCAATCGGGAAAAATCTTAGTGTGAGAAAGTTTGTCAGTTCACTTGCCGAAGGTCAATGGTTTTCTCCGAGCACTGCGATTTCCTCCACCATTCCAGAACTGACCGCCTCGAAATAATTGAAAGAATCTTGACATTGGGCGTAAAACGCCATTACTCCACTCCACTCCATGCAGTCGGTTTTTACACTGGAATATTGAAAATAGTACCGGGGGAATGTCAAATAATGCTATTGCGATCGATTTTTCACGTATGTGAAGGGGAACCAGGGCTTAAACATTATCTAAAATCAATCTCTACGATAAATAAGTATGGTTAAGTTAAGGACAAAATGTAAGCAATGAACTAAGAAGCAACTAATCTGGTATCGCAGAATACAATTTTTTTAAAAAAAAAAAAAAAAAAAAAAAAAAAAAAAAAGTAAAGCCGAAATTTACTCTGTCACAAAAAAGGATGATTGAACTTTTTTGAGTCCATAACATGCTGATACTTACAAAATGATTTCTGTAACCTTTATTTTCGTAGAGATTTGCTGCAGGAATGACATCACAGTAAATGTCACAGGGACTAATATCAGTATTGAAGGTTGGAATGTCAACAATAAAGTACAGTATATGTGCCAGGAAGGCTTCCGATACAACAGTGGTGATCTACAGAGATTATGCCAAATCAATGGTTCTTTCTCTGGAGATCCCCCTTTTTGTGAAGGTAAATTCCTGTCTTGCTAGTTATTGAAAAACAACTATGAAACAAGTACAATGGATCACAATCTACTGCTATGTCTGACATTGCTTTGTTTGTTTCGGGTATAGATGAATTGTATATGATATATATAAGGGGAGTGATTTACAAAAGTATTCTATATTCATAATTTCGCAATACTCATATGCACATATGCATATGGTATCCAGAACCCATCTCTCTCACAATAGTGTTCCAGGCAAACTATCTTTATTTAACTTTATACGTCTATATGTTTGTGGTAAGGTGCATGTGGTGCACTTTTGTGGAGGCACCAAAGCCGACTCGTAAAAATGTTTAGATCAATCCATTTGTCTGTCATTTTTAAAAAAAAAAAAGAAAAAGATGTAGGGAAAAACTTATACTTATAGAATGAGGAAAAATCATCCCGATTAAACGCATTTGATACGATCAATCACTCAAAAAATTTTATTTTATGTCCCTAGTCATTGTTGCTTTCTTACCGATTACATGACAATTGCAATACAATTATCACAATACCAACACAACGTATTTTTCTAATTTTATTCTTCAGAAATCGAGTGTTCTAAAGACATTGTCTCCCTTAATACAACAGGAAAGCTTTACAATCTGACAGGATTTAAAATAAATGATAGACTTATTTATGAATGTAACGTGTACACTCATCGGCTGACCGGAGCACTGACACGCTATTGTCAAGAAAATGGAACCTGGAGTGGCAGAGAACCACAATGTGAAGGTTAATACAAACAAATCATCTAGTTTTTATAACACATACCTTAGTGCATAATAACACGAACGTATCAAGAACGACAACTTTAAATCATGCAAAAAGTATTTGATGACAAATTCGTCCAAAGAACTTGAGTGAAGCAATGTAGTAACTAAAGTTTTTTCTTTCCTGAAAATTAATAACAATCGACATTGACAATTATTTCCTAATGAAGCATAGTCAAGAATATTATGGTTAAAGTTGGAGAATAGCCAGATGCACAATTAAAACATATTATAGTATATTTGCGACACACACGAAATATTATGTGTATATAATGTTACAGCTAACTGCAAGAGGCTGGCATGTAAATTTCAGATGGTGGTTGTAATGGTTTTGTAGGTCAAAATCTAAAACCAAGCTTGTGAATGCTTGTATTTTGGAAGTGTATTTTATAGTCTGCCCTGGAAAAGCGCGCTTTCAAGTATTATTTTACAAACTAATCATTCTTGTTGAAGAGCATTATTTGAAAAAAAAATAACCAGCGTTCAGACTTGTATGCCATTTTACAGTCAATGTACAAAAATTAAAGTCACTGAGTTTAAAAAAATATTTGAAAAATTACTGTCAAATTTATTTCTTGTTCTTATTTTTTTATAATGGCAGAAATACTTTGTCCTAGTAACATAGCTTCGATGAACATAAGTGGTTTACTGGTCGATGTAACAGGCTTCAGCTATAATGACACACTTACCTATACCTGTGAACTAGAGACACAAAGATTACTTGATGGCGACCTTCGACGCACGTGTGGATTTAATGGAACATGGACTGGTAAAGAACCAAAATGTATTGGTACATATATTCATAATTTTGAATTTTCAAATTTACCAGATTTAATTTTAGTAAAATCTTCATTAATGATTGATTGCGATGTTTTGGCATCCTAAAGGACTTTCTTTGATTGCAAATAAATTTACCAGGAACATTGCATCATACACACACACGCACACATACACACACACACACACGTATATATATATATATATATATATATATATATATATATATATATATATATATATATATATATATATATATATATAATAAAACAAGTATACAAGTCCTTGTATATATTACACATTATTTTGACCAACATACCAATATAACATATTTCTCTAATTTTATTCTTCAGAAATCGAGTGTTCTAAAGACATTGTCTCCCTTAATACAACAGGAAAGCTTTACAATCTGACAGGATTTAAAATAAATGATAGACTTATTTATGAATGTAACGTCTACACTCATCGGCTGACCGGAGCACTGACACGCTATTGTCAAGAAAATGGAACCTGGAGTGGCAGAGAACCACAATGTGAAGGTTAATGCAAAAACAATTTATCTAGTCTTAACACGAACTTATCTAGAATTACCATTTTAAAATCATGAAAAAGTGTTTTATGATATAAATTCGTCCAAAGATCATGGGTGAAGATTAGTAGTAAATTACTTATTTTTTTCTTGAGAGTTTTAATAAATCGACAAATATTACCTAATGAAGCATATTCATGACTATTATGGTTAAGTTTGAAGAAAACTAGATGCACATAAAAACATATAATAAAAATACATTTAGGACACAAAAACGAATTGGTACTAATAACTACAAGAGTCTTGCATATAAATTTCAGACGGTAGTTGTAATGGTTTTGTAAGTCAAAATCTAAGAACACCTTCGTGTTTGCTTGTAATTTGCGAGTGTGCTTATGGTCTGTCCTGTAATAGTGCGCATTAAAGGCATTATTCTGCAAATATACCATGTTTATTGACGACTACTGTTTAAAAAGGTGTTCGAAGCCCCGAGTGGTACGCCATTTTTACAGTCAAAGTGTAAAGAATAAGTTCATCAAATTTGAAAGAAAAGAAGGATAAATAATTTTATTTGTTGTTTTTATCTTTTATAAATGCAGAAATATTTTGTCCTAGTAACATAGCTTCGATGAACAGAAGTGGTTTGCTGGTCGATGTAACAGGGTTCAGTTACAATGACAAACTAACCTATACCTGTGATCTAGAGACACAAAGATTACTTGATGGCGACCTTCAACGCATTTGTGGAGTTAATGGAACATGGACTGGTAAAGAACCAAATTGTATCGGTATATATATTCACTATTTCTTGCATAAATTAAGCAATATTGTTTTTATCTAATTATAGTTTCTCGACCTTTATATAGGTATATGTTTCATATGATTTGTGACAAAGTAGAAACTTAATGATTATACCAAGCTAAAAATAAAAAAATACGCCAATGACACAAAACGACAAAGTTTTTTGGCCACAGTTTGTTAAGAGCTATTAAAACACATTTATTTATTCTAAGTAACGATGACAAGTTTTTCTAAATCATGTTTGCATTACAAGCATTCTTTCCTTTATAACATTAACAACCCGAAAATTCAGGGAAAATACTTTTGAAAAAATATATATGTAATTTTTAAAATTTGAAATTTTTGTTTCTTCTCAGAAGCATACACAGACTAAAAACTTAAAATGTCTTTTAACATCAATGTTGACTTAAAAAGGCGATGCACTATATGGAAAATGCGTTTACCTACAGACTGTTGAATAATAGATTGGGAAAACCGTGAGATTAAACTAGATCTTTACGTAAAAACCAAAAAATCATTAACATGATCATGTATAAAGCTTGATATCGATTTTTGTTTGCCAGAGCTGGGTATATTGAAACGCAACAGTTAAAGATATTTAAAGACAGTATAACCGTTAAGACATTATGTCCAAGTCCCGACTAATTATGCAAGCGGGTCGACTTGTACAAACTAAAATATGAGGCGGGAAAAAATAGTAATGAAAATAACAATAATAATAATAATAATATTATTATTATTATTATTATTATTATTATTATTATTATATATTCATTTTTGTTTTAGATATTGTTTGTCCTAGTGCCATTGCTTCAATAAATGACAGCGGGTTACTGGTAGATATTACTGGATTTCGGTATAAAGATATGCTTTTTTATAGCTGTGATTTAGAAACGCACATATTACTTGAAGGAGACCTTCAACGCACATGCCAGTATAATGAAACATGGAACGGGACAGAACCAGTTTGTAAAGGTATCAGTTTCTATTTGAATACTTAGACTTTGAATGATTTTTGTTGATATATGATTGATGCTTGTTTATATCTATTCTTAAGTTTTAGTTATATTCATCCTGAAATGTTTGCCTATAATAAAACGTGTTATTCAATTGTCCATTTTAAATATCAAGTTTTTTAATTTTAATTTCGTATAACCTTTTTAACACAGGCAATTTGAAAACTATAAAGATTGGCCAGGAAATCATCGCCCGATTTTGAACTGATACAAAAACTCATATTTGCATCCTATGTAAAATTTTCAAAATGAAAAGATTTCAAGAACTGTTAAGACAATAGACTAGAAAATTGCTTATGTTTTCCTTTATTTTAAACCAAATTCTGAAAAGGAAATGGTATGTTTTTAGAAAAAAAAAACAATTCTGAGCAGAGCAAATCGATAACCGTAAAACCAAATGATCTGTTGCAATCATAATAAAAATTTCAAAATACGTAGCATTGATAGAAACCGATATATGGTTTCTAAATTGTTTTATTAAAATATTATATCCGTTTTCAACTCGAAGACATTCTGAAACGATAGATTATTTTTCTCACAATTTTTGAAAATAGATGATTTTTTAAATTCAATTTAGCATTTTTGGCAACAAGTCTTATTTTGAGAGGAAAGCGTTGATAACGAAATATCAGATTAAGATTGTGCAATTTATTTGAAACACCTAAGAAAGTTTAATTAGGAAACGATTTCAAAATTTCAATTTATCTTGATAAATAATTTGTATGTATGTGTGTGCGTGTGTGTGTTTAAGTATAAATTGTTAAAGCGTCGTAACTTTGCAAACTACTGAACAGTAAATATAATTATTTCTCATTTAAGAGATATTAAACGGGTAGGTTAATCAAATTGTATTGTGTTTAACTCAGGTCTTGACAATAAGGTAAAATAGTACCGTAATTTATCCATTTAAATACGTGCATAAAATGCAAAAACATTTACAGAGCTAGATTCAGCAGTCGATCTTTATTGTATGTCTATTAAAACATTTTTTTTACTTTTTATTATCCAAAATAATTTCGCGCTGGATTTTTTAAATCACCTACTATCACTTGATTTTTTTCTTTTAATGCTAGAAATAGTTTGCAGTGAAAATATATCTGCATTAAATAATAGTGGATTGCTGGTTAATGCAATCCGGATTTAAATATAACGATTACCTAACATATACCTGTGATTTTGAAACACAAAAGCTAGTTAAAGGGGAACTAAAGCGCACTTGCCAGTACAATGGAACTTGGAGTGGAGCAGAACCAGTTTGTAGAGGTATATAGATTTAATTTTTAATTGTTAATTTAGTACAGCTACCATAATTACTATTCATCAATTTTTTAATTGTATACCTGTGGCAATCTAAAATATATAAATCATTTTTGAGAATTTGCGTTACCTTGTTCTGTTTGTAAGATACTGGTGAATTTGATTGCTAAACTTGTATTGTTCTTAAAGAGTGTTACATATCAAGACATAAAGTTCTAAAAATATTTTGTAGATAAAAACCATATATGTAAACTAAAAAGCATAACATTTCAGTTTGATTCAGAATACTCATCTTAATAATAATATAAAACCATGAAAGTTTATATTTGTATAAATGCCTAAAAAAAACTATTGAACAATTCGATTTTTCAAATGTAAATGTTTATATTGAATATTTTTATGATGTACAACTGTACATTTTTTTTCAAATAAAAATATTTAAGCGTTATCTTTAGACTTGTATCTATAATCCTCTTATCTTTCGTAGTGCAGATAGACGTTCGTTACATGGTTCTTAATACCATTTCAAATTTATTTCATCTTATGGAATCAACTCCTAAAGGAGAAAGACAATGAACTTGGAAGAAAAATAAAGATAAAACACAAATTCAATAACTAGTAATAAACTGTTAACATGCAATTAAATTATTCAGTGTCCAGTGTGGTAGTTACTATGTTCGTTTGGGGAAAAAATCATCAAAGTACATACTGTATGTTAATCACAAGCAGTAACTTTAATATAAAAAGCGTCGACAAGTTCTAATAAGTTCGGTTAATTTTGAATTAGTTATCTGCAAAAGTTCAAATTGTAACGACGGTTCCGAAAATGGGAAACACAGAAATTTATTTGTAAATTTAGAAAAAATATAGCGATTAAAAATATTAAGTACGTCAAACCCAAACATACGGGTTTATGGTCAAATCTCAAAAGACAAGTAAAAATTAGAAACACTTAATTAGGTTATACAAGTGAATAATAGGAAAACGAGGCCGGCTGATCTGGAAGACCGAGCACCTAATATAATTTGAATATGATAATAGTGGTTTAAGCCAAATTAATTTACTTATATCCAGGTGTTCATATTTTGGATAGTAAGAAAAAATTAGAGTGTCCGGATAAAACGTACGACCTTCGACAAGCAAACTGGCACGTTTATCAAAATAGGAATTATCAAGAGAGAGAGAGAGAGAGAGAGAGAGAGAGAGAGAGAGAGAGAGAGAGAGGTGGGGCAATGGTAAGAGTTGTCCTTAATTGTAAGCGTAATTGACACCAGCAACAACCAACTACCAAGGCACTGTATAGTTAGTGGTCTTTTCTTCAATTGTTTGTTTGTTCGCTTTCTCGATTGTTTTCATTATTTTGAAATGCATGTACTTATATACAAATTGATTTTATTATTTTAGAAATACGTTGTGAAATGAGGATAGACGTCTTGAATTCCAGTGGGTTATTAACAGAGATCACAGGTTATAGATATAAAGATGTCTTAATTTACAAATGTGATGATACACATTCCTTTGTCGAGGGTAATATTGAACGGACTTGTCAAAATGATGGATCATGGAGTGGAAAAGAACCGGTTTGTGAAGGTGAAATGACACTATTTATGATTTTGTGTATACACACTAGCTTTCTCTACTACTGCCGAAATCATTTGGTTTTTTGTACCCCAATTGGATATTTCGTATTTATCATTACCTTATTTAAAAAGTCCATCATATTAAAAACCTAAAATTAAAAAAAAAAAAAAAAACAAAACAACTGGCGGAGATTTGGCAATAAATAAGAAATTCTTCACTTTAAAGAGTCGAAGGTTTAATTCTACAAGCATTTTAGAATAATGTTAAGTTTATGTAAAATATAAACATGCTTCTTTTTTTCCCCTAAAAATCAGAATTTATGCAAGATACTTTAGGTAACCATAATACTACAGTTCTTTTGCATCTTTTAATTCTTTGTTTTTTTCAGCTTGTTACTGTAAATGTGAAACTCAAAATATTACCAAAGAAGGATTTGATGAGTTAATTGAAGAAATGACAGTGTCCAAGAAAAGTACAACTCGAGCTAAACGGAAACTTATAAGCCCGTATGAGAATCGACCGACAGCTAAAAGCATGGGATTCGTCGCAATTATATTTCTAGTTTTTGTTTTATGCTGTATTGTGATACCGGACATCCCTGTATTAATAAAACATTTGTTCTAATTATATTCAATTTATGTTAGGTTGCAAATAATAATTATCATTATTACATTTGCAATTAAACTTGTTGATTCATGGTAACTGTCAAATGTTTAAATAAATTAAAGATCTATTGGGAATTTACAATTAAGATAGCATTTTCCAGTTGGAATTAAAGTATATATCAAGTGTGATAATTTTTTCAAGTAAAAGAAGAATAAACTTGTTCTCGCATATTGATAAATAATGTTAAGAAGTGAAACAATTGCTCTTTGTCGGAAGATTTTAGCGCGGCACATGATTATTTACATTATGCATTTATTTATGATATTAACCAGATATGATGCTGTCTATCTTCACTTGTAGTTACATTTTACTGATATCCGTTAAATATTTGATAAGAACATCCAGTTTAATTTTGATGTGTCGTATGTGCACATTCCAAAAATTCATTTCTCATCAGTGACACTGTGGGCCGAAAAAAAATGATAGATAAAAAAGAATAGCCAAACATTTGAAAATCAATCAATCCAAAGTTCCAAAATTACATAAATAATATCATTATAAATGATACAATAACTTTATTCAAAGACCAAATAAAACCAAAATCTGCAATGTACATACATTTTATACGTTTAGAGTGAGCAACAATAGATGTCATAACCCAAGAAGTACTTACGCACGTTCTAAGGATGTTTACGACTGGCAGAGAACATGGACTAAAAATTTATTAATATAAAACTTGTTTGTAGATAGTACTTAATTATCTTAAATAAAACCAATGTAAACAGAAGTAGTTAATTTGCAAAACAAAATTAATAAATAAAATAATCCATTTTTTAAATCTTTTTAGTTTTTTTTCCAATTTGTTGTATATATTTATAAAACTTCTTATTTCGATCTATACCTCAATTATGACATCCACGAAAGGCTACATTTAAAGCTATGTGACAAACGTGATGACTTATTTTTTCTATAAGGAATATGTATGTAGCAATATTACTGTTTCTCCTGTGTATAGTGAATTTTTCACAGTGTATACGGTAGGGAAGAGCTTGTTTTCACTACGGGATAAAAAGTTTTATGGACATTATCACAATTTTGTTGATAAGTATTGGATTCGCTCTATCCAAACTTATCTTCGGGTATTTGACGCGAAATTTAATAGAGCTTAAGTCCAATGTTCCTTTTATTCTGAAGTGTGATTGACCGCAGGTGACTGGTATGGCTAGCTCGATTTAGAAATAAATACAGACCAATGTCAATTTATATCAAATTAAGGTCAAAGTTTCACAATCAATCATTCAATCAAGTGTACACTCATCCCAAACATTCCCTTTTTTCTATAATCAAAATTTAAATTTTTTAATTTATATATAACAAATACCTGCTCAATTCTGATGTGCCAGATGTGCACATTTCGGAAAATCATTCCTAATCAGTGACACTAGAGGCCGAAACGTTTGATAGATTAAAAAACATACGCCAAACAGTTGAAAATTAATGAACCTAAAGTTCTAGAAATATGTGATTCCAAATCCAGCTAAGGAATGTTTTGCATGAGGGAACAGACCTCAGTTTTTTAAATAAATTTCAAAAATTAATTTAATTGGGAAATGTTTTGTTTTGTTTCAACAAATTTAAACTCAACAGAATTAAATTTACATTAAAAAATTTTATCCTGTATAATGTCTTAAAAATTAACATTAAAATATTCCCTAATTTGAGTTAAATGTACAATCATTTTCAGTGAATGGTTGTCTAACTAAGGCCTGAATATGGAAACAATTTTTTATGTCGTGCTGAATAAAACAAGTAAAAATCGAGCATAAAATAACAACTTTTTAATATTCACGTGGAACAATAATAATTTAAAAATTGGAAACAATTTAGGAAATGTTAATCATTAGCCGTATTCGACTGGTAGTTTTCCGTTTAGCAAGAGGCTCTTCCATTAAACGATATTTTCCCACCTTTATTTTTGACCAATAAGATCACAGGATATAGTTTTGTATTTGTCATTCGACTGGTAAAGTGCTCAACACACTTTTCACGTCTAAAAACACTGTTGTTCACGGAGGTCGAGTTGAGAACAACTTACCAGTAGAATGACAAATACAAAACTATATTCTGTGATCTGATTGGTCAAAAATAAAGGTGGGAAAATATCGTTTAATGGAAGAGCCTCTTGCTAAACGGAAAACGACCAGTCGAATACGGCTATTAATTAAAAATTTAACAAGATACATAAAGTTTTTTGGTCATTGCTTTAGTTCAACATTCGCTCACAGTATTATCACTGGGAATAAAGCACCGGTTCCGCTACTGACTTTAGCACACAAAAAAAATAAGTAAACTGCTGTTTAAATAAATACATGTATAGAAGTGCAAGAATTTTCACAAATATTTCAAAATTTACATTAATTCTGCTTTAGTACGTAAAAAAAATCGTTTGTCGAAGCTCGAGCAATGTTTTTGTACTTTCTGATTTAATTTGTTGATTATAACTTTGAACTCCATTGAACTGACAGCATTTCTTTTACCATTTGGGCGGCCTCTATAGCTGTTCCCCAACTTAGACATATTCCATTCGCGCCATGACCATAATTGTGAACAATCTAAACATAAAAAAGAATGTTAAAGCTGCATTAAGTTTTCCAATTCATAATATATAAACGGGGCATTTTTTCTTAAATATGCCTCTCATGAAATGTGTAATACTTGTTTCTATTAATAAGGTCGAAATTCACAGGGAACGCTACTGCTGGTTTGATTTAATTTTATGAAATTGATTACGTGATTCTTTATCGCAAACGAGACAGTGTCAACAAAAACAGCAATATAACATGCGTTCAAGAGCAATACGGCCACTTTGTCAAGCGTATCCAAATCAAACTGCTGTTTTATTTACAGCCATTTTCCATCTGAGTCTGGCCGATTCCGAATCTTTGAAGTGTGTTTGTCCTAGTTGGGTGTTGTTCTTTTTTAGAAACTGTTTTAGTTATCGCAAAAACACGTTTTCTTTATGCTGAGGCCATTATTTATATATATATAGAACTTCCGCGCATGCTTAAACATGTAAGATGCCATTTTATCGAAGCGTTCCAAGTTTTTAAGGATTTCCATTTTTCATGAGCTAATAAGAGGGAACTTAAGAAAATGAATCGAACAAACCATTATAACGACCAATTTATTTTCATAAGTTTTTTTAGTGATTTTTTTTTCGATAATGGGTAACCTTAATGCAGCTTTAGAGACCATTACTATAAATATTTTACTTTCTTGCAAGGTGTAAAAATTATTGTCAATTTTATGTCTTGCTAAACTATTCTTAGATAATAAGAAACTTGACACACTCTTACACACGGTCACATTTTCACGTCAAGAAATAAAGGAACGTTTTTTTTTTAAAAAAACAAAATAAATAAAACCATTCCAGCTACAAATATTTGAAAAAGTCTGTTCAAATATGTTGTTTCTATTTAGTTCAGGGAGCGCAGTCAACTTTTTCCGCTGTTAATTTAAACATCAAAACACTTGTTTAAACTTTTACTTCGCGTAATATCATTCTATCATAAACAACCTCTTCGATTTCGATTGTTCTTTGATAGAGAGTCCGCATTGAAAATGGGAGGCTGTTTAATCAAACCATCAAGTTTTATATATTACTTTACAAATTAATATACTGCTTCCTAGCCTAGCGCTTGGCATAAAAACACAGAGAATCGACTGGTCGACGCGTCATTCGAAACATGAAAGGATTAAGTTAATTTTAGATTTATGTCTTTTATGAATTTCCTAACTGTACCTTTATATTTCTATTGCGATTCTTAATTATTTCTTTTTCTACTCTCAGTGGCGTTCTTCCCGGTCGCAAGCCTACCCATTCATGATCCATTTTAAATCCCTAAAAAATTGAATAAATGTTTTTATTTAGTACATATATAGCATATGTTAAATATATAAATGTATCGACCTTTTCTCGTTTGAATAAGGACATTAAAAAGGCAATTGCAAAAAAAAAACAGAAAGAAAAATTATGACAAACTAACTGTCATAATTATAAACAATAATATGAACTCATTTACATAAAAAACCTTGAAATATACATGTATCAAGTATGTGTGTGGATATAGTAACATGTAGACCATTCAATTATCATACAGGTAGTAAATTAATACGTTTGATTGAAGAAAAAATACCAATCTCCAGGAAATACATGTGTACTGCCTGATATGATATGCAATAAACATGATATAACAACAGATTAAAAACATGGAATCATTTTTTTTCCACTTCTTACCTTTAGGTGGCATCAGATAAAATATGCCATTAATAATTTGACATCAAAATAATCAGACAAGGTCTATATTATTTAAAAAT
This sequence comes from Tegillarca granosa, assembly GCA_029721355.1. NCBI lineage: Eukaryota > Metazoa > Mollusca > Bivalvia > Arcoida > Arcidae > Tegillarca > Tegillarca granosa. Next base: position 28,021,088 of record CM056603.1, on the reverse strand, counting down.
AAATAGGTTTTTACAGTGCGAAAGAGACGAATAATTTACTAAAGAATTCATACGATCGATCAATAAATCCAAAGTCGCATCCCATTTTATATAAAATATGAATGGAATATGCCTTATACAATTTTATCTGCATTAGAAATAATACTTTTCCAAACTTGTCACAAAGGTAGGTTTTATTAGGTACTAAAAAGTGGATGCGTCAAATAAGTATCGCATTGGAAGATTCTGGAATCAATATCTTAATTTTTTGACAAATATTACCATTTTCCAATGTACATTTATAAACATTATTAAGCTCTTTAGATATTACTCTCTATCTTGTATATATCATACAAGAGTAAATATCTCTTTTAGTTATTTGTTTATCCAACATTATTACTTCTCCCATTCGTATAAAAAGTGCTTCCATTAATGATCCTTAACTGTTGTATAGGTTTCCAATGTACGTTCGACAAAGTCAAACATTTGAGCCAGACATCTCCTTGAGCAAACACCTAAGAAATGTGTAAACTAATTCCATGTGTTCTATATTAAACACTTATTGTAACGAGCAAACAGAAATCATAGTTTTACAATTTCTTTAAGCAGGAATGTTGGACAGGCCTGATTTAATTCTATATAACAACCCCAAAAACCCCTTTGATATCATAGAAGTTTTGTTACCTTGAGTGCAGGCATCACTTTCAGACATCCTTCAATTATTTTCTTAGAGTCAAAGCTATCAACTTTTTCATTTTCATTTCCTTGTTGTCTAGTACCACCAAGAACAATGTTATCTCTACTGTTAAACATAAGACAAGTAACAAGTATTTATTAAGTGTGGTCACGTTTTAAACGAAAGTATTTTTTTTTTATAATTTTGTCATAGATATTAAAGGAACAATTTAATTTAAATACTTTTTCTGTAATATGACTATTTGTTGGTAAAACATTAATCTAAACGTCGAAAAAGTTTTTAATTTGTCATCTGTGATTTAAAATAAACTTGCAATTTTTATTATAAGTTAAACTTTTATGATTTTAATGCTGTTGTCTATTTCATAGTTTCTTTCAATTTCAGAGTAAATTATTTCCATTTACAACTATCTTTATTACATAATTTGTGATGTGAGTTGTAAGTCATGTGTGAGTTGTTATGTCACTTACTTTACAATTATATATGATCCATTATCAGGATAATACCAGGCTTTAATCCAAGGGGCGACAACCTAAAGTATATGAAATTAAAATGAACTTGACAAGTGATACAAAGATTTATACCCAACTAACAGAAGTTGGCAATAGGTGAAGCAAAAAAGGAATATGGACCCTCTCCATTTTCTTCCTTGAGTATATGAGGCAAACTTTATCACTCTTATTAACAGTCAGTGAAGGTAAATAAGCTTTTGTATTTAAGCATTGTATTGGACTTACAATTTATGTAAGGAAGGGTATTTTCGTACATTGTACGTTTAAACTTTAAAAAAAAACAGTGTATACAAAACTAGAATCCTTAAGTCATTTGTTGTAGTTCGCATGGATAGATTTGAAAATCGCAGTTTAGATCTTAATAATAACCTTATATCAATAAGAGATAACAAACTTTCTATTTAGTCTGCATTTTTTTCATCAAATATTTTCCAATATTATTAAAGTTATTATAAAAACAAACTAAATTGTTTTCACCCTTACATTAAATATCATTTGTTCATGTTTGGTGTTCGGTGCCCAAGTTGTCTTCTGTGCGTGTTTGCGGATAATCTATGTTTGTATCACAATTGGGCAGTCCCCACTAAAAATGGGTTAGTTCGCTAGCCTAAAGTCGGTTTTTCTTCGGGCACTCCGTTTTTTCTAACCAAATATTGATCTCATAGCAATGATTTACAAATACATGTATAGTTAAAACGTATCTTGAATGTGACGTAAAGCAACATATTCTATTTTTATGCTAATTACCTAGCCACATTGTTTATCAAACTTCTATATAGAAAAAACGTACTAAAGCATCATTGTCAAGTAATATAAATTTTGAAAAGTTTTTGTAAAACTTAAAGTTACTCACCCGTGCTAATTGTCCTCTTATAGCGTAAACACTTTTATCGTTGAACAAGTCCTTGCTTCTAAATCCAGAGCAGTTCACCACTATATCATAATTACCGGCAAGCTTAAAGAATTGAAATATATATATTGTTGGCAATCATATGTAAATTTCAAATTAAATAAAATATGTTAGATGTTGAAGGCTACTTATGATACATGTGTCTTTATTATATCTGGTGAATAATTGACGAGGAAATCAAATAGATTGGTAAAAACGTGGAAAAGCATGTTTTCAATCTACACTGCGCGATTACTGCCTTTAATTGTTAAATTCATGATCGAATCTATTTTGACAGATATAGGCATCTTCAATAAATAACGCTGCGTTAGCCGATATTGGTTACTATTCATCACTATGTCCAGTGTACGACTAGGTTAAATAATATGCTTACTTTCTCTTCTTTAAATAAGATTTATGCTGATATTTCCCTCGTTTTACCTGATACGTAGTTTTCGCTTTTTCGGCTACTGACATGCACATGTCTATGAACTGAAAGTTTAATTATATCAACTATAGTTAATACTTAGCCAATGTAGAATATTATAGATATGTCAAATCAAACAACGTACGGTTTCATTATAACAAACCTCTTCTATGTGGTTAATTGTTCTATGTTCTATCTCCCCTCCATTTTCTTTAAATCTGTTTAAAATTAAAAATAAACATGTTTTGTTTTGATTTTAGCATTCGGTTATTCAAACACGTTCATGCGTGTACAAATGAACAAATTAAAAGATGTTTCAGTTGTTTTTGGAAGGTTATTTCATATACATTAAGTAGCTTTTCCGACCTAAGGAGTCTCAACGCTGTGAGTTAGATCCCAGTTGACCGAATCTGATCCACAGTGTTTCTTTGTAAAAATTCAATGCTGATAGGATTAGTAACAGTTAAGTGGACTAAATAAGATTCGAGACAATGTGGGGAGAGTGCATGTACTACCGCTCTCAAGACCTCCATAATTTTGCACGGGTAAAAATGATCAGAAAACTGGAACAATTGAAGACATTTATATTTTACTAATTTTACTAATACTTTATTTATAGAGCAAATGATTGTGTTTTGTGCTTTGTGTTTACGATGTTTCTTGAAATTTTTTACGATGTTTCTTGAAATTTATAAGAAAAAAATCTGTCAAAAAACTGAAAACTGTCGATGTGACGTAAGCATCATCTAACCACTCACATGTAACATATATTACTCACCTTGCGGTTAACCATGCCATATACGTACTACATGTTGTTATTATTGTAGTTACCTGGTAACAGTATCTAAGAAACAAAACAGTAGATTATATTTGTGTCATCGTTTCTGTAATACATTTGTTCATCATTTTTGTAACAATTATCAAAATAATAATTGTTTGAATTTAGACTTGTTTTATAAGTACCAAACATACTGTGAAATCATTTATTTTCGCATTGTCAATTTTTTTTTTTTTTTTTTTTTTTTTTTTTTTTTTTTTTTTTTTTTTTTTTTTTTTTTTTTTGGTTCTAGAGAAAAAAGACTATTTGTGTGGATGCAATATCGTGATTTGCGGTTTCCGTTAAAAGTGGTGGACGGCGTACCCGTAGAGAACTACTGACTTTCGAAACACGAACATAAAATCCTTCTCACTCTAAAAAATGTGATAAAACAATGCGGTGAAAGGCGAATGAGAGTACTAAACCACCAAGGCCCTGGGTGTGTAAGAAAATAGTCTATTAAAGGCAAGCAATTGATGTGGTTGTCTAATTTATATAATTTTAATTAATCTGTTCTTGTCCACTTATTATTTAAAAAGATGTTACTTTTTATCTAGATATAAAAACCTAGTAGATTTTTTTAAGCTTGCTGCTCAGTTTTTAAATTAATGGCTAACCTGCAGATCGTCTGCGCGTTTTTTTTTTTTTTTTTTTTTTTTTTTTTTTTTTTTTTTTTTTTTTTTTTCCTGAAGTGATAAAAGCGTTTTCTGGTGGTTTTGTTTTTAGTGCTAATGCCAATATGACAAAAGATAATCGCCACCATAATGAGTTGTTTTGTACATATCAATGTGAAAGGACCGTAGAGAGAAGATGTGAAGAAAAATCAAATTCATAAATATGGAGACATTTTACTTACCTAAACCCGGAAATATTTAGCTTTTCCATCTCACTCCGAGTCATTTCTCTGTAACTAAACACAATGTCTTTGTATACCCGATCCTAAAAAATTATTACAGTAAGAAAAAATGTAATATATTTTTTATTGTAGACTTTCTCAGGTTTTCTATATGTCATTTGAGCAACTTGTAAAGGTAAGGTGTTCTAGTCGAAATATGTGAGTTACAAAACAACACGAGAAGAAAAGATTCAGGGGATAAAATTAAGTAATCAATTTTGCATAAGTAAATAATTGTTAGAAATAAGTGACCGAGGTCAGTAAAAGAAAAAGGAATAAAAACAGAATATCTTGAAAAACATTACCTTCGATACGTTTGTGTCAAACTGTAATGAACTTTTAACTTTACAAAGTAATAAATTCTTTTTTATTTCTCCCGTACTATAGTGGGCGAGTGGTCTAAATAGCGCTTACGGATCACAGCGCCTCTCACCGCCTGTTCGAATCCCAATCGGGACAGATCCTAGTGTGAGAAAGTTTGTCAGTTCGCTTGCCGAAAGTCAGTAATTTTCTCCGGGCTCTCCGGTTTCCTACACCATCCAAAACCGACCACCTCAAAATGAATAAAAGAATTTTGACTGGGGCGTAAAACACCATTACTCTACTCCACTCTCCCGTACTATACGTTTTTAATTTTAAATCAGTTAAAATTATGTAGTGCGTGACTTTTGTGCGAGCGTTTCTTATGATTTAATTTGTACTAAGGCGCACCATTGGCTACCTTTATGTGATAGTACCAGCATCGCAATGTCGCAGATAAAAGTCAGGATAAAGGCGTTTTACAATGAAAATCCTACTTTTACTGGCGGTCGACCATGTTCGAATCTTCAAACTCACAGCAATAAGACGCCTGAAGGTTTGAATCTAATATCTCAACGAATCCGCCAACACTACCACCAAGACTTAGCGTGGAAAGCATTATAAAAAATTGTCATTCATTGTTTTTTTGTCATTGACTTTTATACATTGTAATTAAATCTCACCTCTTCGTTTCTCCCGTTGCAAGGAATATAGCCTGGTGAAACCACGTGACCAGTCTCAGCAGCTTTTGAAGACAAAGCTAGTTCTGAATAAAAGTCCCACGAGTCTTGGCACCATTTTCTAGACAAAATAAAAACTGGAAATAATGACACTTAAATAAACATACTTTATTAACAGGAATTTTGCTGATACAAATTATCAAAGAACTCTAAATAGTACAACATAAAAATTAATGTTCTTGAAGATTTAAATTTTTGCGCTAATACAAAAGCGCCGTCATAATTTGAGACTGACGCGCTATATCTAAGAGTTAAGTGGAGTAATAGAGTTCCATGCTCCAGACACGATTGTTTCACTTATTTTGATGAGGCCAGTTCAGTGATAGTTTTAAACACCAGAGTGCCCGCAGAAAACAATAGACCTTCGGCTAACCACTTGACAAACTTTCCTACACACACAAGAATCTGACCGGAATGTTAATCGGAACTAAGCAGCGAGAGGCACTTTTATCTGTAAGCATGCTTTTGGCCAATCGGCCAGCGAGGCTCCCACTGCATCTAAAAAGCTAGCTTCACAGTCTTTTTATCATAGCCGGTATAAAAATCATGGCCACAATTGAACAACCATTTTAAACGTTTTTATTCCACCTTGGATACTAATTAAATGTACAATTTTAAATGTTTTATTCCATCTTCCTTGAACACTAATTAAATATAAGATTTTAAAATTTTTATTCCACCTTAAAAACTAATAAATATACAATTTCAAAAATTTTATTCCACCTTGAACACTAATTTAATTTACAATTTTAAATGTTTTTATTTCACAAATGTTTAATTATATACTTTTTCTTATAATATGTATTACAACAGAAAATGTTTGCAAAAATGCAAACGTATATTATTACAGTTACTAAATTTGTGCAATTTGTAAATTTAAGTACAACGTATCAAATGCAACGTTTGAAAAAATTCCATACTTTGAAACAAGTTCACCTAAATTTTCTCTACGACAAAGGTATCACTACGTACAATGTAACATAAATGCAAAATACGAAAAAAAATCATGATTTGAAACAGTTTCAGTTGAGCCTACCTTTATCTTTCTCTGTAAACACCAGGTATCGCTATGTAAAATGTAACACAAATGTAACGTTTAAACAAATTCAATACTTCAAGACAGTTTCAGTTGAGCCTACCTTAATCTTTCTCTGGGAACACCAGGTATTGCTTTCATCGTGGGGAGAAATATCCCTCCCGCGCCATAACTAGTTGTTTCTGTAGAGAATTTATCGGCTATTATCCGTACTTTAGCTTCAGGTAAAACTCTCTGAATGTTCAAAGCCGTTGACAAACCAACTGCGCCTGCACCGATTACTGCAACACTTTGCATACTAAAAAGATAAAATATTATATTGAATTTAAATCATACTTTTAAATTTGAAATTTTAAGTTCTTAAATAATCTATCTTAGCAGAATATATATATATATATATATATATATATATATATGTGTGTGTGTGTGTGTGTGTGTGTGTGTGTGTGTGTGTGTGTCTTATATATATGTCTTATCAGCATATCAAATGTCGCTGGTTTTACGTGTCATTACAAAAAATGCATTTTCGTTTTATCGTTTGTTTGGCCTTAGCTGGAAAGACTTCCTTTTGTACACTTTATTAAAATTTTAATTATACCTGAAATGGCCGAAAAATGATTAAATCAAGCCATTTTGTACATTTCTCTGAAAAATAAACATTCAAATTTTTTTCATAGAATTTAATGGGTTGGGGGTTCACTAAAGAAATCTTATCGAAATATTAAGCATAATACAATACATCGTTAAACAAATGCAGGAAAATCAATAGTTTATGTCAGCCCTTAGAATTACATCAATAAACAGTCTTCCTTCCCGATGGGTTCATTCAAATGCAAGTCATCTAGCGTTTGATACAGTTCATTTGTTATAATTTAAGATTCAAACAATGTTTTTGATACAGTCCCTGTTAAAATATAATGTAAAAAGGTCATCAAAATGTTTGAATTATTTAACTAAATGCGGAAAGAAAAATCAAAAACTGAGTTTGTATATTTAGCGGTTATGATAAGACCACATTTAGGGTCACATAAAATTAATTTACAAAATTGTACTTACCTGATTACAACACATCTACTTGCTATATAGATTCCTTTACCTTAATGCAGCGTTTGCACTTATATAGTACAGATAATATGTTTAAAATGTGAAGGGACCATCTCCAAACAACTTGTTGATAAATGAAATAATCGATACATCACCTATTATGTGTTATATGACGAAAGATAGTAACTATCGTTTCTTGGCAATTCAAAAATGTGGTACGCTTTTATTCGTAAACTGGCGCTTTTGACCACCAGGCAACAGAAGCCACTTTTCAGTGTTTTACGGTTACTCTTGGAAGTTTTGGCTCGTTGGATATTGATGGCAATGTCTTAAACTTTCAAAAAAGTTCGAGAGGCGATAAACTGTGAACCACTTAGACTAATCGTTATATATATATATATAACTACGGGCATATTGTACAATAAAAAATTATAATAGATGTTTGGAACCTCAACGGTGTACAGACGAAGGAGATTGCAAACGTTTACAGACTAACACAAGAACATATTCTTCATTGTTGCTTTTATTTCAAATCCAACGCAAAACCTTTCTTTAAAACACACACTTTTTTTCATCTTGTATATTCACAATTTTAAAGAAGGAGAGTACTGAACTTGTGTGTAGACTCAAGACACGTGCATGACAAACCATGCGTAATTTGAGTATAGAGTTTTTAGAAAAAAATTGTTTCAAAGAAGGATATGGGCTAAAATCTGGTAAATATCGGGGATGCATAACTCGGACCACCCTTCCTTTCACAAAGACACTACTGCAATAGATTACTAAATTGTGGAATAGTGATTTATCATGAACAATGCTTTAATATTAGAACGCAAACTGTTATGCTATTATAAATAAGCCGTAACACCCCTATATAAGATATTCTAGTCACAATTTACCTGACGAAAACGATACTAGTATATAAAAACGTCGACAATTATTGTGTAAACTTGATTTAATTTAGAGAATACGAAGTATATGGTGTTTACACACACGCGCGCGCATGTATATACATACATACATACATACATACATACATACATACATACATGTACTTACATACATATGTGTGTGTGTGTGTGTGTGTGTGTGTGTGTGTGTGTGTTTAATTTAATTATTTCTTTTTTCTTTGTTCAAAATAGGGTAAAAAAAAGTTCGAACATATTTAAAATTTAAGATCTGATGTTATTATGTGTTCCCTGTTGTAATAACTGCATACTAGTACGGCATTCGTTCATAATGTGACTGTTGAAGATCAGAAAAGCAAAGACATATTTGCATTTACAAACCTCGTTCATAATGTGACTGTTGAAGATCAGAAAAGCAAAGACATATTTGCATTTACAAACCACATACATAATCTCAATTTCGTAATACATAAAAAGAAAATCATAAAAGATGATAAAAAACTATTTTGAGATTTCCCCATCCCAAAACACTTAATGCAACTCTTACATACGCTATATAAGTTAGTTAATTATGTTCTCAGGGGGTTTGATTAATTGGTAAAACATGGTATGTAATAATGAAAATCGTAGTTGCATGTTATGAAAAATAGAGATATGTTGTGAAATTTAATTTTGCATTTTCAGTTACTTAAAGCTGCATTAAGTTTTCCAAAGAAAAAATTAAAACGGTGCTAATCTAAATAATGATGTTCCTAATGAACAACGTTACATTTGATTCAACGATAAAAGCTCGAATAAATACAGAAATTACAGTATTGAGCCAGCGAGATGCAGCATTTGGGATCTAATATTAGAACATGGTTACGTCATCAAAACCCGGGTCATTTAAACCCAAATTTCAAAACGGTAAAATACGATAAATTAAACACAGAACTTCGTTGAATTTGTCATATGTGGCTTAGTAAGGGATACATAACACCATTTCAAATACAACTGGATATTAATGAAGGACAATTAATGCAATCTGTCATGTTTCACCTTCGATTCTAGGGTTTTCCATACATCCGTGCGCATGCTCCAAGCTCATAATTACCATCGTAAAACACTGACCAACCGGTCAGAGGATTCCGTTTATTTACAGCTAAAAGAAATGAAATTTTAGAAAATGAATGTAACGGATCGTGGTTAGAAGATATCTATTTTTAAAAAAATATATTTTTAGAAAATCAAAAAAAATTGAGGGGGCATGTTTATAAAAGTGTCCTAGGACTAAGATATATCTTATGATGGTCTGATGACATATCTTAGTCTTAAGTCATGTTTACAACGGTGTCTTAATTTGCGACATGTCTTAAAATCTATCCTAAATTTACGACAGCGAGTTAGGTGTCTAAAGACAATCTTAAGATAATTGTAACATATTTTTTGACGTAGCTCATTTTCAAATTTGTAATAATTAAATGCATCAGTTTAATTTATTTTTTTAACGTTTAATTTGTCATATATACTTTATAAGTTGAGTTCATGTACATTTAAATTTTGCATTTTATGCATATTTTTAGATATGCATATTACGTATCATATCATCAGAATTCCATTAAATCTCGACAATAAAACAAACCTTAAGATTTATGTAATGATTAAGGGACAATGAAATCCTTTGAAAACTAGACAGGATTTAAAAACTACATAAAGAGTACATACAAACGTTATTGGTCTTCGTGCATTTTTAAAATGGTGGATTCTCTTTAAGCAGTTTAATTAATTTAAATTTCGAAATACATATTTAAGCTACATCTACTGTTATTTTTACTTTTTAATTTGTTTGTGTCTCTTTGTTCCACTTTGGTTCATATTTGTGTAATCGTGTCTCTTGTTTTAAATAATTTAAAACATGCAGAATTAAAAAAAAAATGCACATGACAGGGACATGAGTATATTCAGGTAATGCAATTAGCACACTTACTATTTAGGGATGATGAGGTTTGATTTGTAGATTTGGCCATCGTTTTGTCATGTGCTACTTTTGAATTGTATTATTAAAAGTAGCACATGCCAGTATCATCTTCCTCATCAATTCCGATATCTGTTTCGCCTTTTACACCTTTAATAACATTATCGCCTTGCAAATTTTTTCAACACTCCTTATTTTTTTCAACTTCAGCAACTAAAATATGAATTTCAGTCTCTGAAAAATTTTGATTTCTTTTCCTACTCATTTTCAAACCGTGAAATTCACGCGAGCTTTTATATACTATCTAGTGTTCAAAGCATAATTTTAACTTTTAACCCGGGATTGGTCAAATCTAGTTTTAAAAATATGTAACACAAAACGAAATTAAAAGTTGAAAATAAATAAATAAATAAAATAATACAAATTCTGAGAATATATATATATACAATTTTTGATATATATATATTTTTTGTATGATTTAATTAAATTCTATTTCATATTTCTTATTTAATTTTTTTTTAAATTCTCTTTGGCTGAGAAAAATATTTGTGAAGCTATTTTATATTTAAAAGTTAAGATGATATTAAGATATCGTAATGGTGTCCTTGTTAAGATAAACTTAAGATACTTTTGATTTACAAGATATGACATGTCATAATATTATCTTATGTTGGTCGTAAGATATGTCCTAGGACATATCTTATAACATGTCTTAGGATAGTTTCATAAACCTGCCCCCAGGAAATTGAAAAACTTAATGCAGCTTTAATGATTAGAACCTATAAATACTTGATGATCTAACACTGTTTATTAAATGTGACCATCAGCAATTAAAAATGAAAAGTTTCTTTACTAAAAAATATCATGACTTTATTCACACGTATCTTTATTTTGCGCTTAAAAAAGCAATATCCGCAGATATTCTGGTGTGTTGTTACAAGTGAAATTTGAATAAAAGTTAATTCCTATTAGAATTTTTTTCTGTTTCTGAATTATACGGCTAAAAGGACTTTGCAAAAAATGCGATTTTGTTGTAAAAATTTAAGTAGTACAGTCAGATAAGTCATCTCTAACACACATCCAGATTCAAATGAAGAACTTTATAAAATATATATTTGTAGGCAATTTTTACTGATATGCAAGTTAATAAACTTATCAATGGAAATCAAAATGAATTGCTAACTGCCTTCCATATATATTGTTTAGTTATTTCTACTGTCATGTGCTACTTTTGAATTTTTATAAATATATAACACAAATACCTGTACCTATGTGCACATTTCGTAAAATCATTCCTCGTCAGTGACACTAGTAGCCGAAAATTTTGAAAATAAAAAGATAAACCAAATAGTTGAAAATTAATGTACAGTATAACCTGTGTATAAAGTCCACCTAAGGGACTGAGCAAAAGTGGACTTTATAGACAGGTGGTCTTTATATAGAGGGTCCCCTATATATACGAGTAAACATACAGTGTTTAAAATAGTTAAAAAAGTGAAAATATGCAGTACCTATTGAAAACTTATTAATATATACATTAATAAAGTTATTTTCATTTTATTTTTTAAAAACATATTATTTAGAAATAATCTTTAAAAAACCAAACTATTTAAATTTGATAAACTGTACATCAGAAAAGATTATTTGGTTAAACTCTACATATTATATACACTTGAATAATTGTGTCTTTGTTGTTATAAGTCACAGCAAAGGTGTCACAAATTAAACAATTATATATAAAACATAATAGATAACAGTGGGTATTTCTACCTTTATATCTGATGGCTTCAGTTGTTGACATGATAAGTATGACTTCATATATTTTTCTTCAAAATTTTACGTAATATCAGTCAATACTGTAGTTTTACTACAGTAGATTTTAAAACTATGTTAGTTACTACATTGTATTTAGTGTGATCAATAATTTATATTAAAATTATTTATTGCCAATCTTCATACATCACAGTATCAAAGAAATGTGGCTGATATTTACTGCAAAAAATTTGGGAAATTATAAAATTTAATAAAAAATTATATGAAAGAAGTGGACTTTATAGACAGGTTCTTGAGTCATTTGGGACTGTAAAGGGTGGACTTTATTCACATTAGACAGGTGGACTTTATATAGAGGCTCATTACATAGTAAAATCCATTGGGGATACTTCAGACCGGTTGCTATAGACAGGTGGACTTTATATAGAGGTGGACTCTATAGCAGGTTATACTGTATCTAAAGTTCCAAAAATTATATGAATCCAAATCCAGCTAAGGAATGCTTTGCATGAGGGAAAAACCTTAGTTTTAAATAAATATAAAAAAAAAAATAAAAAAATAAAATAATGCAAATTAAAAGTAGCACAGACACTACTTTATTAGATAGATAAGAACGCCTTTTATCGGCTAGAATGGAAGATACTTAAATAGAAATGTTTATAACTACAATTGTCAAATATCGATGATGTACTCAAGTTACTGGTTTTCTCTACAATCTCAGAATTAATCGCCTCGATAAAAAGTGAGATAAGCTTAGCTTGTGCATTTTAAACTGTGCATAGCTTTACTCCCACTGTTTCTGCCAAAGTGGGGGTGTTTAACCCTTTACCCTTCAAATAAATCAATTAAAAACAATCTATCTTAGCCAACAAACAAACAGAAAAATGCCAACAAAAAATAATAAATAAATAAATAACAAAAAAGTAATATGTGTGTGTGTGTGTGTGTGTGTGTGTGTGTGTGTTGTTTAATACGTCAGTTATAGATTATAATAAAAATAATAATAATGAAATAAAATAAAAATAATTTATTATAAACTCTCGCCCTGTGACAGTAATGCAATTTTTTTTTTACTTGAAATACACATATACTTCATCTTTATAATAAACAATTAAAGGCGCATTATAACATTATTTGATTTGACAAGTAACTCTTTACAGTTTAGATACATGTGAATTATATAATATTTCTTTAACTAATTTGGCTGCCTCTAAACCAGTCCCCCAACTTAATGCAATGCCGTTTGCACCATGGCCATAATTATGTACCACCTGAAAAAAGTAGATTATTCTAAATAAATCTCAAATTCGAACAAAAAAAAAATCGTTGGAATTATAAAAAATATCAGAAGATCAACGAAGTCATAATTAACCAACATGTCTATTTCAAATCAAATAAAGCCTCAACTGTAACAACAAGCAATACCACTATTTTATTTAACAGTTCATAACAATATTATCTCATAAGATCTTGCAGAAAACTAATTTTAAACGGTTCGGTGCCGATAGACACAAGTTAAAATGAAATGAACCATATCAAAGATGACATAATTAAGGTATTTAAACAAACGTCAAATTAATAAAGCAATCAAAGAACAGCACGAAAGAAAAAAAACTAAAACAAAATACTCATATCAAAAACACAACCTGCAACCCTTCTGCTCTCTTAAGGGTAATGACATCAAAAAGGAAATGATTCCGGTGGTAAAATTCAATAATATCTTAAGACTGTGTGATACTGTTCATTTAAAAAACAAATTACAACTGTCAGTTCATTCTTAAGCTTTTTTTTAAAGATCTTTTCTTTGGTTGTTGTTGTAGAATACAAGTTCTAAAAATAAAGACTTGTGAATACCGGTACTTTTTATGCAATACAAAACTAACATTCATTTTCTTATTTAACTATAGGAAAACGTAATGTTACCTTTAAGTTTCCATTTTGCAACTGAAGAGTTTCCTTTTCCAATCTTACAGGGGTTCTTGAAGGACGTAGTCCAACCCATTCGTGGTCTAATTTGTATCCCTAAAAATATTAAATCATTACTTCCGATCTACAAGTCTCATAACGCATACAAATATCTTGTGAATATATTCCTCTTTACAATCATTTGAATGTAAATTGTTTCAAAGTGTTTTAAAAAAGTGTGAAAAAAAATAATTTTATTAATATCGTTCTGGATTAATTAATTTTGAACTATTTTGGTTATGTTTTTATCAAGTTTTTCTAATTAATGTCACTAATGAGGAATGATTTTTTTCCAAAATGTGCATATATGAAACATTGAAATTTAGCTGGTATTTTTGTTATTTTTAAAAGCATATTTATCAATGTCGACAAATCACGATGTCAATTTGCATACAGATACAATCAACCAATCACCAGACAAACATATTTGACGCAAATCAACCAAAGTACAATGATTTTTTTTTCCGGATCTCGTTTTGCTTAGTAATCAGTTACTTTTTGCATATGCTCTTAAAATCTTGGAGTATTGTTTACCTCAAGAGATGGACATAAACGAAGACAGTTTTCCTTAATTATTTGCGAATCATTTGGGTCAACAGTTTTGTTTTCTTCTCCTGCTTGCCTTATTCCCCCGAGCACAACATAATGTCGACTGTAAAATACGATAAAAAATAAAACTACTGAAGAACATTCCTATTGATTCAACAAATATACCAAAGTTGAAAGGAAAAAATCTAAAAAAAAATCAACCTGTGGGCAAGATAATCTTTTTTCCAGACACAAATCATTTTCGTTATGATTCCACTTCCGGAAGATAAAAACTTCTAAAATCTGGTTTTTCAATCATGGAATAGTTAATAAGAAAACAACAAAGTAATCCTTTATAAACCCGATCTTCAATATGATATTATTTTATTATCTAACTTCTAAATTCGATTATATCATATACTGCAATACAAACTTAACGTAAACTCACGCGATCGCTACGCGCATTATGAAGTATACACACCGTTTTTCACGTTATGACTAAATAAACTCGCTAAACATACTTCACTACTGACAAAATAAATTCTTAACACAAGAAATAGTTTTATTAAATTAAGATATTTAGACTCCAACATGTGCTTTACTCTCTATTTATTATTCCTTACTTAGGTAAGATATAGCTACCGTCATCAGGATATAACCAAGTTTTTATCCAAGGAGCTTGCACCTGTTAAACAGAATATAAAGTTACAATTTTGTCTTATAATTTATATGCAGTTTGTTTTTAAACAAAATACTAAACTTCAAAAATTCGCCTTAATTATAAAGAAAAAAACTTGATCTTGTGACCTAAAGTATTTTGTACAAATTTGTGTCCTTTCAACATTCTCATGTTAAAACATCTGACGCGTTTGATTTGCAGCACTTTTTCGTATAGCAAATTAAAAAGATACCAATTAAAGTAATTTGCAAAATTTATAAAATTTTAGGAAATTTCTATGAAGATCACAGACATTGCTATTTTATTTAATTTTAAACTTAAAACATATGAAAATTATAAGATTAACTAAATATTGAAAAGAAAGTTGAATAATGCAATAAATTGCATTTGATTGGATAAATGGTGTTTTAAGCAAGCTCCAGTCAAAATTCACTTATTTTGCAATTATCAGTTTAGGGTGGTGAAGAAAACCAGAGTGCCCAGGGAAAACTACCTTCCTCCGGCAAGCCAACTGACAAACTTTCTTACATTAAGATCTGCTCAAGTGGAATTCGAACCTAGATGGTGAGGGACTGAACAATGCAAAGGTACAGATAACCAAAACAACGAAGTCATTGCCAAAACAAAACAAACAAAAAATAAACTATATAAACAACAGAAATACATAAAGAGCAGTAATTATAAACCTATATAATTAATAGGAAACAAGGAAGGAAACCGGATATAATGACAAGATAGTGACCGTACGCGTGACTTCAAATATATAAACATCCCCTTAGCAACCGGTCCTTGATATACTTGTATAACTGGATTCTCCAATTTTAAAAGTTTATTTTGGAAGGGGAAATTGTGATTTGAATATGGACTGGTATGATTGTGTTTTATTTAACGCCATGATAAATGTCAACAAACTGGTTTGTACCTAAAGTGTGAATCAACAATCAGACATGCATACGTAGCTGCTTTAAATAATTACCCGTAATAACTGGCCTCTGACTGGAGTCATTTTGTTGTCATTAAAAAGCCGTTTACTACCAAATCCGGTGCAGTTAACAACCACATCATACTGACCTACAAGCTAAAAAATAAATGCATACAGAAATACCATAGACACTCTATTACATGCATATCATTATGTATATCACAAGTGAAATTATTTTTCAGTTAATTTGCTTTCCGATGAATATTTAATGACTCATTAACAAAGTTTTTTTTTAGAATTCACTAGTCTCTTAACGTTCTTAATGTTTATGGCATTTACAACATTAGTTGATGATGATTTGCTTACTTAAAAAAATAATAACAACGGCCTAGGAATATGACATTGAGAAATAGCACTGCAAAAAATGACCTCATATTTTTTCTTTATTACAAGTAGAATATCATATGAAATATTGCAAGAATTATAATTACATGTATGCTATATAATTATTTTCTCGCATATGCGAGAGATTAATCTTACTAAATTGGTGGTACGATTTTTTCCATAACGCACCCCGTATGCGCACGTGTAACCTCTCAATTGAAAAAATCTGACTACTGGATCGGAATTTCCCCATCTCGACCTCAAACTCGTTATTAATTCTCTTTATATATATATATATTGCTATAAAATGCATGATAGAAAGATAACAATAGAGACATTTTATCGTTTGTCAAAACTTATTGAGGAATAGTACTTATTCTAATGGGATCATAATAAGTATCTACATTAATTTTACTGATTTTACTTTTTTGTTTGGTCTTCATTTTAAAATAAAGTAATAATTGTCCATCAAACTTTGTTTCAGACCAAAACATAATACATTTTCGAAGTCTCAGATGCATTTTAACAATTAACTAATATTTAAAGACTTTTCACGATTCGGTAAAAATTCTGTTAGAATTATTTCGAAGTGAATTCTGCATAAATTTAATTACCTCATTGATATTCTGTATCGTTCTATATTCTATGCTCCCTCCGTTTTCTTTGAATCTATATATATATATATATATATATATATATATATATATATATATATATATATATATATATATATATATATATATATATATATATATATAAAGTGTGTACATTGTATAGTGATTCAATTTCCTTTTAATGGTTGGTTGCATGTTGTTAAACGTCATATCTACTTAGCTGTTCATAAAGTATCAAAACAATCTTGAAGATGAGGGTTATTCTTAAAAGAAAATCCATGCGTGAGTTTACAAGTGTTTCTGATTTGCGAAACACTAGTTGGAACTAATGGCAACCTTTAGAGTGAGTGCTAGTACACTGATCAGCAATGTTGCAGACCACTTAGTCAATCATAATGGTACCAAGCCTACCAATAAGGGCCTATGGCAAGAAAAAATGCTTAACTTGCAGTCGATCGGGATCAAACTAGCAGATGTCAGAGTCTTTGAGTTTGAAGATCAAAGCCTTAACTTGGCCACTATAGCCTCCTCAATTTCCTTTTAAAAATTTCTGCATAACTAACAGTGTTTCAAATGGTTTAAGGTTATATTTTGCGGTGCTGGTTTAGTTATACCCTTGAAAGCAATGGTTTAGCTTTAGCTGACGATTTAAACAACATCTGCTGGAAAGGTTTGTTTTACCAAATCGGGACTGTTTGTCTAGCTTTGCTTACATATTCTATTGCTACATAATGTTAATATAATATTGCAGATACAGAAAACACTTTCTGATGCCCCCATAAATACAGTGTAAAGCTGAGTGGAAAGTTTGTCAACCACAAATAATTTAAACAACTCTAACAAAGCAAAATGAAGCTATCATTCACATAATTTTATTTTAATCGACAACACTTTTTTAATTTCCATATTTACTCACCTTCTTGTTAACCATGGTAAGTAAATGCTGACTGTGGTTATAATAGTTGTCACTTGGTAACAATATCTATAAGAAGAATTTATATTCAACAGTTATACTTGTTGCTTTTTAATCAGGAAGACGAATGGAGTACAAAACACACCTACGGATCCCAGCAAATCTCATCACCTAAGTTTGATTTACTCTACAGCAGATATTAGAGTGAAAAAGTTTTCCAGCTTGATTGTCGAAGGTGTATTGTTTTCTTAGAACATTCAGGTTTTCCCCTCAATGCAAAAATTGACCTCCTTGATAACATTAAAACGCCTTTGCTCCACACACACACACACACACACACACACACACACACACACACCTTTTTTCTTTGGCGGAATTTAAGACGTGGCACCTAAATTCAACAACTAAGAGATTGTTATTCTTGCTAAATACATTAGCTGAAAGCAATAACTTCACAGCAGTTTCCTTCTTAATTCCTCTTCACTTCCTTGCGTTAATTAAACATTTAAGAAAGTTGGACGATTCCAGATTTACTGAAACCATTGATTTGTAATTATTAACATTTATAGTTAATCTCTCTCTCTCTCTCTCTCTCTCTCTCTCTCTCTCTCTCTCTCTCTCTCTCTCTCTCTCTCTCTCTCTCTCAAATAATATTACTTACCTGTAGTTTGTAAACTTCAACTTCTGTATTTCATCCTTACTAAGTTCTTTATAATTGAAAACGATATCACTGTATATAGGGTTCTTTAAAAATTAATAAAAACAATAAAAAACAGGAATTTAGATGAAACTTTATATGCCACACCACTTGCACTCTTTAAGAAGAAATTCGTACCCTATGAACCACCCTTTAAAAATATATCCAAACTTCATAATATCTTCTATATGTCCAGCATACATGGTCATAATTTAATTTAAATTAAAAAGAAAAGTTCAGGATTTAAAGATTATATTAACTATGTATTATTTATACTTTTAAACGAACTGACGGAGTCAAGCTAAGGAAGCTTATCAAAATCGTAAATACAGAAATATGCTTTAAGTGACAAGCATATAGAACTATTTTGATGAACATTAAAATTTCTCTGAACGTTATCTGATTACCTTAAGATTTGATGAAAATTAAGTATGTTAATTAAAAAACACGAGTTGAGTGGAGTCGAGTGATTGTGTTTTACGCCCCAGTCAAGATTCTTTCACTTATTTCGAGGCGGTCAGTTCTGGGATGATGGAGGAAACCATCGATCTTCGGCAAGCGAACTAGCAAACTTTCACACCCTAGGATATGTCCCGAGTGGAATTCGAACCCAAGCGTGTGAGGCGTTGTGATCCGTAAGCGCGCGCTTTAGACCACACGGCCACCGAGGCCTCTTAAATAAACAAGATTAATTATTCATCTACAATATGCATTATCGTGACTATTCATAGTTATCAACGTTTCAAGGCTCTTTAGTGATGAAGATGTGAAAAATATCGTGAGATTTGCGGGACATCAGTAACTACAGTAAACAAGACTGTAAGCATGACGTGACAGAAATATACAGAGGTATACATCAGATATAAGCACTTCCTGTCAAGCTAACTACATCCGTAACACGTGAAATCAAAATTTGAGAATAAAAGGAACATTGAACCATGCAACGTCAAATGTATCTAAGATATTTTGGATCATATAAGTATTACATTAACAAACTTTATATGTTTCCATATAAGCTATAAGAATATTCAATATTCTTGCTTAACTATATTTATAAAATTGCAATAATAATCTTTTACATGATTAATAACGACAATGATCAGAATTTCTCTAAAACTGTTGAAATACTAGTAAATTGTATTTTTCAAACCGAATAACATTCTTATAAAAAAATCAAAAGAATTTACAAGTTTAATGTATTTCAAACTTGAACCTTATTCATTTTTCTTATCGATAACCGTCTCAAATTAGAGCCTTTATTCCAGTAGTATGAATGTGTTGTGATTTTATGTCTCGTTTTCTTTAATTTATTTATTTATTTATCTATTTATTTATTTATTTATTTATTTATTTATTTATTTATAATGATACCTTTTCCTTTCTTTTCTTACAAGGGACATAACCGTGTGCTACCTCGTGTCCTGTTTCAGCTGCTTGCGCAGACAGGGCTAACGACGAATAAAACTCCCACGATCCTCTGCACCATTTCCTAGAATAATAATATGCTCTTAATTAGGTCATAACAGATGGGTAAATTTTGACAAAAATTTTTACTGCATCTATACTAACAGTTGTTACTTCTCGTTATCTCTGTTAATAAAAAAATAATAAAGTCAAATGATTGGGTTAACAGTACTTTCTCCCCAGTTAAAATTCTTTCACTTATATTGAGGCGGTCAGTGTTTGGATGGTGGAGGAGAACGGAGTGCCCTAAGAAAACTACAGAACATTGGAAAGCAAACTACTGTGAACTTTCTCACTCTAGGTTCTTCACAAGTTGGATTCAAACCTAGGCAGAAGAACTGTGATGTTGTGATACAAATGTGAATGCTTTAGACCAAGACGCCGATGGCCCAAAAAGACAGAAATTTTCAAGAACAATAAAGACAATTGTATTTTCAAGAATCATCATTTAACAATACAGTTTGTATAAAATGACGGTTAACGATGAAATAACGAACTTTTTCACACTGGACTGGAATAAGCCGCAAATTTGATTTGAATCTTGACGTATAAACAGAGCTTTAGACCATTTGCAATCGAATTCTCTTACCCCATCCCGCCATAAACAATAATGTATTATTTATTTCTGTTAATTCTTGGGTGGACAAATGTAAAACTAATTAATCTTACCTAAGAATCTTCTCTGGGACTCCAGGTATTTCTTCAGTGGTGGGTAGGAATATCCCTCCCGCTCCATAACTTGTTGTTTCTCTGTAAAATTGGTCTGCAATTATTCGAACTTTAACATTAGGTAAAAGTTTCTGTATATTTAAAGCCGTAGATAATCCTACAACACCTGCTCCGAGAACCGCTATGTCAGCCATACTGTTAAGAAACAAGAAGTTGTTGCTTGTGGCAATGGTAAATGAAGAAACGCCTAGTATGTATATAGTTCTCCGAAAAAATGTCATAGGTTGTTATTTTAATATATATCTAAAAGCCTGATGAACCGCTATGGTAGCTTAGTTGGTAGAGAGCTCGCTTCGTATGTGGAAGGTCGAGGGGTTCGAACTGAGGCTGGGATTGAACAAGACTTGAAAATAGGCACTGGCTGTAATTTCGCCAAGCATTCGGCATTTAGAAATGAAAGTCACGGGTTCCTTCGGATGTGACCTTAAAAACCGATGCCCCGTGTCACGACAGGCGTGGCAAGTTAAAGAACCGTCTCTGCATATTGCCCTAATCACACTGCAAGGTCAAAATTTCTGCCACTTCACCTGTAACAGATGACGTCTTGATATAAGTGAAATATTATTGACTGGGACGTAAAACCCCATTAAATCAATCAATTAATAAAAGGTTTGTGAAGTGCGTCGTTCATTCATAAATTAACGTCCATAGGTTCGAACTTTAGCCATAGTTTTCGTACGTGCACAAGAAAGCCTTAAAACTTTGATTTTAATAGGCAGTAATAGGGTTTTTTCGTACAAATGTTGCGCCCCTACCCCCCCCCCCCTCCACTTCGGTCACCATGCGAAGGGTAGTTGAACTTTCAGTTGTCGTTGTGAACAGTGTGCAACTTATTTGGTAATATAAAAGTAAATTTACCGATACCTCAACACAATAGTTAGTAAAGGATAATGGTACATAAGGAACATGGTACATTATGGCTATTTAAATGTCTTTTTAAAAGACAAGCACCTGTAAAATGTATGTACATAAATAAGGTGATATACAAATAAATTACCTTTTTCCTGTTATGTCCCACTTATGTTGATTACACGCTTGATACTGATATATATACCTTATTAAATGAGTCGTCGAGTGTGTATTAAGTACGAATATATATCGGAGTTAACTTATAAATAAAATCATTTAAGATATTGGGGTGAAAATATTAAACATTCGTCCACGGTTGAAAGTCCTTAACGTGACCTCGATAACGGATAGGTCTTTCTAACTTTCTAAGCAATGTTATCATCATTTTCGTGGACGGGGGGGGGGGGGTATTAAACCTTTTAACTTTTCCTTCCCAAAAGGTTAGGTAGCTACCTGTCTATAGGTAGGTACTTTTTGTTATTTGTTTGTTTGTTTGTATGTTTACTAGTAACAATGGCTCTGATAAGGAGAATTTATAACTGAAAATTCACGTCTAAAAATGTCAAACAGAGTTATTTCCCTTAGATGTTCTTGTACATTTTTTTTAATCGGATTAAAACTTAGATCCTAATCTGTTTTTATACTAATGTCTCAAAATTGTAAGGAATAGCCTTGGTAAATTCAACATTGTCGGCATGTAGAAATTTAGAAAAAAAAAAAAAAAAAAAAAAAAAAAAAAAAAAAAAAAAACAACAACAACTCGTTCTGTTACTTATGATAAGTGAAGCGTATTTTGATTTAGGATGCAATCAACAATCAAATTACTTGTATGTCCTGTATTTTTGGAAAAATCCAGTTTTTAAAATATTTAATACCATCGTTAAACTAAATTTCAGTGTGTTATGTGTGTGTGTGTGTGTGTGTGTGTGTGTGTGTGTGTGTGTGTGTGTGTGAGAGAGAGAGAGAGAGAGAGATGAATATTTTATAACTGCATGACCTGATTTTGTTACTATATATA
Source organism: Tegillarca granosa (assembly GCA_029721355.1). NCBI lineage: Eukaryota > Metazoa > Mollusca > Bivalvia > Arcoida > Arcidae > Tegillarca > Tegillarca granosa. The sequence goes on along the minus strand of CM056603.1, from coordinate 27,998,355 downwards.
CATATATTGACAGCGTATATCAATACAACTTTAATACTCAGAGATTCAGACAAGCTATTTTTAGCAATGTTTATTTTTTATGGTTAAATGATCATATATGCGTGTCTCCGCTAAAAAAAATATGATCGATTGAAAAGCCATCTACATTTTATAAGCATTCACTAAACATTCATCTGGCTTCCATAACAACGCACACAGCGAGTATACCCGGTAAAATATAAAGCTTTGTTTATTGCAACACAGTTGATATATAATAGAAAAGTACATATTGCTTTGTGCAGACATCAAACGGTAAACGACTAGACTAGGTAAGTATATATATATATATATATATATATGTGTGTGTGTGTGTGTTGTGTGTGTGTGTGTGTGTTATATCGCTATTTCACCATATGATTTTTAATTATAATAATATTTAATCATAATTTTTATTGATTATATACAAAGTTTTTTCTGTATGAAAGTTATAATTATCAAGAGAAACAAATGTATATTAATATAAGAAAGTGAAAAAAAATGTTTATGGACTATAAAACTATATTTTTTTAAAAATTTTATATTATATGTATATATATAGCACAAATACCAGTTGAATTTTGATGTGCCAGATGTGCACATTTCGGAAATTCATTCCTCATCAGTGACACTCAGACCGAAAAGTTTGATAATAAAAATCATAAACCAAACAGTTGGAAATTAATGAATCTAAAGTTCCAAAATTATATTAATGTATATTTAAAACATGGTTGAAAATGTTTTGGGACTGTAGAATTTGAAGAATAGTTACATGCATTGCATTCTTTTTTATACTGACGTATGTATTTCTTTTTCGTCACACAAGATTTGTAAAATCTACAAGAAAAAAAGAGACAAAGATTAAAAAAAAGAAAGAAAGAGAAACTGGCTCAGTTGGTAGAGAGCCCGCTCCGTATAGGAGGTCAGGTCAATTCAGAAATTGAAAATAAAAGTCATGGGTCTTTCAGAAGAGACCAGAAAACCCGATGATCCAAATTACAGTAAAGAAACACGGTGGAGAATCATTATATATTGTCCTGCAAAGCTTGATATTTCCACCTATAAAATCGCAATATAGACAAAATATTCTTGACTTTAAGGAAGGGGTAAATTCCTATATCTTTATTTTTATTTATAGATTGCATATGCATTACAGGTTGCAAAATTAGTGGGATTGTTCAGCCCCACCCCAACCCCCACCCCGTATGATTTTAATCACACATCTGTTCATTCCCTTAAGTGTCCGTACAAAGTCGGGGGGTTTATAATCAGTGGTTTCAGCATGTTTTATTATTATTATTAGTAGTAGTAGTAGTAGTAGTAGTAGTAGTAGTAGTAGTAATATTTTGTTTTTCTCGGTTGTTATTATTATTATTGCTATTATTATTATTATTATTATTATTATTATTATTATTATTATTATTATTAACTTGTTTTGTGTTTTTGGTCGCGTATGCTATTATCAAGTACATCTGTACTAACAAATCTAGGTAGTTATCGATGCGTTTTTTTTAAGCTTATAGTAAACATAACGAATTGTTGTCAAGGTTAAGGGCATCACCGTCATTTTAACAAACCCGTCTAATTTTATTTCTTGTTAACAGCTGCATATTAAATTACTGATAGATGGAACCAATAATAACGACGTTATGATAAAATTAAACTTGATGTTATAAAACTATACAATGTCCCATCACTGTATCGACTTTGCATCCATGACAACCAGTTTGTTTACATTGGATGTAAACATGTCATGCTTTATGGTTGTACTATATCATTAAAATGTTTGAAAAACATAAACGTTGTATAGTAATAGCTACACAGTTAAAAAAGAGTTCAATTTAAACTAGGGAACAGTAATATTCCCCGACATTTAACACGCAAACAAAAAAAGTTCACTTAAAATTAGGGTTAAGAAATGCTTATTTATGTGGAAAAGTTGCTTTTCTTTTAAAAAATTATTATCAATAAAAGTATCACACAAAATAGACAAAAAAGCTTCACATTTTAATCACTCGTCTCTCATGTCTTGTAAGCGTTAACGTTTCTTGTGACGCAGTATGTTTACAAACAAATAGACGTAAACAACTTGGATTAAATGTAACGAATAATACGTTTGTTTTGGAGAAAGCATGCTCGAGGTTTTTTTCACATGACCCAAGTCCGTATGAAATGATGACAGAAATTGAAGATTCTGACTTAAAAACATTCTCTTGGATATTGACACCGATATCAATCAACACCTCCCCCCAAAAAGCAGATTTGTTGATGTAACAATCGACGATACTGACAAAATTATTATAATTATAATTTAATGTTTGAAATGTTAATTAATAAAATTATCATTAATCAGGTATTTCATATTGGCCGAGTTATTTGACCTCGGTATGTCATATTGGCCCTTGGCCTTCGGCCTCGGGCCAATATGACACACCTCGGCCAAATAACTCGGCCAATATGAAAATACCTGATTAATAATATAATATTATGCACGTTTAATAATTATGTAATATCACATTATTTAACAGGTTCAGTTAAAATTAGCACAGTGACTTAGCTTTAAGTAAAATCATTAATATTCGTTGGGTTAAAATTTCGTGGAATTGAGTTTTGTGAAAATAAATGCCATTGAGGGCAATTGTAATTAAAAATTTTCGACGACATTTACTTTCGTGGTTTTAAGTAACCCAAGAAAATAAAATTTAATCGCCCACGAATATATTTGATTTTACAGTCTATAGCTTTAACAATAAACACGAAGGTGAATAAACTTTGCTCTTGAAACTAACCCTAACGAAACAATATAGAAGTGCAATAAGTCGATTAAAATCTAAAAGGTCATGGCTTAAATAGAGCATTGCAATTGTTACTGTTGCGACCATCTGAAGTGTAAAACTAAACATTTTGTAACCAAGGACAAACACAGCACATCGGTTACCAGATCACGTTACTTAAAGTAGGTAAAAAAAAGTCGTTCAAACCATTGAGGTATTAATATTATGATTATTCGGCTACATGCTTTGTTTTTAAGACCAGGTAATGAGAAGTCAACAACAATTCAGAAGGTACTTTTAACAAGCGATAGCAAATCATTGTCTATCATCATCAATTTCAGGTGTAATAAGCTTTCTTTAGAAGGTAGAGTAGCCGCTGTTCTCTCTTAATTAATAATTAAACCTTCATTATGCAGCAATATTTGCCTTTTATGAATCTAATCATATATGCATATCTCAAATTACTAATTTCGACCCCATTATTCTACTTCAAAATTTAGATGTAAATATAGACATATATATGTAAATAAATTTAAATATAAGAATGTATTATACGGGTGGAACTGATTTGAATAATGCGTTTAAGTGCTATAGAAACACGTTTTTTGTACCTCAAAGCATTTCCAGGGATAAAAATTATGTAATTATGATAACGAAAAGCGGTAAATGATAAATGTCTGTCTTGTTATGATAATTTTTCTATTATTCACACTTTTTATTTAGCCTCAGTGGCTGATAGGACTAAAGCGCTCGCTTAACATGCAAACAAAAAAAGTTCACTTAAAATTAGGGTTTAGAAATATTGTCTCACAATTAAAAAAATGAAAATGGTTAGCAAATTTCTCTGCATGCAAAACAAATTGGTTTAAAGTTAAGTAAAGTTATATGACAATTAAGAATCTTCTTGTTCGCTCCACAAACAATAAATTTTTTGAAAGATAAGGGAAATAATTGACGGCCTTGAATATAGATAAACGTTAGAAGGAAAACCTTTCTATTGTTACCAGTGGGTTATGTAAACATACGGAGCTCGATTTTTTTTATTTTTTTTTTCATTTTATTTTCAGTTAGTTTATTTCTCATAATTGTAATACAATACAGAGAATATATTAAGAATACATACAAATACAAATCATGACATGGACATAACACAGACAAATAAGTTACTAATAAATAACTAACAAATAACTGATAACTAACCTGGAGGACTGACTTTCTCAAATATTAGTTTCATAAATTTGCACAAGTTTTTCAATACTATTGCATTTGAGGAGTTTAACATCTCTTTGTATTTAGTGGTATTTGGATTTTTGTAAGAAAGTGAAGAGAGAAGTGATAATTTAACCTAAGAAAAAGCATTACAAACCATAATATATTGATACTCATCACCTGAATCAGAATTACATAAAGTACAATTTCTATTCATATATAAAAAATTGTGTAATCAAACATAACTAACATAATTATGTACGTTTAATAATTATGTAATATCGAATATTTATATTTGACAAAACAGATTCATTTAGAATTAACGCAATGACTTAGCTTTAAGTAGAATCATTAATATTCGTTTGGTTGAAATTTCGCGGTTTTTGCCTTTTTTTTTTTTTTCAAAAAATTCTGTTGGTAGAAATTTTCGTGAAATTGAGTTTTGTGAAAATAAATCCCATTGAAGGTAATTGTAATTAAAGTTTTTCGACGACATTTACTTTCGTGGTTTTAAGTAACCCACGAAAATAAAATTTAATCGCCCACGAATATATTTGATTTTACAGTATATAGCTTTAACAATAAACACGAAGGTGAATAAACTTTGCTCTTGAAACTAAACAATATAGAAGTGCAATAAGTCGACCTAAAATCTAAAAGGTCATGGCTCAAATAGAGCATTGCAATTGTTACTGTTGCGACCATCTGAAGTGTAACACTAAACTTTTGTAACCAAAGACAAACACAGCACAACGGTAGCCAGATCTTGTTCCTTAAACTAGGTAACAAAGTCTTTTAAACAATTTTGGTATTAATATTATAATTATTCGGCTATGTGCTTTGTTTTTAAGACCAGGTAATGAGAAGTCCACAACAATTCAGAAGGTACTTTTAAAAAGCGATAACAAATCATTGTCCATCATCATCATCAATTTCAGGTTTACTAAGCTTTCTTTACAAGGTAGGGTAGCCGATGTTCTCTCTTAATTAATTATTAAAGATTCATTATGCAGCAATATTTGCCTTTTATGAATCTAATCATATATGCATATCTCAAATTACTAATTTCGACCCCATTATTCTACTTCAAAATTTAGATGTAAATATAGACATATATATGTAAATATATTTAAATATAAGAATGTATTATACGGGTGGAACTGATTTGAATAATGCGTTTAAGTGCTATAGAAACACGTTTTTTGTACCTCAAAGCATTTACAGGGATAAAAATTATGTTATTATGATAACGAAAAGCGGTAAATGATAAATGTCTGTCTTGTTATGGTAATTTTTTATTATTCACACTTTTTATTTAGCCTCAGTGGCTGATAGGACTAAAGCGCTCGCTTAACATGCAAACAAAAAAAAGTTCACTTAAAATTAGGGTTTAGAAATATTGTCTCACAATTAAAAAAAATGAAAATGGTTAGCAAATTTCTCTGCATGCAAAACAAATGGATTTAAAGTTAAGTAAAGTTATATGACAATACTAAGAAACTCTTTGTTCGCTGAACAAAGTAATAAATTTTGAAAGATAAGGGAAATAATTGACGGCCTTGAATATAGATAAACGTTAGAAGTAAAACCTTTCTATAGTTACCAGTGGGTTATGTAAACATACGGAGCTCGATTTTTTTTTTTTTTTTTTTTTTTTTTTTTTTTTCATTTTATTTTCAGTTAGTTTATTTCTCATAATTGTAATACAATACAGAGAATATATTAAGAATACATACAAATACAAATCATGACATGGACATAACACAGACAAATAAGTTACTAATAAATAACTAATAACTGATAACTAACCTGGAGGACTGACTTTCTCAAATATAAGTTTCATTAATTTGCACAAGTTTTTCAATACTATTGCATTTGAGGAGTTTAACATCTCTTTGTATTTAATGGTATTTGGATTTTCGTAAGAAAGTGAAGGGAGAAGTGATAATTTAACCTAAGAAAAAAGCATTACAAACCATAATATATTGATACTCATCACCTGAGTCAGAATTACATAAAGTACAATTTCTATATATATAAAAAAAATTGTGTAATCAAACATAACTAACATAATTATGTACGTTTAATAATTATGTAATATCGAATATTTATATTTCACAAAACAGATACATTTAGAATTAACGCAATGACTTAGCTTTAAGTAGAATCATTAATATTCGTTTGGTTGAAATTTCGCGGTTTTTGCCTTTTTTTTTTCAAAAAAAAAAAAAAAATTCTGTTGGTACAAATTTTTTTGGAATTGAGTTTTGTGAAAATAAATCCCATTGAAGGTAATTGTAATTAAAATTTTTCGACGACATTTACTTTCGTGGTTTAAAGTAACCCACGAAAATAAAATTTATTCGCCAACGAATATATTTGATTTTACAGTATATAGCTTTAACAATAAACACGAAGGTGAATAAAATGTGCTCTTGTAACTAACCCTAACGAAACAATATAGAAGTGCAATAAGTCGATCTAAAACCTAAAAGGTCATGGTTTAAATAGAGCATTGCAAGTTTTACTCTTGCAACCATCTGAAGTGTAAAACTAAACATTTTGTAAGCAAGGACAAACACAGCACAACGGTAGCCAGATCCTGTTACTTAAACTAGGTAATAAAGTCTTTCAAACAATTTTGGTATTAATATTATAATTGTTCGGCTATGTGCTTTGATTTTTAGACCAGGTAATGAGAAGTCAACAACAATTCAGAAGGTACTTTTAAAAAGCGATAACAAATCATTGTCCATCATCATAATCAATTTCAGGTTTACTAAGCTTTCTTTACAAGGTAGAGTAGCCGCTGTTCTCTCTTAATTAAAGCTTCAATATGCAGCAATATTTGTCTTTTATGAATCTAATCATATATGCATATCTCAAATTACCAATTTCGACCCCATTATTCTACTTCAAAATTTAGATTTAAATATAGACCTACATATGTAAGTAAATGTAAGTATAAGTATTATATTTAACGGGTGGAGCTGATTTGCAAAATGCGTTTTAGTGCTATACAAACACGTTTTTCTACCTTAAAGCATTTACAGGGATAAAAATTATGTAGTTATGATAACGAAAAGGGGTTAATCATAAATGTCTGTCTTGTTATAATAATTTTTTATTATTCACACTTTTTGTTAATAAGCCTCAGTGGCTGAGTGGTCTAAAGCGCTCGCTTACGAATCATACAGTGTCTCTCATCGCCAAGCTTCGAATCCCGCTAGGACAGTTTCTACTGCGCAAGGTAAGCGATTTACTTCGTGTACCATGCAGGTTCCTCCACTGTTCCAGAACTGGCTGCCCCTATATAAATGAAAATAAAATCTGGACTTGGGCGTTACTCAGCTCAACTCATTCCAACTCGACTCAACTCAGTAAAACACATTTGTATCAGACTGCGAAAAGCTACATCAGCTGAATTAGTATAGTGTCCTCCACATGCTTTGGATTCTGCAGTTTGATTTTATGTTGAATCAATTTAAGACAAGTTGGCATTTACAACTGTTGTCAAGAATGTGCAAAATTTTAATTGTTAAATACGTAGAACCAATGTTCAATGTCATGTGTCACGTGTAACGTCACGTGTAGCTCTACAATCTATAAACCAACGTGGATCCTGTTTAAACTCAAATTTGGATTTCCAATAATATTTTAACTTATTGGACGGTGGTTTTCACTATGATTTAAATCATACTATCGAACAATCTAACCATGCTTCTCTGGTTTTAATGGACGTGTTCGTCTGCTCGGTTATTATGAAATAAGTCGGTTGGTTGTAATGGCGTTTCATGTCACAGCACGTTTAAGCTATTGACGACGAAAGCAAGATTGTTAATCTCTAAGGATTAATCCAAGAATAAGGTTGCGTATGTGTGTCACGTGCGAGTGTGTGTTATAGTCTGTGTTTTACTAGAGCGGAATATGGGTGACGTTTGGTGATGATGCTAGCGCACCCGAGTCTCCATACCACTTCCCCAGTCAAATTAACCCCACAAATACCAGTCGAAACACTTATCTGCTAATCCAACGCCTTGCGAGGAGTTTTACACCCCAGTCAAGATTCTTTCATTTTATTTTGAGGCGGACAGTTCTGGGCTGGTGGAGGAAAACAGTGTCCGGAGAAAAACTGACAAAATTCCTTATACTTGGATGTCCCCTAGCTTAGTTAGGCTTAAGGCTACGTCGCCGTCAAGCCAACCTTCCCTCATCTTTCGAGAAGCAATTTTCCAAGTCTTATGTATGACCTGGCTCGGGTTCGAACCTTGACCCCCCACCCCCCGCTCTCGATTTTGATGCTCTTCCCACTGAGCCATCAAGTTGATTCTAAACAATTTGAAATTCCAGATTTTTAGAACTTATCCCCATCACTGTCCAATCAAAATCGATCACACGTGGTCAAGTTAACTCCATTTCTTCCAAAATACAGTAAACAAAATAATGCTTTGTTGTTAACTCGATGATACTGTTTAAATCTGTAAACTGGTTTTATATATTTAGAAAATAATATTAAAAAACAAATATAGATAGAAATTGAATTGAATTTAATTTTAAAATAAATAAATAAATAAATAAATAAATAAATAAATAAATACTATTAAATAAATAAATAAATAAATGAAAAAATGAATAAATAAATAATAAGTATAAATAAATAAATAAATAAATAAATAAGTAAATAAATAAATAAATGAATAAATAACTACATACATCTATATGACTTATATATTAGACTTAGGTTTACATAGTTTTTAAAATGTGGATATTTATATTAACACTTTAAAATATGAAAAATATAAAGATCAGGTATACTATTTTCAGTGATTTACGATGCATAAAACAAACTTTAAACCTTAAGTTGTTGCATGAAATTGAAAAAAAAATTAACAAAGAGCTTCGCTAGCAACCACTGTAAATAATATTTATGTATTCAGAATAAATTTTATATAAGTATATGTGTTTATGTGTAGACAGTAAAATTAGGGTTGCACTTTCCTGTCCACGTCAGATGTTTTCACTTACATCAAGATGTTCAGGTCTTCGATGGTGGTGGAAAAATAAGTGTCCGGAGATAACTAACACTGACAATTTTTTTTACACAAGGGTCTGTCCAAGTAGAACTTGAACCATACAGTTATAAACACTCTTTAACTAAGGCCGCGTTATATATGCGGATATTTTTATACCTACTTTATGCATTATGATGGATTAAGGTCTCAGAAATCTCTCTCTCTCTCTCTCTCTCTCTCTCTCTCTCTCTCTCTCTCTCTCTCTCTCTCTCTCTCTCTCTCTCAAAATTGAGTCTCCGTAAAACATTATACCATTACCGGTAATAGATATTATTATTATTTATTTATTATTTTATATAATAAAGCTGTATATTTTTAAATACCGTTTTTTGGCTTGTTTTTCTAGCCAGTGGCAATAATATTTTAAAACATTTTAAATGTAATTCTACCTATAATTTGTCAGAATGCCATACAGATACCGTCGCCGCCGACCGTATTGGAGTAGAAGATCAAGATACAGGAATTATGGAGGAAGGTCTTATCGAAGGCGAGATAGAGCATCAAGGCCCGAATCGGATACCGAATCAGGTATCATCCAGATATGGCTTACAACTGTATTGTTTTGCAGTTAATCAAGATATAAATGTAGACCTGAGGATGTTTGGTAGTAAGAGTGTCTCTTTCATTAAAAACTACTGCGGTAGCTCAGTTGGTAGAGTGCTCGCTCCACTTAGTAGAGTGCTCGCTCTCTAAGTGGGAGATCGTGGGTTCGAACCCCAACCGGGTCTGACCCAAGACTTGGATGTGGAAAGTGACTGTTCTTTCGCCAAACACTTGGCATTACGAAATGAAAGTCACGGTTCTTTCGGATGGGAACTTAAAATAAACTAGGTCCCGTGTCATGGTAGGTGTGACACGATAAAAACTCCTGCTGTATAATGCCACCAGCGCAACGCACAGGCAAAAGTTATGTACTTTCGTCTATAGCTGGTGACGTCTCGATGTAAGGGAAATAATCTTAAAATATGACCGGGACGTTAAACACCATTATTCAACTCTTAACTCTTCCCTCTTTATTAGACCTTTCAGTAATAGAGAATCTTTATTGAGAAAAAGCTCGTGTGCCTGAATCTTGACTGGGTCATACATTACATTCGAAAACTTACATTTGATTGATGAGCCATATTGGAAATTTGGCGCGATACAGTATCAGCATCCTAATGTCTGAGCAGAGCAAAGTTGCCATTGTTATCAGCGTATTGGGACAGTCCAAGCAAATAGTGTGTTATTAAAATGTCCCAGTTTGAATTAAAAATTTATGGGAATAGGAACTTTTGTTGGTTGCATAAAAATTCTGTAAAATAAATAAATAAATAAATAAATATACGTCAATAATTTATTTCGTTTATATGTTTTAACGTTCGACCTAAATACAGATATAATTTTTCTCCTTGTAGAGACCGAAGACGTGTCATCATCAGATTCGACCCATCTTATGGTCAAGGACATAGATTTACAGACTAGGACGAACACAAGGGGCCCACCACACAGATAAATACGATGTACCCAAGGACAGCCTCGTTATCAGAAGGGGACAGGCAATCAAAATTTTTGTTACATGGAACCGAGAATACAAGAAACAGGACGAGGAAAAAGTTAAAATAACCTTCAAAACAGGTATATCATAAACACTACGAAAGCTTGTTAGTGCCATTTTTAAGTGATTTTTAAAATCATACAAACGATTGTTTAAAATCGTGTTAACGTTTTAAAATTCATTTATACGATCTTAAAATCATTTCTTTGATTTTTCATTCGTTTTCTTCACTTTAAGATGGGTCTATCAAGCTATCGTAAGAAACATACACTTGGATGTGAAAATTGTTTAAAACTCTTTGTACATTTTTTTAATTTTATAATTCTTATTTTAAAAAATAGGTAACATTACTTAAGTCAGTTTAAATCACATAGTTTTCTGATTTTATTTATAGGTGGGAAATCGGCATCAGCAAGAAATAAAACACTGGTTGAACTAAAAATTGACAGTAAAAAGAAAACCCCAGTAGCTAAACAATGGCATGCGTGCATGATTTCACAGCAAAGGAATAAGTCTGAAATAGAAATCTACCCAGCATGTGATAGCGTGATCGGAGATTGGACGTTTTCAATAGAAACGGCAACTGATGATAAACCGTTGAAATATAAATCTGTGGAAATCACCATACTCTTTAATCCGTGGAGTAAAGGTAACACGTAGCGCTCTCTCTCTCTCTCTCTCTCTCTCTCTCTCTCTCTCTCTCTCTCTCTCTCTCTCTCTCTCTCTCTCTCTCTCTCTCTCTTAATAAGAGAAAATTTGTGCTTCTCTCTCTCTTTCTTAATAAGAGAAAAGCACAAATTTAACTGGTGCAGAACGCCAAACATTTGGTTGCTAATTTTAGTAATCGTTAACTTTTAATGTAGTTTTTTTTTTAATGTTTGAAAAATATATGTATGATATGTTTTGACAGTCCATTTATTTGTATCTATTTCTTTGTTATTATTATTATTATTATTATTATTATTATTATTATTATTATTATTATTATTATTATTATTATTATTAGATGACCAGTGTTATTATAAGGATGAAAAAGATTTGGAGGAATACATTTTAAATCCACTCGGTAGACAATTCAAAGGAAGTTATAGGGACTATTATTCCGTTCCTTGGGAGTATGGACAGGTAAGAACTTCATTCAATGTTCCAAAGTTCAGCATAATTTTAGTTTATCCGCAAATATACGTGTATATTGTTATTGCTGAAATTGCTGTACGGTTTGGTATTTGTATTAAATGGAAATATAGATCATTATTTTAAATGTACTATTTTTTAAAAAATAAAAAAAATCATCAAGTTCAATCTAAATATGGTGCATAACGGATGTAAAAATAAAGTTACGAAATAATAAGTAAAGAAATAAGAAGTAAAAATATTGATGGTTCAAATTAGAGGAAAAACCAGGGTTCTGGCCCACTTCCGAACGGGGAAAATCGACCGGAAGTGGGCCAGAACCCTGGTTTTTCCTCCACTGTTCAAAAATATTTTTTGTTTTTATTCTGACTTTTGCTTTATAAATGACAGCATTTGCTTTGAACCACTACGGTAGTTAAGTTGTTAGAGGGCTTGCTTTTTATATTAGAGGTCGGGGTTCGAACCCCGGCCGGGTCTGACCAAGACTTGAAAATAGGTAATGACTGTTTGCCAAGCACTAAAGTCATTGGGTCAATCTGAGGAGACCTTAAAAACCGATGCCACTTGTCACGGTAGGCGTGGGTCGCTAAGACGTTTCTCTGAACATTGCCCTGAGCACATACGGCAAGGCTATAGCTGGTGACGTCTCGATGTTTGTGGAATAGTCGGTTACGTAACACCCCATGCAAACAAACAAGATAAGCATTTGCTTTGAGAGTATAATTTAAGGTCTGTTGGTACACATATGATATTGATATTGGTAGATTAATTGTAATACTCACGTTCACTTTGTACATTATAATAATAATAATTTTTTCTGTGACATTTTTAATGTTGAAATCATTGAAACGTTTTCATGTTCTAGTTTGAAAAAGACATATTGGACATATGTATTACGCTTGTGGAGAAAGCATTTAACGGTACGATTAATTCAAAGATGTCTGATCCGGTAGAAGTGTCCAGAGGTATTACTAGAATGGTATGTTTAATACTATAAATTATATAGTTACACTTTGATAGACAGTTGAAGGTGCTGGGCTTTAGCCAGAATTTAAACGAGCATGCAAATACTTCAGAATAAATATAATAATATAATTTTTAAAAATTTAGATTTAAAAAAAAAAAAGGAAAGAAAAGAAGAAAAGAAGTCCTACTCGTATTTAAGTTAAATTACTGAGATTGGTTGAACCCCCCCCCCCAAAAAAAAAAAAAAATAAATAAATAAATAAATAAATAAATAAAAAATAAATATAACAAACAAAAAAATGATGTATTGTAGCTAGGCACTTTAACAATATTTGGATTTTAACTAAAGCCGTAATTATACTGTAATCATTTGAAGATATAATTTATTTACGGTCGACATATTATTATAGAAATAAAAGTTGGTGTAAATCGTTATTCATTCTTATGAAATATTTCTTTTTGAATTTTTAATATCTCTAATATTTTATGTAAGGTAAACAGCAGTGATGGAGATCAGGGAGTGTTGCAGGGTAAATGGGGAAAACCTTATACCGGCGGGAAAAAGCCAAGTGAGTTCAGCAAAAGTGATGACATTCTTCGTGATTGGAAGAAATCGGGTTACAAACCGGTTAAATATGCCCAGTGTTGGGTGTTTTCTGCATTAACTACAGCAGGTATGTTTTAAAATCTATCTATCTATCTATCTATCTATCTATCTATCTATCTGTCTATCTTTCTATCTATCTATCTATCTTTCTATCTATCTGTCTATCTATCTATCTATCTATCTATCTATCTATCTATCTATCTATCTTATACGGAACAAGCTACACCCCCCCACACACACACACACGTACTATCTCATAATACAAAACTACCTAGTCGCTTTATCGCCAAAAATTAAGCACTGACAGGTTCAAGTATGAAAAAAGAGAAAGAAACATCGTACTTTGAGCTTGGTCTTGCCATAAGCAAACGAACGCAATATAAGTAAATGACAACAGAGTTGAAGCAATGCAAAAAAGAAGTTCGAGTGGATAATTAGATTAAAAAGTATAAAAGTATTAATAGTATACAAGAAAGAAGAACTAGTAGTTTGATATAAATCAAGTGGATACAACTAAATACATTACGGAAATATTAATAATGAAGTTGTTGCTGCAACTATCCCAGTAATTGCACATGTTTATTATTATTATTATTATTATTATTATTATTATTATTATTATTATTATTATTATTATATTAACAGTATGTCGTGCTGTTGGACTTCCCTGTAGAAGCGTAACATGCTTTAGTTCTGCCCATGATACCGATAATGATACCATTATTGATACTTACTTTGGCGCCTCAGGAGAAGATAAACATGGCGATTCAATATGGTAAATGAAAATATGAATAAGTTTGTTGGTTGATTGTTTTTCTTTTACGTCACACCAGCATTCGCAACAAGTTTTCTTATTTATCTAAATGATTTTTCAAACAACAAGTCAATGTGTGGCCGAGTATCTGCATGTGTAATAATATATTTATTACACGCGCTTCGTACTGTAAACATGAATTTGATATAAATATATTACGTAAGGTAAACTTGTATGTATTTAAGAATTTGTTAAATATGCGAAATGGGTAAACACATGTAAAAATAAATAATAAAAAAGGCTTGTGTGTGTGTGTGTGTGTGTGTGTGTGTGTGTGTGTGTGTGCGCGCATGTGTGTGTGGGTATAAACTGATTGTTTTAAGATATAATTGTCATATGACAACTAATGACATGTAGTAATTTTGAATTCATTATTAGCTGTTATGTGCTACTTTTGAATGCATTATTTTAAGAAATTAAAAAGACACAATAAACAAAATGACACAATTCAAATATGAATTACACGAAAAATGATTATTAAAATAAAGATAATTATACATTTTAAAATTTATTTGTTTTTAATTAGAATTCTTTTGTGTATTTTCTTTTAGGAACTTTCATGTATGGAATGAATGCTATTTCAAACGCCCAGATCTCGGATCCGGCAACCAATATGACGGGTGGCAGGTTATCGATTCAACGCCTCAGGAATCAAGTCATGGTATTTCTGTTTCTAAATATATGTAATAATTATTTTACCAACTGCTCTAAGTAGTGGCCAAGTGGTTCAAGAAGTCGGCTTATGAATCACGGCGCCTCTCACAGCTTGAAAAAAATCCCTTTTTGAGAAGATACTTTACTGAAAGTTTTTAGTGCACTTGCCAAAAGTGAGTGGTTTTCTCGGAGCACTCCTAATTCCATCTTTTTTTTAATAATCAGAATTTACCCTTTTTGTTTCGTTAGTTTTTGCGAAAAACTTTGCCTTCCATGTATCATAACCGTTTTAGCATTAAAGTAAACTTATGACAATTGACCGATTTATAAAAAATACTTAAGTAATTATTAATTTAAAAAAAAACAAAAAAAAACAAAACAAACAAACAAACAAACTTAACATCTTGATATTTTTCAATGTTCGAGATGAACTTTGCGGGTTTTTTTTTTTTTTTTTTTTTTTTTTTTTTTTTTTTTTTTTTTTTTTTTTTTTTTTTAGATATTTCAGATAAAATTAAAATTTTATTTTACTCGGTGGCAGAGTGGTCTAAAGCGCGCGCTTACGGATCACAGCGCCTCTCACCGCCTGGGTTCGAAGCCCACTCGGGACAGATCCTAGTGTGAGAAAGTTTGTCAGTTCGCTTGCCGAAGGTCAGGTGGTTTTCTCCAGGCACTCCGGTTTCCTCCACCATCCCAGAACTGACCGCCTCGAAATAAGTGAAAGAATCTTGACTGGGGCGTAAAACACCATTACTCACTCCACTCCACTCCACCAGTAAATTTAAGATCAATAAATCAATTAGATATTAACCAACGATACGGCCTTGGCTTTGAAAAGGTCAGAATAAAAAATCAGTCAATAGAATTAATGAAGCTTTTCTGAACTCTTCCGTACGAAAAACTCCTGGTTTTTGTGCATAATACTGCAAATGTATAACCTTATTTTGGGGGGGGGGGGGAGACAACCGCCTCGGTGACTCAATGATATAGCGACCGTAAGTTTAGAGCCCTCCCCTAACTTACCTTTCTACTAAGCTATCTGCATTGTAGTTCATTTGTAACATACAACACCGCATCCAGACTTCAAAAATAGTCAGCTATCGATAAATTTAAACTGTTATTTTTTTTACAGTTGTTAAAAAATGTATATGTTCATGTCTGATGACTTTAGTGTTTTAATGCAGATCGATGCGGTTCAAATGAAATTAAAAATAATGTTTCAATATCAGCTGTTGCATGTGTATTTCACGTCCTTCATTAAATTCTTTTTTAGAAACATTGAAATATTATTAATTCGGTGAAATTTGCACAAAAAATTAATAAAGAACGGAAATATTGTAAATAAAGAGATTGGCTGTCTTTTTTGGCTATTGTAATACGTTCGCTGACGAATCACATTGCCTCCCACCGCCTGGGTTCGAATTCCCCTAGTGTGAGAAAATTTCTCAGTTTGTTTGCTGAAGGTCAGTGTTTTTTCCCTAGCATTCCAGTTACCTCAACATAACAGAACTTTTCTTGATATAAGTTAGAGAATATTGAAAGTGGAATAAGACACAAATACTCCACCTCATTTTTGACA
This sequence comes from Tegillarca granosa, assembly GCA_029721355.1. Lineage (NCBI taxonomy): Eukaryota > Metazoa > Mollusca > Bivalvia > Arcoida > Arcidae > Tegillarca > Tegillarca granosa. Next base: position 27,981,994 of record CM056603.1, on the reverse strand, counting down.
ATTGAGTGCAAAGCAATGCGGTATAAATTAACTAGTTTAAATTCAGGTTTCTTATTTGATCGGGGCCTCGATGGCCGGGTGGTCTAAAGCACGCTTACGGACCACAGCGCTTCTCACCGCCTGGGTTCAAACCCCGCTCGGAACAGATCCTTGTGTGAGAAAGTTTTTCAGTTCGCTTGCTGAAGGTCGGTGATTTTCTCTAGGCACTCCGGTTTCCTCCATCATCCCAGAATTGACCGCCTCGAAATAAGTGAAAGTACCTGACTTAGGACGTATAACACCATTACTCCACTCCACTCCATTCTTACTTCATCAACCGTTAGACTAGCTACGAATGGCTGCAATAATGCTAATGCGGTTTTAAACAGTAACTCACTCTCTCAGTTAAAGACAGTCGGTTCTAATTGATATGCTGTTTGTCAAAAAATCTAAATCCCTATTTTACATTTTTGTATCTCATAGGAGCTTACCAGTGTGGTCCGTGTCCAGTAGCTGCTGTCAAAGAAGGTGATGTTCAACCAGAGAACGTTAGATTCGATGCCAAGTTTGTATTCGCGGAGGTTAACGCCGATAGATTTATGTTCCTGAAGTTATCTCCTTATTCAACTTTATTGATGGACATTATGACAGATGTGTAAGTCAGATTATAGTTTAGAAACAGATTTGTTGACTATACACCGGACAGGTTTATCGTATGAGACTGGGGATGAAATCGTAACAACTGAATATTATAGTTTAAATAAAGATAGGCAAGATTATTTTACTTGCTTGTATCGATGAGGATGCCATTGTATGGTGGATGAAACCGGAGAGTATAATTTATTTACAGATTTTTTAAGATGCAATTATAAATAATTAATACTGACTGCATTAAGTTTTTCAATTTTCTGAATTTTTTTTTTTTTAAATAGATATCTTCTAACCACGATCCGTGAAATTCATTTTCTAAAATTTCATTTCTTTTAACTGTAAATAAATGGAATGCCTCTGACCGGTTGGTCAGTGTTTTAGGATGGTAATTATGAGCTTGGAGCATGCGCACGGATGTACGGAAAAACCCTAGAATCGAAGGTGAAACATGATAAATTGCATTAATTGTCCTTCATTAATATCCAGATGTATTTGAAATGGTGTTATGTATCCCTTACTAAGTCACAAATGACAAATTCAACGAAGTTCTGTGTTTAATTTATCGTATTTCACCGTTTTGAAAGTTGTGTTTAAATGACCAGGGTTTTGATGACGTAACCATGTTCTAATATTAGATCCCTAATGCTGCATCTCGCTGGGTAATTACTGTTATTTCTGTACTTATTCGAGCTTTATCGTTGAACCAAATGTACCATTGTTCATTAGGAACATCATAAATTAGATAAGCACCGTTTTAATTTTTTCTTTGGAAAACTTAATGCAGCTTTAATATAAAAAATGAAATGCACGTGACAAGGTGACAAATATTAAAAAAAAAGGTTTTTTTTTTTTTTTTTTTTTTTTTTTTTTTTTTTTTTTTTTTTTTTTTTTTGACTCACAAAAGATAATTGATATTTAAATTTTAAAAATTAAGGGATTTTTATTACAATTTTAGGGTTGGAAGAGAAATAGTTACAAAGCAAATCAACAGAATTCAAGGGGAATCTGTTAAACATAATTACAAGTATAAAGAGTGTAAGTATTTATTTTAAAATTATCATTTTATTTTAACCGTCTCGGTGACTCAGTGGTAGAGCGTCCGCCTCAGGAGTGGAAGTCAGGGGTTTAAACCCTATTGGATTAACGGAAGACCTTATATTAAAATTTGACATATTGCTTCCTCGATTGTTTGTTGCTCGAAATTAAGGAGTCAGAGTATCGACTGGTTTGATCGGTGCCATGATAATGTGACAAAGGTAGTGGTGTGCTTGGCTACGATGTACTGACTCGGTAAGCTAGAACCATGCTAAACAAAAGAAAAAAATACAAAAAAAAAACAAAAAAAAAATAAAAATATCATTGAAATTGCCCTCGAAAAGTTTTCAAACAAATTTGTCACATGCGAATTTTAAGTTCGATGTATCATCGAGCACTTTTTAACAAAACAATCTGACTAGCGGTTATTTGAGAAATGAGCTTCAGTCGGCAAAAATGGCGAACAGTACAAAGCGAAACTTCGTACGCAGTAAAATTGTTAGTATTCAGAAATCGGTTTAGAATTTTTTTTTCTTTTTTTTTTGAAATTTAAAATAAAGGTTGCCTAATCGGTTATTCAAATTTCTTACAAACTTATTTTATAATATTAATGAAAATTAATTATAAAACCATACATGAATATTTCAATTTATGTGATTTATTATTATGATTATTTATTTATTTATTTATTTATTTATTTATTTATTTATTTATTTATTTATTTATCTATCTATCTATCTATTTATTTATTTATTTATTTATTTATCTATCTTTCTATTTATTTTTGTATGTATTTATTTATTTATTAGTTTCTAGAAAAGAACATGAAGCCGTTTTGACTGCAAGAAATGGAGAATATGAATTTGAAAGAATGTGGAAGGTATAAATTGCCATCAAGATAATATAATATTCTAAAAATTTTGTCATACAATGAAAAACATTACATGTCCATGTATTAATATTTTTTCAAAACATTTCTGGTCGGTTTTTCTTTTTAATTTTAAAAAATGCGTTCTCAACTAATATTTTCCTTTACTTAAATCGGACAGAATTGAAATCTTATTTATCAATTGTTATGATATACATGAATTTGAGGTGTCATTTTGAAGACCATCTTAAGCTTATAAGATATGTATTACTTGTCATCAATAACGAATATTCATAGTTTCTAAAGAATTAGCCAAATTTTGAAAAAAATTAGTGAAGGAAAATCTTAGTTAAGGAACTGTTGTGAAACTGAGGCCAGGTCCTTATTTCAATTTCACACACCAAGCCTCCATTTTACAATCTTTCATTAACTCAGATTTCCCTTACTTATAATTCAGCAAGGTTTGGCAATCTTGTATTTGACTAGAATTTCAAGTTTAATTTCAAATTCAGAGGCATAATGCTTTAGGTGATTTTCAAAATGATACATTGAAAATCTGAATATCTTGTCAATTAGAAAAAATAATCTTCCAGATTTTAGAAGAGTTAAATCCTAGTTAAGGAGTGTTTGTTAAACAAAGGCCAGGCATAATATCATTAACTGAATGCAACTTAACCTGACCTGGCATCTCACTCGCTATTGCCTCTAAAATACATGTAATATTTGTTAAACACTTACCTAGTATTTTAACGAAAACTCGAAATACACAACTGTAAAATTTGATGTTACAAAGAGCGGGATAATTGTTATGACACAGCTTATGTTAATAAAAAATGTAACTTAGCGTAAAATACTTTTGTCTTATAAATTAAACGATTATATTGATTTGTTTTCTCGAGAGAACTTATACTAGCAGTACACAAAGTGCCGCTTATTGATAAAAATGTCATGACAACACTAAACGGAAGAGATTAACAAACTTGTTGTGGAAAAATTAGTTTGTTAGATAAATCATTATTTTATTCAACATGTATCCATATATACACGATTTTTATTTATTTATTTATTTATTTATTTATTTATTTATTTATTTATTTATTTATAGAATATTGCTGTAGATATATTAGATCCTGGGGCAGTTATGGTAGGCCAAGATGTTGAGTTTAATGTGAAAGTAGAGATGTTGCGAGAACAATTTAATCCGAACCCTGAACTCTTTACTAACCCCGATGAACGCACAATAGGACTAGTTGTGGTTGGTGTCAGAGTTGAAACATATACTGGAAGGATTGAGGGTTCCATAAAAACCGATGCATTTGAGAAGGAATTCACATTGCGCCCAGGTCAAGGTAATTCTTTGTTTTGCTTTGGAGAATTATTATTTTATATGCAAAGTAAATTCTGAATATTTATACCAGTCAAATAAACCAGCATTTATTTATTTATCATTTTAGAAAATGTATTTAAAATCTGTTTCAAAGTTAAGGGATAAAAATATGAAAGGTAGCTATCTTCGAATACCGTCGCCTCGTCGTTGATGGCTGCAAGATAAATTTGGACTAATTAACGTATTCTATAAATTCAAAATATTTTCATTAAAAAACAAAAAATAAGGCTATTAACCACGACGACTTAAAACGCTTATAGACTTCATTTTACGTCGATGTCAATATTTTGGTTCTGAAAGTTACATTTTTGTCTTTGAGTTATTCCCCTTTTCACATATCTGTCTATGGGAGGTTTAAAAAAAAGGATTCTATATTTTATGTTGATGAAGTGACGTTCTGTTTTTCATTTTTTCATTGATAATATAATTGTTATCAGAGAATTTGTTATTTTTATATAAACCACATCTCAAAATTAAAGGAAATTGATTAAAAATGTAAACAAATATTTATTGAAATATAAAGCTATTTTCTTATTAATTACTCACAGATAGTTGCTTATAGATAAAAATTTTTAGAATGCATACTGTTTAATGCTTGTTAAACAATCGGTAAAAAGTTCCAACGGGGTTTATAGGTTTATAGATTTTGCACTTCCTGTTTATTTTGTATATTTGGTTTTCTTGTTTAATGTGTCTAATTTTGCTTTTTTAATTTTTTTTCTTTTCCCTCAAACTTTTTTTTTGCATTGTCTGTGGAAAATATATTGCAAATATATTTTCTATAGCAATGTAGTATCTTAACACTTGACAAACAAAATAGTATTTTTATGGGATTAACAAAAAATTATTAAATATGCTAAATTGATCTTCTAAAAAATGTTGCCAAAAGGAAATATAAAAAGGGTAGCGCAAAATATTTTATGGGTATAAAAGCCTTATTCTAACTTTTTTCTTATTTGCTTTAAGAAAAACGTATTCCTTTAAAACTCGAGGCCGGTGAGTATGAAGAGCATTTAACTGAAGACGCCATGTTGTCTGTGGTTGCCATAGTAAGATGTAACTCCGGTGATATGTTTGTTGCTGAAAATAGATTCCGATTTCGTAGACCAGACATAGAAATGGAAGTAAGTAAAATCATCTTTCCTTAATTGCAATGATGAATTTCCGAAATATGCACATATGGCACAGCAAAATGAGACAGGTGTCTTTGTTAAATATTTATATATAAATAAATATTGCATGCCTGACAAACATGAAAAAGCAATATAAAGTAGATGATATAATGAAGCATTGAAATAAGACTAGTTAGGATTTTTTTCTGTACAGATTTTAAATTGTATAGCCATGGACCACATTTATAATTCTATTTATCTATTTATTTATTTATTTATTTGTTTGTTTATTTATTAACGTATTTATTAATTTATTTAAAACATTATTCTTTCAAAGCTTAAAAAAGAAACAACCCATACTTCTTGAAAAAATAAGAAAAAAATATGTAAAGTAAAAATGCGAAATATTAACAGTGAGCACGGTTTGTAGAAAAAAAAGGATCAAAGTATATTGGAATTTAATTGAGTAACGTTCAAATGAAAACATGTTACATTAAACACAAAGATAGCAGTCTATGTTTAAATTACAATCCCAAAAGGGAGATAAAATCTTTAAAAACTGGCAAAATGTTTTCAACACGTGAATTTATATCAGGGGAGTGAGGCTGTGTGCTCTGGAAGGTAAAATGCCTAGTGTCTAGTCGCATGTTAAAAATGAAAATTGAGATTAAAATAAACATGAAACTATCGGACGTCATGTCATATTTAAGTTTTAGTTTGAATATATCATTGGGGGTTTGGCTTGTTTGAAAATAATTTTGAAATCCCAATTTATCTGGTTTTTTTTTGTAGGTGCCAGAAAAGGCAAAAGTGGGAGAAACAGTACCAGTAAAATTGTCTTTTAAAAACCCACTGCACAGGCCTTTAACAGATTGTGTTTTGTACATAGATATGTCGCACTCAGAAAGACAAACGATCCCCGAAAGGTAAAACACAATATTTAAAAAAAAGTTGGTTTGGTTTTTTTTCTATGCAGCACAATACATCTAGCTATTTCAAGTTAACTCTAGTGTGGATGCTATGTTACCGAGTGTGTTCGAAATCACTGTTAACGTAACAGTAACGTTATCAAGTAAGCTTGTATATAAAAAAGATGTGTTTGTTTCAGTTTATCACTGAAATTGGAGTATTCTGTAAGGCTAAGCAAGTTTCATATATATATAAATGGGAGTGCTTGGTTGCGAATGTTCGAAATGTCCGTATTAGGGACAACATAATTTCAGGCTGGAAATTTTACGAACTTTTCAAACGTTTTCTACTCGGCTTATAAGTTTGTTATAAGATTGGGGTTTTTTTTTCGTTTTAGATTACAATTTCCAACATATTTATGTAGAAGTTTTAGAAAATAGGAATTACCAATAGAAGATCTGTTTCAAATTTTTAAAACAATTCTTGTAGCTTTTTTATTTATTTATTTATTTATTTATTTATTTATTTATTTATTTATTTATTTATTTATTTTATGAAACAATCAAAATCTTTTAATTCTTATAAAAACTTTCCTATTTTCCTCTTTTAGTGACGTGCGACCTGGGCAAGAATGGAAAGAGAACGTTAAAGTAACGGTCAAGAAAGAAGGCTGGAACTTAGTGACAGCTATTTTTAGTTGTGACCAGCTGGATGATATCAGCTACTTTTCCTATATTTGGGCTGAGGAATAATGGATTTTCTATAGTTTTTAAAATAACGTCAATATTCATACAAGCACATATCATGACATCTATTAAGTGCACGTTATAGAAATAGTTTTGTATCATATATAAAACTTAAATATGTTGATTTCTGCAAGTCATTTCTGTTCAGTAAAACAGTGATATGAATACATAACTTGACGGAATTTGAATTAGTCACGGAAAGGTGATATTAGGATTACAAAATAAAATGATTTTTGCAAATGAAACTGTTCTGGTAAGCAAAAATTTTTAAATTTTTTTTATGGAAAGTTTATTTTTAGTCTTGAATTTTCTATACTTAATAAGAAATATTTGAATTGACTTCACACTTTTTGCCACGTATAACTTAACGCTTATTTAAGCTGACGCATCTACTTTCTACACTTTTAAATCCCCGGTTGTTCAAAAGTGACAAACCACGAAAACAGACCTATCAGTTTGATTAGAAGAATGTTTGCAGTTGCGTCATCACATGTGAAAGACCAATGATATTTTGAAGGAAGGTTTTTAATATTTATTTAATTGGAAGTGCTTTTTTACCGATTAAAAAACCTTCAATACATAAATGACCTTTTACGTACACGTCTTATTATGCAGTTTAGTTATATATATATATATATATATATATATATATATATATATATATATATATATATATATATATATATATATATATCTCGGTTGTGATAGTTTGGAACTGGGGCGAATTAAACAGGGAAAGTTTTGTACTTAAAGGAAATGATAAAAGGTTAAAAACCAAATTATATAAGGAATAAAAATTTTATTTTTCAACGTCTTGGTTTTATTTCTGTGTTTTTCTCTTGTTTACAATTTCTCATTTCCCCTCGGTGATGTTAGAAACTTGTATTAAATATTTCTGATGTTTTCATTTCGGTTGACATAATAAACGAACAAGAAAAATAAATGCACATAAAACAATTGATTTTGACTGTCACTATAAGAAACAAAAACAGAATTCATGTTCAACGTTCAAATCACAATCCAAAAGGCAAAGTTACAAAATAAAAATGGCGAATAAATTTAAACACTTGAAATTCCTACCAGTGAGGCCAGGTCACGGCATCGAAAGGATATGCACTGCCTAGATAGCTAGTTAACACACATGAACTATTGGCATTGACTGTTCCTTGGTGTATGCAGTGCAGTGAAAATGTATATACAGTACATTTTAACTAATTTATTTTTTAACAAACGATCGTTAACAAGATTTAACCATTGTCACCAATTTGCTTTTATTTTCAAACGATAAAGTATTATCTTAATCTTTGACATGTTAATGGTTTAATCATGTGCTGTACAAACATTTGAATTTTTCAAAAATATGAAAATTCTAAAGAGCTAGATGAAAAATACACTTAATTTCAATTTGAAATACAAGCTTATTTCAGAGACTAATTTATCCAATACATGAATCTTTGCTGTCTGTTCTATTTATCTTTAGATCAGTATTAAGTTTGCCTACGAGAAAGTTAAATCGGTACTGATTTACTAATATATGATGTTCCTAATGAACAGTGTTACGTTTGGTTCATCGATAAAAGCTCGGATAAAGTTTTAAAAAAGCAGTAATTTCCAAGCGAGATGTAGATCGGAGGGATCTAATTTTAAAACATTGTTACGTCACGAAAAAAAACTTTATCATGTAAACACAACTTACAAAGCGGTGAAATACGATAAGTTAAACACAGAATTTTTTTAAATTTGTCATTTGTGACTTTTTAAGGTAAAAGATAACACCATTTCAAATACATTAGGATATTAATGATGGACAAATGATACAATTTGTCAGGTTTCCCCTTTGATTCATCAGTCTTTGTACATCTGTGTGCTTGCTCTAAGCTAATAATAATCATCGTAAAACAAGTTACCAAAACGTTAGAGTTAATAGGAATAAAATTTTAGTGATTTAGAAAAATGAATCTCGCAGATCGTAATTAGAGGTTATACATATATAGAAAATTTTTTAAAAAATCAGAAAAAATAAAAACTCTGCAGCTTTAATCCGAATTTGACATGGGAATTCTGGAGCAGTCCTATAAATAATTTACATAATAAATGTAAAAGACAATGGTGTGATGTTTGAAAAGTGAAGAAAATATTTTGTTGTAGGCGTTTTAAACTGAAATTATTTTATTGCAGATTATTATTATTATTATTAATATTTATGTAAATGTATGTCAAAACTGAGATGATTGACATATACATATAAAATTCACATGGAAATTCGACTTATACAGAAAAGGTGACATGTTTGATTGATTAATTGAACAAGATATTCATATTGATGGTTAATTAACATTGACACACACACACACACACACACACACACACACACACACCAAGATATAGCATTATTTTCAACGAAAATTGCTGATATAAATGAGATATGCGGCGAAAAAATCGTGTAGGAATTACCGCAGATTTTCATTGACCCATAGGCCTAATATTTGCTTAGCAGTACAATTGCACTGGTAGGAACGAGGGGGTTAAATTTTATTAGGGTTACGTAAATGTATGTCACATCTGAGATGATTGACATATACATCTCGGTTTCCCAAATATATCAAGGACAATTGTTAATGGTTAACAAAACATGGGTTACTATTTCGAACGAGTATTAAAAATGTATTTAACAAATGGAAACAAAATGTGGTTTACTAAACACAGTAGAAGTTCTGTAGTTGCCAAGAAGCACAAATAAGGTTCTCTATTGCATATTATCCATGTGATGATATTACCGTACAAATACCGGTACCAAAGGTGTTATCGGTCGGTATAACCGAGTCGTTATACTAAAAGGCTCAGAAAATAATGTTTTAAATGACGCCATGTTTCAGTATTTAGGCATGTTCGTCTACTTCATGATAATGCTTTATCACATACATCTTAGCTTGTGAATCAATTTTTTAAGTCGGAGAAGGTTACAGTCTTGTCACACCAACCATACTCTCCAGATCTAGAACCGATGCAACTTTTTCCTATATTTAATGTTTCTATTTGTTCTAAGTTACATGCCCTGACAAGACCTTTACTCAGCCTTCAGTCTGTGCCTCCGTTAGTGTACCGTCATGCATATAAGATATGGATTCAGAGATTGAAATTATTCAAATTGTGGAGAATACTGTAAAGGGGAGTAATGTTCATCTCATTATTCGAGTTGAATTCTTTTGAGATATCGTACAACACATAACATATCGAACAAACCTCATATTAGGATAGACTGTGATGATTGACATTTACAACTGAAATTAACATAAAAAATTCAAATTTGACTGATAAATTAATAAGGTCGCAACTAATGTAATTGTCGTTATCTAATCAAAGTAATGCACTTATAATTATACATTTCGTATTTTGGTGGGAAGAACAATCCATTTTTATATTTCAACTTTATCTTATGAAATATATATTCCCTTTTAAGCTCAAACAAAATAATCAAGCACGAGGTAACCATAACGACAACGAAAGAGCCATAAAATACTTATGAGAGACAAGATAAACACAGTATAAATCTACTGTTGGTGCCATTGTGATTCTGACAGTAAATTCTTCAAAACTTTCATAGAAAATTCAATTAACTTGAATTAAGTTTGATATTTTTCACTTACTTGAATCTAGTCGTAACTAAAAAAATCGTTATGCGCATCCGCGATTACCATAGATTTTTTTGTAGAAGGAAAACTGTCGCTGCTTTGGGGATTTTATATATAATGAATAACAAAGCAAATTGTAAATTCTTTGCGCATGCGACGTCAACCGTTACCAAAAACATCACTTCCGGTCTGAACATCACCATTTTTGACACGTAAAATTCCCCCAGTTTTCTTTTCTAAAAAATATTCTGATAAGCAAAATATACGAAACTTAATTCACGTTAATTGGATTTTCTGAAACAGAAACAATGGGTTCTCTTTTGATGTACAAAGGAATAAGATCTAGTAGTTTGCTGCAGTGAAATTCTTAATTACTATTTTAACTTCACTGATTCGCTGATTTTCTGTCACATTTCACAACACAATAAACAAAAAAATTGAATGTGAACTTCTTGAATTACTAGGTTTAAATTTAAAATATGATGGTAATTAAGATTTTCGATCGATTTGTTTGGTCGCATGTTTCTAAGATCATTTGTGTTGTCTAATCTGCAATTTCCTCTGGATATTTATTTAGAGATTAATTCAGTAAAAAAAAGCCAATTTACAATAGACCCTCAGAAAAAAATAATAATTAATTTAGTTCATTGAGGACAAATAATATGATTTACGTTTGAAGCTGACATATTTACTTTCTACACTTTTAAATCCCCGGTTTCCTAAGAGACTACCGAAGAGAAAAGAACTGTCAGTTTGATTAGAAGAGCGTTTACAGTTTTGACATTATATTTAATAGACAAATCTAAATGTCAAGAACGGTTTTTCGTTTTTTCATTGGAAGTGCATTTGTTACCGATTGAAAAACCCTTCATAGAGTTAGAAATGCGACTGGTAACAATAGTATTATATATGAGTTGTTTTACAAACGACCGTAAACAACATTTAACCATTGTCACCATACTTGCGTTTATTTTCCAAGGAAAAGGGATTATCTTAATCTTTGACATTTTAATGTTTTAAACATATACTATATAATCTTCTAAAGAACTAGCTGTAAAAATACACTTAAATTCAGTTTTAAATACAAGCTTATTTCTTAGTATGTTATATCCAATACATAAACTTTTGCTGCTTGTTATATACTATTGGGACTTCATGCAGTGTCAAGAGAATGATTCGACATATTGGGGATGGTTCCTTCAAGTTTATTTATTTTTAAAGCTGCATTAAGAGAAAAAATTAAAACGGTGCTGATTTACTTAATGATGTTCCTAATGAACAATGTTAAATTTGGTTCATCGATAAAAGCTCGAATAAAGTAAAAATTAGCAGTGATTTTCAGTGAGATCTAGTCCTGTGGAATCTTATTTTAGAACATGATTACGTCATAAAAAACCTTATCATGTAAAAACAACTTACAAAACGTTGAAATACGATAAATTAAACCCAGAATTCCATTAAATTTGTCACTTGTGACTTTGTAAGTATATACATGGACTGTAAAAAAGTTTTCAAAAATATCCAAATTCTAAAGAGCTAAAAGTAAAAAATACACATAATTTCAATTTTGAAATACAAGTTTATTTCAGGGTCTAATTTATCCCATACATATATCATCGCTGTCTGTTATGTTCTATTGGGACTTCACGCAGAGTCAAAAGAATGATACGACATATATAAGATTGATCCTTTAGTTTTAATTATCTTTAACTCTTTCCCGATCTGGATAAAATTTATTATTTAAAATGGGATTTCTGGAGCAATCCTATTAAATGTTAGTTACATGATAAATGTAAGAGACAATGCTATGATGTTTGAAAAGTGAAAAAAAAAAATTTTTTTGTCGGCGTTTTTAACTAAAACTATTTTGTTGCAGACTTGCTATTAGAAAGATATACCATTATTTTTAGCAAGTATTGCTAATTAAAATGAGATATGCGGCGAAAAAATCGTTTAGGAATTACCAGATTTCCATTGACGCATATATATATATATATATATATATATATATACATATATATATATATATATATATATATATATATATATATATTAGTATACATAATATATGCTTATCAATACAATTTTACAGATAAGAACAGAAAGGGGTTACTAGGGTAACGTTAATAAAATGATTGACATAAACATTTGAAATTCACATAAAAACTTCAAATTAGACTAATACAAAAATAAGGTTGACATTTTTGATTGATAAAATTAACAGGGTATTTACTTTGATGATTAATTAAATTTGATGCATGATCATAAACATATATACTTATTACCTTTGTAACTGAAAAGATCTTGTAGTTTGCTGCAGTGAAATTCTTAATTACTATTTTAACTTCACTTCCTCGCTGATTTTCTGTCACATTTCACGACACAATAAACAAAAAATTATAATAATAAAAATGTGTGATCAGTTGCAATGTGAACTTCTTGAATTACTAGGTTTAAATTTAAAATATGATGGTAATTAAGATTTTCGATCGATTTGTTTGGTCGCATGTTTCTAAGATCATTTGTGTTGTCTAATCTGCAATTTCCTCTGGATATTTATTTAGAGATTAATTCAATACAAAAAAGCCAATTTACAATAGACCCTCAGAAAAAAAAAATTAATTTAGTTCATTGAGGACAAATAATATGATTTACGTTTGAAGCTGACATATCTACTTTCTACACTTTTAAATCCCCGGTTTCCTAAGAGACTACCGAAGAGAAAAGAACTGTCAGTTTGATTAGAAGAGCGTTTACAGTTTTGACATTATATTTAATAGACAAATCTAAATGTCAAGAACGGTTTTTCGTTTTTTCATTGGAAGTGCATTTGTTACCGATTGAAAAACCCTTCATAGAGTTAGAAATGCGACTGGTAACAATAGTATTATATATGAGTTGTTTTACAAACGACCGTAAACAACATTTAACCATTGTCACCATACTTGCGTTTATTTTCCAAGGAAAAGGGATTATCTTAATCTTTGACATTTTAATGTTTTAAACATATACTATATAATCTTCTAAAGAACTAGCTGTAAAAATACACTTAAATTCAGTTTTAAATACAAGCTTATTTCTTAGTATGTTATATCCAATACATAAACTTTTGCTGCTTGTTGTATACTATTGGGACTTCATGCAGTGTCAAGAGAATGATTCGACATATTGGGGATTGTTCCTTCAAGTTTATTTATTTTTAAAGCTGCATTAAGAGAAAAAATTAAAACGGTGCTGATTTACTTAATGATGTTCCTAATGAACAATGTTAAATTTGGTTCATCGATAAAAGCTCGAATAAAGTAAAAATTAGCAGTGATTTTCAGTGAGATCTAGTCCTGTGGAATCTTATTTTAGAACATGATTACGTCATAAAAAAACCTTATCATGTAAAAACAACTTACAAAACGTTGAAATACGATAAATTAAACCCAGAATTCCATTAAATTTGTCACTTGTGACTTTGTAAGTATATACATGGACTGTAAAAAAGTTTTCAAAAATATCCAAATTCTAAAGAGCTAAAAGTAAAAAATACACATAATTTCAATTTTGAAATACAAGTTTATTTCAGGGTCTAATTTATCCCATACATATATCATCGCTGTCTGTTATGTTCTATTGGGACTTCACGCAGAGTCAAAAGAATGATACGACATATATAAGATTGATCCTTTAGTTTTAATTATCTTTAACTCTTTCCCGATCTGGATAAAATTTATTATTTAAAATGGGATTTCTGGAGCAATCCTATTAAATGTTAGTTACATGATAAATGTAAGAGACAATGCTATGATGTTTGAAAAGTGAAAAAAAAAAATTTTTTTGTCGGCGTTTTTAACTAAAACTATTTTGTTGCAGACTTGCTATTAGAAAGATATACCATTATTTTTAGCAAGTATTGCTAATTAAAATGAGATATGCGGCGAAAAAATCGTTTAGGAATTACCAGATTTCCATTGACGCATATATATATATATATATATATATATACATATATATATATATATATATATATATATATATATATATATATATATATATATATTAGTATACATAATATATGCTTATCAATACAATTTTACAGATAAGAACAGAAAGGGGTTACTAGGGTAACGTTAATAAAATGATTGACATAAACATTTGAAATTCACATAAAAACTTCAAATTAGACTAATACAAAAATAAGGTTGACATTTTTGATTGATAAAATTAACAGGGTATTTACTTTGATGATTAATTAAATTTGATGCATGATCATAAACATATATACTTATTACCTTTGTAACTGAAAAGATCTTGTAGTTTGCTGCAGTGAAATTCTTAATTACTATTTTAACTTCACTTCCTCGCTGATTTTCTGTCACATTTCACGACACAATAAACAAAAAATTATAATAATAAAAATGTGTGATCAGTTGCAATGTGAACTTCTTGAATTACTAGGTTTAAATTTAAAATATGATGGTAATTAAGATTTTCGATCGATTTGTTTGGTCGCATGTTTCTAAGATCATTTGTGTTGTCTAATCTGCAATTTCCTCTGGATATTTATTTAGAGATTAATTCAATACAAAAAAGCCAATTTACAATAGACCCTCAGAAAAAAAAAATTAATTTAGTTCATTGAGGACAAATAATATGATTTACGTTTGAAGCTGACATATCTACTTTCTACACTTTTAAATCCCCGGTTTCCTAAGAGACTACCGAAGAGAAAAGAACTGTCAGTTTGATTAGAAGAGCGTTTACAGTTTTGACATTATATTTAATAGACAAATCTAAATGTCAAGAACGGTTTTTCGTTTTTTCATTGGAAGTGCATTTGTTACCGATTGAAAAACCCTTCATAGAGTTAGAAATGCGA
The DNA here is from genome assembly GCA_029721355.1 of Tegillarca granosa. Lineage (NCBI taxonomy): Eukaryota > Metazoa > Mollusca > Bivalvia > Arcoida > Arcidae > Tegillarca > Tegillarca granosa. Next base: position 27,966,808 of record CM056603.1, on the reverse strand, counting down.
CTGGTAACAATAGTATTATATATGAGTTGTTTTACAAACGACCGTAAACAACATTTAACCATTGTCACCATACTTGCGTTTATTTTCCAAGGAAAAGGGATTATCTTAATCTTTGACATTTTAATGTTTTAAACATATACTATATAATCTTCTAAAGAACTAGCTGTAAAAATACACTTAAATTCAGTTTTAAATACAAGCTTATTTCTTAGTATGTTATATCCAATACATAAACTTTTGCTGCTTGTTGTATACTATTGGGACTTCATGCAGTGTCAAGAGAATGATTCGACATATTGGGGATTGTTCCTTCAAGTTTATTTATTTTTAAAGCTGCATTAAGAGAAAAAATTAAAACGGTGCTGATTTACTTAATGATGTTCCTAATGAACAATGTTAAATTTGGTTCATCGATAAAAGCTCGAATAAAGTAAAAATTAGCAGTGATTTTCAGTGAGATCTAGTCCTGTGGAATCTTATTTTAGAACATGATTACGTCATAAAAAAAACCTTATCATGTAAAAACAACTTACAAAACGTTGAAATACGATAAATTAAACCCAGAATTCCATTAAATTTGTCACTTGTGACTTTGTAAGTATATACATGGACTGTAAAAAAGTTTTCAAAAATATCCAAATTCTAAAGAGCTAAAAGTAAAAAATACACATAATTTCAATTTTGAAATACAAGTTTATTTCAGGGTCTAATTTATCCCATACATATATCATCGCTGTCTGTTATGTTCTATTGGGACTTCACGCAGAGTCAAAAGAATGATACGACATATATAAGATTGATCCTTTAGTTTTAATTATCTTTAACTCTTTCCCGATCTGGATAAAATTTATTATTTAAAATGGGATTTCTGGAGCAATCCTATTAAATGTTAGTTACATGATAAATGTAAGAGACAATGCTATGATGTTTGAAAAGTGAAAAAAAATTTTTTTTTTGTCGGCGTTTTTAACTAAAACTATTTTGTTGCAGACTTGCTATTAGAAAATATACCATTATTTTTAGCAAGTATTGCTAATTAAAATGAGATATGCGGCGAAAAAATCGTTTAGGAATTACCAGATTTCCATTGACGCATATATATATATATATATATATATATATATATATATATATATATATATATATATATATATATATATATATATATATATATATTAGTATACATAATATATGCTTACCAATACAATTTTACAAATAAGAACAGAAAGGGGTTACTAGGGTAACGTTAATAAAATGATTGACATAAACATTTGAAATTCACATAAAAACTTCAAATTAGACTAATACAAAAATAAGGTTGACATTTTTGATTGATAAAATTAACAGGGTATTTACTTTGATGATTAATTAAATTTGATGCATGATCATAAACATATATACTTATTACCTTTGTAACTGAAAAGATCTTGTAGTTTGCTGCAGTGAAATTCTTAATTACTATTTTAACTTCACTTCCTCGCTGATTTTCTGTCACATTTCACGACACAATAAACAAAAAATTATAATAATAAAAATGTGTGATCAGTTGCAATGTGAACTTCTTGAATTACTAGGTTTAAATTTAAAATATGATGGTAATTAAGATTTTCGATCGATTTGTTTGGTCGCATGTTTCTAAGATCATTTGTGTTGTCTAATCTGCAATTTCCTCTGGATATTTATTTAGAGATTAATTCAATACAAAAAAGCCAATTTACAATAGACCCTCAGAAAAAAAAATTAATTTAGTTCATTGAGGACAAATAATATGATTTACGTTTGAAGCTGACATATCTACTTTCTACACTTTTAAATCCCCGGTTTCCTAAGAGACTACCGAAGAGAAAAGAACTGTCAGTTTGATTAGAAGAGCGTTTACAGTTTTGACATTATATTTAATAGACAAATCTAAATGTCAAGAACGGTTTTTCGTTTTTTCATTGGAAGTGCATTTGTTACCGATTGAAAAACCCTTCATAGAGTTAGAAATGCGACTGGTAACAATAGTATTATATATGAGTTGTTTTACAAACGACCGTAAACAACATTTAACCATTGTCACCATACTTGCGTTTATTTTCCAAGGAAAAGGGATTATCTTAATCTTTGACATTTTAATGTTTTAAACATATACTATATAATCTTCTAAAGAACTAGCTGTAAAAAAACACTTAAATTCAGTTTTAAATACAAGCTTATTTCTTAGTATGTTATATCCAATACATAAACTTTTGCTGCTTGTTGTATACTATTGGGACTTCATGCAGTGTCAAGAGAATGATTCGACATATTGGGGATTGTTCCTTCAAGTTTATTTATTTTTAAAGCTGCATTAAGAGAAAAAATTAAAACGGTGCTGATTTACTTAATGATGTTCCTAATGAACAATGTTAAATTTGGTTCATCGATAAAAGCTCGAATAAAGTAAAAATTAGCAGTGATTTTCAGTGAGATCTAGTCCTGTGGAATCTTATTTTAGAACATGATTACGTCATAAAAAAAACCTTATCATGTAAAAACAACTTACAAAACGTTGAAATACGATAAATTAAACCCAGAATTCCATTAAATTTGTCACTTGTGACTTTGTAAGTATATACATGGACTGTAAAAAAGTTTTCAAAAATATCCAAATTCTAAAGAGCTAAAAGTAAAAAATACACATAATTTCAATTTTGAAATACAAGTTTATTTCAGGGTCTAATTTATCCCATACATATATCATCGCTGTCTGTTATGTTCTATTGGGACTTCACGCAGAGTCAAAAGAATGATACGACATATATAAGATTGATCCTTTAGTTTTAATTATCTTTAACTCTTTCCCGATCTGGATAAAATTTATTATTTAAAATGGGATTTCTGGAGCAATCCTATTAAATGTTAGTTACATGATAAATGTAAGAGACAATGCTATGATGTTTGAAAAGTGAAAAAAAATTTTTTTTTTGTCGGCGTTTTTAACTAAAACTATTTTGTTGCAGACTTGCTATTAGAAAATATACCATTATTTTTAGCAAGTATTGCTAATTAAAATGAGATATGCGGCGAAAAAATCGTTTAGGAATTACCAGATTTCCATTGACGCATATATATATATATATATATATATATATATATATATATATATATATATATATATATATATATATATATATTAGTATACATAATATATGCTTACCAATACAATTTTACAAATAAGAACAGAAAGGGGTTACTAGGGTAACGTTAATAAGATGATTGACATAAACATTTGAAATTCACATAAAAACTTCAAATTAGACTAATAAAAAAATAAGGTTGACATTTTTGATTGATAAAATTAACAGGGTATTTACTTTGATGTTTAATTAAATTTGATGCATGATCATAAACATATATACTTATTACCTTTGTAACTGAAAAATATAGAGTAGTTAATTGTTGTAATGTTATTGACCTTGGTTTGTCATTGTTATGCGCTGATAATATTAATTCAATTCGGTTTTTTTTTTTTTTTTTTTTTTTTTTTTTTTTTTTTTTTTGAGTTAAAAACAAAACATTCTGATACTGTTACTATATGAAATCTTGCAATTTTAGGCTAAAACGTAGGATAATCAAATAGGGATTAATCTTATTCACCATATAATACGGGACTCCACTCAGCGTAAAATGAATAATGAGACATACGCTCTTATATAAGACTGACCCTTCAGTTTTTTGTTTTGTTTTTTTTAAGTGTTTATGTTTAATTTTCAAAAGTTGCTGGAATGTCAAAACTGAGATGATTGACCTTTTCACAAAGGTAACACAATATAAATGTACTGTTGGTGTCATTGTATTTGTGATAGTGAATTCTGCAAAACTTTCATAGAAAATCAAATTAACTTGAATTATGCTTGGTATGTTTAACTTACTTGAGTCTAGTCGTTACTAAAAAATCTCGTGCCACTGCGGTAGCTCAGCTGGTAGAGTGCTCGCCCGTAAGTGGGAGGTCATGGGTTCGAACCCTGACCGGGTCTGACCCAAGACTTGAAAGTTGGTAGAGACTGTTCTTTCGCCAAACACTTGGCATAACAAAATGAAAGTCACGGTTCTTTGAAATAAACGAGGTCCCTTGTCACGGCAGCCATAACACGATAAAGAACCCTGCTGTATAATGCCATTAGCGCAACGCACAGGCAAAATTTTGCACTTTCGGTTATAGCTGGCGTCGTCTCGATACAAGTGAAATATTCTTGACTTAAACACCATTACTCATTTCAACTCCACATTTTGCTTTTTTTTATTCACGGCATCTTATACATAAATCTCGATATATGTTTGACAAAAAACGTCTCAAATTTTGATTGCCCTTGCATATGTATTAATGAAAAAGCAGTATGCAAACTGAAGCACAATTATAGTCTGATCAAATTATTAAATTATTAATTTAATTACATGTATCATTTAATCATTTTATAAAAAAAGTCGAACCAAAAATAATTGAAACGAATTATTTTTAGAAAATTGTGACCAAATCTAAAAATAATAATAATAATTATAACAATAATAATAAAATTATAATAAAATCTAAATGATGGTCCGAAACCGATAACATTTTTATTTCGATTTTCATTGCTCTTAATATCCTCTTGGTCTGAAAATATAAGACAGAAAATGTTAATTGCAAGCAAATATTCATGAAGAAAAGAATAAAGGCACCATATATATATATATATATATATATAGAGAGAGAGAGAGAGAGAGAGAGAGAGCGAGCATCAATTTTAATGCAGTTTTTAATAAAATTTCAGTGGTCCGAAACCGATAACATTTTTATTTCGATTTTCATTGCTCTTAATATCCTCTTGGTCTGAAAATATAAGAAAGAAAATGTTAATTGCAAGCAAATATTCATGAAGAAAAGAATAAAGGCACCATATTTATATATATTATATTCGCATTCGACATATAACTTCTCGAATTTAAAATTATAAAATGAATGCACAAAACACAAGTATAAATGTATATTATTAAAATGGACAATTTTTTTAATTTTAATATTTTAGGGACTCTTAAAATGCAAGAAAAATTATTGGCTTTGTGTCATTTATTGAATATATAATTTTCTATGCATCCATATATCTTTTTCAAAATATTTCTGAAAAAAACAGTTTATCAGGTGAGCTTCAAAAAGCCCTGCATTGGCATTTGTACCATTCTTACACTACCTAAACCCCTAGGCTAATAATCTGCATCTCCCATTTCTAGAACTTTCAGTTTTAGAAGGGTTGCCAATAAGGGGAATTTTTTGTTTATAAAAATAAAAAAATCTGGACAACTTTCACTTCAAAAATAATTATGACTGACAAGAAAAAAACTTGTATTTAAGAAACAAGAGGACTAATAAAATATAAAAAAAATTGTTTTTACCGGTAATACATGTCCAGGTAACCTAACCCCTTTGTGAGCCCCACTGAGAGGTGATAAAAAAATCAATACTTCACCTTGAATAGCCGACTTTTTGACAGTGTTTAAATCTTTACCTGTAACAGGTTACCGTTAATATAGAGCTTTATTGTGGAAAATTGATGAAAAATCATTCAGAGGATATTATTATAAGCTTCTAATTAATGGATTAATTATTGTCAAGTGTTAATTTTATAAATTTGAGAAGAATTCGGCAAAAATTACTACTGTCCTGACTTCTATGTAAGACATCTTTATTTCCCGATTTACATGGATCAGGGACTTATAACACTATCTAGCTATATACGTCCTTGCATGGATTGATAAAATTATTTTTATTAGTTTTAATCATTATGTCTTGAGTTTTACCTTTTTTTTTTCAATGGATTTTATGACTGTTTTCCCCCAAAAAATGTTCCCGAGAATGGGATTAGTGACCGTTGTACACGGGTAATTTTTCCGATTTGGCGGCCGTTAGGGTGACCGCTGACCGCGTCAGACAGGTGACCGCTCTACAGAGGTTCATTATATAGTAAAAACGTTAGGGACCGTTTCAGACTGACCGTTACTGACAGGTGACCGCTCTACACAAGTGACCGCTACCACAGGTTTAACTGTATTTTTAAATGTGATAACGTGATTATTATTACCTGATCATTCATTGTATATTATTATTATTATTATTATTGTTTATAATTAAGATTTTTAATATAATTACTGTTACGATCTGGTCGTTGTCTTGTAAGGTCGCTCAAAGACAAATTACATCTTTTTAGTTCTCGTTGTAGGATATTCAGATCTTTTTTGGTCAGGTTGACTGTCCTGGATAGGACTCTGACTGACACATTTCTGCATGTTTGGTATTCAACCTTATCTTCACATGAATAGAATATTGCTAAGTTTCCTAGCCATGTTCGGAGGGAATCTTTTCTTGGTAAAGGATCTGCCTCTTCCACTGTACAAGAGAAAGAAAGAATCTTTTTAATAGTAATAAATAATATATGTATGCTTTGATTATGTATATTCAAATTAATGTACTATATATTTTAATGTAAAATATCATGACGCGTATTTTTATTTGTTAATTTTTTTAGTTTCTAATCTTCAGCTTGTTTATGTTGTAATAGATTTGTAAAAGAAAGTACATGTCATTTTCATTATCCAGTAATGATAGATTAATTTGTTTATTTCGACAATAAGTTATGTTTTTGAATCATAAAGCAAAGTTACATTGGTAAAAAGATGTTGAAATCATTTGCTTCTTGATACCTAAATACGCAATTTTTTTTATGAAATACCCATCTAAAGTCTTTATTTTATTTTTTCGCCTCAGTAAATGTAAATAAAATTGTCATTTGTATATTTTTTCTCTCAGATGCAAATTTTAATATTCTTTCTCAACAGCTCAGAAAATGGTTATTCAGTCTATTAAGCCAGAGTGATCCTTGATTATAAATAACAATCCATGACAATAATATAATATTACATATTTTTATGAATTTACGCTCATTTTATTTTATAATCATATTCCCATTGCATATTTAATCCATTGTGTCTTTCCGTCATCTTGAAAGAAAAACAGTGGATCCTCCAAAACATCGGGTCCAGTTGGATGTTTGAAGTATTGTGAAAACCAAAGACCACGGAACTGAAAAATTAAGAAAACAATGCTTTTAATGCATCTCAATAATGACTTTTCTCAACTAAGATAATTTTTAACGTATTTAACTTATTTTATTTTATTTTATTTTATTTTATTTTATTTTATTTATTTTATTTTATTTCATTTCATTTTATTTTATTTCATTTTTTAAATAATTCTTATTTCATTTATTTATTATTTTCTATTTATTTATTTATTTATTATTGATTTATTTTATTTCTTGTTTTATTACAACCTCGCAACTGATATATAAAATTTTACCACGGGTTTTGGGAACTTCGATGTTATAGAAAAAGTAAATTTACGTTTTCTTTAAAATTATTTTGGGTTTAAAACAAACAACGCCTTAATTTATCGTGTATGGTGAATTAGGGAGATATCCCCTTAGCATAATTATAAAACTTTGTATAGTAAAAAATTGGATACAATAGCTTACTGGTAAACAAACAAAATATTGTGCTATATTATATAACTTGTTGATGACAAAATATTTTAACCCTGGTATAACTATCAGCTAAATCAATGTAGTTTATTTTATTTTATCTTTTTTTTTTTTTTTTTTTTTTTTTTTTTTTTTTTTTTTTTTTTTTTTTTTTTTTTTTTTTTGGATGATGAATGTGGGATGGCAAATATTTTTGAATATCAGTACTTTTCAAATATTTATTGGCTAGTTAAATTGTGAAACAAAGACTGTTGGATTAGTTTTTACAAAACTGACAGTCAAGTTGTAACAACTCAACAAAAGGTTTTAATTATAGATTAATTGTTGTTTTTAATTTGAATGGTCAACCATATTTTCTGTCTCCTCTGCTTCTTAAAAAACTTCAGAAATTACCTGTCGAAACCGGCAGGTGAAATAATACTCCACATGCAATTAGAAACTGTACTTTATGTAATTGTGACTAAGGTGATAAGTATCATTATATTATCGTTTGTAATGCTTTTTATAAGGTTAAATCATCACTTCTACCTTCACCATCTTACCAAACTCCAAATACCATTAAATACAAAGAGATGTTAAACTCCTTAAATGCAAAAGTATTAAAAAAAACTTGTGCAAATTTATAAAACTTATATTTCACAAAGTCAGTCATCCTGGTTAGTTATCAGTTATTTGTTACAGAAACTAATTTGTCTGTGTTATGTCTATGTCATAATTTGTTTTTGTATATATTATAAATATTTTCTCTGTATTGTATTACAATTATGAAAAATAAACTTATTAATCGAATTGATTATATTACGCGCATTGATTGTTCAGAAATCGTCATTATTGCGAAATGGGTTAGTTAGTAATATGGTGGCTTATTTCTGACATCGACATAATTTTTCTCGACATAAAATTATCTCAATATGTCGACTTAATATCTTAATATGTCGAGATAATATCATGAAAAGTTGTGATACCAAACTAAATAGTTAAGATATATAACAAGACATGCCGCGATACTTGTGTTCCATAAGTTACAAAAAATAAGTCGCGAAATCGATAAGATATCATGACTGGTCAACACGAGTATCGCGGCATGTCGTGATATTTATCTCACCTTTTTATTTTGTATCACAAATTTAATTATGTCAATTAAAATTATGTCGATATCAGAAATAAGCCACAATAAAGTCACTTTTTCCGATATAAATATGAAACTATAAACCCTGCAAGAAACTTTCGGAAAATAACTTCCTGGAGACGTATTTTTAAATGAACCAAAATATTGATATCTTTAATAAGCAATAAAACATAAAAATATTTAAATAATTTTACATTTAATATGACAAGATATCTTAATAGTTTAAACTAAATAACCGTAAATACAAACAAAATTAGCATTACTCAAATAAAAGATTCCAAAAATTATCATGAAACTAGTCTCCCTGAAAATAACATATGATATATAAATAAATCATTATGAAGTTACAAAAGTTATAAACAAATAAAATTCTAACATAATGAATGGATAATCTAAATAGATAAATGAATCTTTTTCAAGATATTGGTAAAGCACTCTATTAAAAATTTTAATTGTGTTTTCAAAATCGTGTTTGTCTATTTAAATGTATTGCTAAAGTGGGTAAAGAATGAAAATTTGTAAAACAAAATTAATAATGATAATAATAACGAATTTAAAAATACCTCCACTCTGTTTAATCTTCGGTCTCGGGTCGTATCAAACCCGGCACATATTTCTCTGAATGCCTCTATCAAAACAAATTGACTGCAAAACATAATTAGTGCAGTTACAGTTATATTCTTTAATTCTTCCATTTTAAAAGTTGTTCAGGTTGGAGTATCCTTTATCGAAGTGCTGTACTAAATGGAAAGCAATCTGTTTTGTTTCTCAATTTTATATTAGTATTTATAAAATTCACGAAGTTTATTGGAGGAGACATTAAAAAGTCGATGTCCCGTGTCAGGCATGACACGTTAAAGAACTCTCTCGGCAAAAAGTTAATAATTTGTTTAGATGATGTAATATTAAAAAAGTTGATAAAGTCAGACAGTTAAAGCATATAAATGAATTTAACATTACAGGAAATTCACAACGATTTCTATAGGTGGTTTTATAATCAGATGAAAGTATGTCTCTTAACCTGTTTGGAGTTGGTAAAGAGGCAAAGTGAGGTGGTAAACTTTTGCACGAGAGGATAGTTCTTAGGAAAAGAAATACATATATAATCTTTGTGCTTTTTATCTTTCTAAACTTTCTTACACTTAGGGCACGTTTGTCTCCTAACATGCTACCTGGAATATCGACTGTTTCTTCTAATCAATAATCGATCTTGCATCGTTTTTCATCCAAAACTGTTTATAACAATGTTGGCACTAGAGAGTGAGTGAGTGAGTTTTTTTTACAGCCGCATCAGCATTATTGCAGCTTTTCGCGGCTAGCAAATGTAAAAAATTCAAATATATAAATATTGAAAAAATGAAAGTTAAATAAGATTTTAAAAGTAATAAGCTGATAAAAGTTAGTTATATCACAGACAAGTTGTTAATAAAAGATTGGATAATATATTATTTTATTAAACAAATTGATTTCCCGTAGGAAGTTTAAAATTTTATGTCCATGGACATTAGAAAGATCTTGGATCGATGATGCTGAATAAAAAGTACCCCTAATAGAGGAGGCAAAGTCAACACAATCCAGCAAAATATGCTGAGCAGATTGTTGAGTCTGACAAGGAACACACTGAGGAGGTTGTTCTCCCTTCAAAAAAAATGAATGTGTAAAAAAAACTATGGCCAATTCTACAGCATCTGAGGACAACACCTTCACGTCTCCTATACTGAGACAAAGGTGTAAATCCTAGACAAGGTTGTACAGAATATATCTTGTTATGTTCTTGATTGTTTCATTGAACTGACCATCGATCATTGATATAATTGGATATCAACAACTTAACATCAGTATGAGGAATTCAACAAGTGGTCATTGGTTTGGATAATGCTGCTTTAGCAGCTGAATCGGCTTTAGTGTTACATTTTAACCCAACATGGCTAGGCAACCAACAATAATTTACAATTTTATTAAAATCTGAAACCGCATAAGTTATAGATGTAAGTAGTTCCAGAATTTCACGGATTAGGGGGTGATCTAATTTTCGGTTCTTTATTTCCCGAAGGACTGATAAAGAGTCAGAACATTAGTATGAGGCGATTTTGAAATATATTGTAAAGCAAGTAAAATTGCTTTAGCCTCAGCTGTAAATTTAGAACTTTCATTTGGAAGACGAATATTTATTGTTTCGTCTCCAACAATGGCAGCAGCTGCTACCCGACCACTATCGTTTGATCCACCAGTATATATTAAAACCCAGTGCCGCAATTCCTGTCTAATTACAGCAGGAATCAACCGTGTATATTTATCTTTAGTCAGAGCGAATTCCTGCTGGTAAACGTCTCGGTCATCCTGGTTAGTTATCAGTTATTTGTTACAGAAACTAATTTGTCTGTGTTATGTCTATGTCATAATTTGTTTTTGTATATATTATAAATATTTCCTCTGTATTGTATTACAATTATGAGAAATAAACTTATTAATCGAATTGATTATATTACGCGCATTGATTGTTCAGAAATCGTCATTATTGCGAAATGGGTTAGTTAGTAATATGGTGGCTTATTTCTGACATCGACATAATTTTTCTCGACATAAAATTATCTCAATATGTCGACTTAATATCTTAATATGTCGAGATAATATCATGAAAAGTTGTGATACCAAACTAAAAAGTTGAGATATATAACAAGACATGCCGCGATACTTGTGTTCCATAAGTTACAAAAAATAAGTCGCGAAATCGATAAGATATCATGACTGGTCAACACGAGTATCGCGGCATGTCGTGATATTTATCTCACCTTTTTATTTTGTATCACAAATTTAATTATGTCAATTAAAATTATGTCGATATCAGAAATAAGCCACAATAAAGTCACTTTTTCCGATATAAATATGAAACTATAAACCCTGCAAGAAACTTTCGGAAAATAACTTCCTGGAGACGTATTTTTAAATGAACCAAAATATTGATATCTTTAATAAGCAATAAAACATAAAAATATTTAAATAATTTTACATTTAATATGACAAGATATCTTAATAGTTTAAACTAAATAACCGTAAATACAAACAAAATTAGCATTACTCAAATAAAAGATTCCAAAAATTATCATGAAACTAGTCTCCCTGAAAATAACATATGATATATAAATAAATCATTATGAAGTTACAAAAGTTATAAACAAATAAAATTCTAACATAATGAATGGATAATCTAAATAGATAAATGAATCTTTTTCAAGATATTGGTAAAGCACTCTATTAAAAATTTTAATTGTGTTTTCAAAATCGTGTTTGTCTATTTAAATGTATTGCTAAAGTGGGTAAAGAATGAAAATTTGTAAAACAAAATTAATAATGATAATAATAACGAATTTAAAAATACCTCCCCTCTGTTTAATCTTCGGTCTCGGGTCGTATCAAACCCGGCACATATTTCTCTGAATGCCTCTATCAAAACAAATTGACTGCAAAACATAATTAGTGCAGTTACAGTTATATTCTTTAATTCTTCCATTTTAAAAGTTGTTCAGGTTGGAGTATCCTTTATCGAAGTGCTGTACTAAATGGAAAGCAATCTGTTTTGTTTCTCAATTTTATATTAGTATTCATAAAATTCACGAAGTTTATTGGAGGAGACATTAAAAAGTCGATGTCCCGTGTCAGGCATGACACGTTAAAGAACTCTCTCGGCAAAAAGTTAATAATTTGTTTAGATGATGTAATATTAAAAAAGTTGATAAAGTCAGACAGTTAAAGCATATAAATGAATTTAACATTACAGGAAATTCACAACGATTTCTATAGGTGGTTTTATAATCAGATGAAAGTATGTCTCTTAACCTGTTTGGAGTTGGTAAAGAGGCAAAGTGAGGTGGTAAACTTTTGCACGAGAGGATAGTTCTTAGGAAAAGAAATACATATATAATCTTTGTGCTTTTTATCTTTCTAAACTTTCTTACACTTAGGGCACGTTTGTCTCCTAACATGCTACCTGGAATATCGACTGTTTCTTCTAATCAATAATCGATCTTGCATCGTTTTTCATCCAAAACTGTTTATAACAATGTTGGCACTAGAGAGTGAGTGAGTGAGTTTTTTTTACAGCCGCATCAGCATTATTGCAGCTTTTCGCGGCTAGAAAATGTAAAAAATTCAAATATATAAATATTGAAAAAATGAAAGTTAAATAAGATTTTAAAAGTAATAAGCTGATAAAAGTTAGTTATATCACAGACAAGTTGTTAATAAAAGATTGGATAATATATTATTTTATTAAACAAATTGATTTCCCGTAGGAAGTTTAAAATTTTATGTCCATGGACATTAAAAAGATCTTGGATCGATGATGCTGAATAAAAAGTACCCCTAATAGAGGAGGCAAAGTCAACACAATCCAGCAAAATATGCTGAGCAGATTGTTGAGTCTGACAAGGAACACACTGAGGAGGTTGTTCTCCCTTCAAAAAAAATGAATGTGTAAAAAAAACTATGGCCAATTCTACAGCATCTGAGGACAACACCTTCACGTCTCCTATACTGAGACAAAGGTGTAAATCCTAGACAAGGTTGTACAGAATATATCTTGTTATGTTCTTGATTGTTTCATTGAACTGACCATCGATCATTGATATAATTGGATATCAACAACTTAACATCAGTATGAGGAATTAAACAAGTGGTCATTGGTTTGGATAATGCTGCTTTAGCAGCTGAATCGGCTTTAGTGTTACATTTTAACCCAACATGGCTAGGCAACCAACAATAATTTACAATTTTATTAAAATCTGAAACCGCATAAGTTATAGATGTAAGTAGTTCCAGAATTTCACGGATTAGGGGGTGATCTAATTTTCGGTTCTTTATTTCCCGAAGGACTGATAAAGAGTCAGAACATTAGTATGAGGCGATTTTGAAATATATTGTAAAGCAAGTAAAATTGCTTTAGCCTCAGCTGTAAATTTAGAACTTTCATTTGGAAGACGAATATTTATTGTTTCGTCTCCAACAATGGCAGCAGCTGCTACCCGACCACTATCGTTTGATCCACCAGTATATATTAAAACCCAGTGCCGCAATTCCTGTCTAATTACAGCAGGAATCAACCGTGTATATTTATCTTTAGTCAGAGCGAATTCCTGCTGGTAAACGTCTTTACTTGTTTTCCACTTTTTAAATTTTGTGAGATCCAGGTTGACTTCATGCTTATCAAGAAGCCAAGGATGATCATCTGTTAATTTGTGTTTTTTTATGAGTTTAAGATGTAGTCCACATTACTTAAATTAAGGTTTTAAACGGACACCTATAGGTGCAATATCTTTGACCTTTTTATTGTAGAGGTCTTGATAAAGAGGGTGAAAAACACAAACAAATGCCGGATTAGATGGATTTGCATTTAATTTTGTAGCATACTGCAGAGATAGTTTATTGCGCCGTAAATGCAATGAAGGCTCATAAGACTCAACATATAAACTATCAACTGGAGACGTTTTATAAGCTTCTAAACAAATACGTAGACTTTAGTGATAAATTGCGTCAAGGTCTTTTAAATATGACTTGCGAGCAGATCCATATATAATCGATCCATAATCAAGTTTTGATCTAATAAGCGATCTGTACAAATGAAGTAATGTAGGTTGATCACCAGCCCAATTTGTATTGGATAAAACTTTTAAAAAAACTAAATAATGCTTTAGGCATTTTGCCTTAAGGCATTTTATATGGGGTATAAAAGATAATTTGGAATCAAATAGGGCTCCTAAAAACTTAGCTTCTTTTACAACTTCAATTAGGCTGTCATTGATCTACAGCTCTGAATCATTTTGCATTTTGCGTTTGTTGCAAAAAATCGTTTTCTAATGACCATTTTTGGATAATGTTGAGGCAAAGCTGAAGTAACGATAAAATACTACCTTGAGGGACCCCCATCTGTTGCTCGAAAACATCAGAGAAGGTGGGCCCTAAACGAACTTTAAATTCTCGATTTTTGAGAAAGTTGTTAATAAAAGTAGGAGTATGGCCTCTCAGACCCATATCATGCAGATCTTTAAAAATGCCTTATTTCCAAGTTGTATCATATGCCTTTTCTAGGTCGAAGAAGATTGAGACCGCATGTTGTTTATTAAAATGGCGTTTCTAATGAATCTTTCCAGGCGAACTAAGTGATGTAAGGTACTCCTGTTGCGCCTTAAACAACACTGAATATGGGTTAGAAGGTTGTTAGACCCAAGATAATAAACGAGTCTATTATTAATCATCCTCTCCATGGTTTTGCAAACACAGCTAGTTAAGGCAATATGTCTATAATTGGATGGATCCGAAAGATCTTTGCCGGGCTTAGGAATAGGAATAACAATTGCTTTGTGCCAAGATGATGGGAAAGAATCACTATGCCAAATATCATTTAAGATATCTAACAGAGTGAAAAGACATTGAGGAGGCAAATTTTTAGGAAGTTGATAATTCACATCATCTGGTCCAACAGCCGTATCATGTGTTTAGGAAAATGCATGTTGATGTTCTTTATATGAAAATAGATAATTATATTCCTCAGAATTATCCGATTGAAAGGACGATTTATTTTGTTCTTGGATCTTTTGATATTTTTGAAATTCTGAAATGCAATTAGCTGAAGACGATTTTTTTTAGATCGTACCAGCAATTTTGTTAGAGATGTCTTTTTCAGATGTTAAAATTGTATCATTTTTTTAGGTGTTTAACATTATCGAAAGAACCTTTACCTTTAATTCTACGCACCATATTCCAAACTTTATTTAATGGAGGGAGAATTGATCTTGGAGATATTTTTTCTCCAAGAATCTCTTCTGCACTTTTGAGCAGTTTTTCGAGCTTTTGTACAAAAAATACGGAGCAACTGAAAATTATCTTGTGTTGGAGACTTATTGAATTGTCTCTCAGCTTGTTTCCTATTTTTTCTAGCTTATTTGTATTCCTCATTATACCATGGTTTATGGATTCGAATATTTGCAAAGGTTTTAGGAATGCACATATTAGCAATATCTCTAAGGACGTCAGTAAACCTCTAAATTTTATCAGTCTCGTTTGCAAATCTCTCAACAAAAAATCTTTTCTGCACAGAGACTGCGAAACTTCTTTGGTAAAATTCCATCTAGGGTTAGTTGCATCATTTGTCCCAAATGAATAACTCATTATAATAGGAAAATGGTCGCTTTCACATCGATCGTTATGAACTGTCCACGAGAATTCATTTAAAATACATGGATCAAGAAATGACAGATCTATTGATGAGTAAGTACCTGTCGCTTTAGATAAAAAAAGTTTTTGATCCATCATTTGATAGACAAAGATCATTTTTTGAAAGCAATGCTTCCATTATTTTTCCTTTAATATCAAGTCGAGGACCAACTAAAAGAAATGGTTCAGGTAACTGCTCGACTAAGTTTTGCATATCAGCAAGCTGTAACGAAGAAGATGGAGGAATATAAATTGAGAATAAGGTTATGGTAATTTGAAGCGTTAGGCGAAATACTACTGCTTGGAGGTTCGTAGTCAAAGTAATTGGACTATAAATAGTGCCATTACATACAAAAATTGTTGCACCTCCGGAAGCTCTTACAGTTTTTGGTGAAAAAGAATGATGCTGTTTATAATATCAGAATTTTACCTCAGTGTCCGATTCTTTAACATATGTTTCTTGATGACAAAATGCTATAGGGTAATAATGTTTTGCTAATAGTGCTACTTCATCTAGATTATTTCTAAAACCTCTGCAATTATATTTGTATTGTTCATTTTTTATTTGGTGTTCTTATTGGGGAAATTGGCTGAAGCGCATTCCATTTCTTCGTCTGGTGATACATCATATCCTTGCAAGGACACGAAGTCGATGAACAGAATGTTTCGACTTCACGGTAGTAAAACCATCTTTATCAGGAAAGTCATGCTTTAAAGATTTCTTTTCATTATTTTTTATTTTTTCTGATGCAGGTTTGTCCTGATCAGATGTTATTTTAGTTTCATCTACAGCAGAATTATTCTGTTCCTGTGTTTTAAGTTTTCCATTCTTTGTTATTTTATTACTGTTAACATTTTTTTCTGTTTGAGTTGTTGAAGTAGAAGTAGTAATTTTCTTTTTAGTTTGAGTAATGTTTGTTGTTGTATTTAATAAACTAAAATCCGTTTGACAGGCAACACTTTTATATGTTCTAGAAGAAGAAACTATTGCTATTGCAGCATATGATGTGCTTGGACCTTTCTGCTCCTTCATATATAAGGTTTTCGCTCCACCATAAGAGATATTTTGATCAATCTTAATTTTTTAAATTTCATGTTCTCTCTTCCGCAATGAACAGTTCCTGTAGGAGGCCATATGGTTTTCCCCACAATTTGCACATTTCGGAATGAGGTAACAGCCATCTGCAGCGTGGTCTTATGAACCACAGCGACAACGGGTTACTGTATTGTTACATGTACGAGAACCATGTCCATATTTTTGGCATTTATAAAATCGCACTGGATTTTGAATATACTTAGCCACTGCAAAGTTATAATACCCAGCTTTGATTTCCTTTGGTGGTAAAGACAAATTAAAAGTAAGGAGGTAAGTATTTGTTTCAATAAGTTTATCCTCCCTTTTCACCATAAAACGCCGAACTTGGGTAACACCTTGTTCCTTAAACTCGTCAGCAATTTCATTTTCTGACATGTCAAACATAATTCTTTCAAGGTCTCTTATTATGCCTTTGCTTCTATTAAGAGTTTTGTGCGGAGTTACTTTAACCGCAACATCTGCAAAATATTTTGCTGCTAATAATTCACTGACTGTTGCCTGTTAATGCATTGGATCAGTAGCGACCCTGAACGCAATTTTTAATGCTTTCTACTGAACCAGCAATACCACTGACACACTTCTGTACCACAAAAGGATTTATTTTCAATGTTTCGTCTGTGGTTGAATCCACGACTACAAACTTTGCCCGTGATATATTGATTGCATTTATTTCATCATCACTATCTTCTCTTAATCTTTTTGAACTATTCTGAATTTTATTTTTATTTTCCATGGTGGTGTAAAATGGTTCATCTTCCTTGCTCCCCACCCGCAAATCTGAAGTGCCAACAAGGGCGATGCCTTAGTCCCGGGGATCTCCTCTCGGAACAGCACCAAGGACTACAAGAAAGACATACATCCCAATAAATCGCAATGCCCAGATTGAGAACATCACAATAGAACAGGATTTGACCCATAAACCACCGCCTTCTACAGACAAAAAAAAAACAAGAGAAAGGTTAATCACTACGAATGTTAAAACGTGAGTAGAGCTAAAGAAGAAACCATATCTTGCCTACAGGTCTTAGCGTGACCAGCCGATTTGTTGGACACGCGCCGATGCCAACCGTCCTTCTAGGTGAAGTAAGGGTTGCAGTGATGTGTTGGTCCAAAATAGGCCGCAACCCACATGATCCTCAATCATCAGAATTCCGTCCTTCACCATTAAGGGTCGCATTCCACGGCAAACATAAGGTGCTGGGGATCTATTCTAACCCGGTTTCCCCACGGGTAAGTAGTATAGTGCAAACAAAATCTCCCCTTGTTCAGCTGCGCGCTGCGCCAATCCAAAATGGCAGCGAAGTCACGAAGACGTGGGAGGCACCTGTCAATCATGGTGACAGGTTGATGATGGGTAGGGCACGCACCTGTCATGATGATGGATGAGGGGCGCACCTGTGATATTGGATGAGGGGCGCCACTGTCATGGTGATGGATGAAGCGCACCTTTCATCTTGACAAGGTCACGAAAGCATGAGAGGAATGTCCAACTGTCCTCTTAATGGACGGGGCACGCATCTGTCATGATGATGGATAGACCACGCACCTGTCATGATGTAGCAGGCTGCTGATGGATAACACCTGGTAGTTGTTGATGGTCATGGATGTTTTGATACACGACGCGACGTGACTGGATGGATGAGTCTAGTAGAAGGCACATGTCAATCATGGTGACAGGTTGATGATGGGTAGGGCACGCACCTGTCACGGAATTAACTATAAAGCGGACTGACAGTTGCGCGCCCCATCCATTAAACTGACAGGTTCCTCCCGCGTCTTTGTGACCTCGACGCCATCTTCGATTGGCACAGCTATCGCGGTTAAGATTTTGGGTTTAATTTCTACTAGACTCATCCATCTTGTGCAGCGCGCAGCTGAACAAGGGGAGATTTCGTTTGCACTATACTACTCGGATATGTTGGCACTACTTGCTGACTTTAATTGTCTACAGCAGTTGAAGACAAAACCACTTGTTTTATAGTTCGACTTGCTTCAGAGTTTCGATTAAAAAAAAATTAAAAAAAAAAGTTACGCACAAGAGGATTGATTGATTGATTGATTGATTGATTGATTGATTGATTGATTAGGTTTTGTGTCCCAGTCAGGAATATTTTCACTTATATCGGGGCGTCACCTACTATAGGTGAAGTGGCAGAAATTTTAATTTTTGCAGTGCACTTAAAGCAATGTGCAGGGAGGGTTTTTTTAGCGTGCAAAAACTCGAAAGTAACGTTTCTGTAACGTTGTTTGTTTGTTTGTTTGTTTTATTGTTGATGATGATGTTGTTGTTAAAAGACTTAGTATAGACTCACTATTGTTGTTGGTTTTTTTTTTATTAAAAATGATACCTTAGCGATTATGTAGAACCGACTTCTCAGCTGCTGTTTCCCAGACGGCCCCGGAAGTTTCGTCATCAACGGCTGATTGAGCCATCTTGTTTCCTGTAAATGATATTTAAAGAACTTTGCTTGCGAGTTTGCAACTTTGGACCAACATCGTTGCTCTATTGTACAAAATGAATTTTAACATTGTTCATTTGGTATGTAATCTGGTTTAAACTTTTATAACAGTTCTACATGAATATTTCTGTACAACTGACGATATGTAGCGATGTATGGTTTATACTGTATGCCTATAGGGTACTTTGTAGGCAATATATGTTAAGTGTTTACTTTACAAACGTGTGACCCTGTTTCCATTCCCGGTGTCGAGGGTATTGGATTTAATTACTATAACTTGTGTAACTAATATTTACGTTCGGTTGCGTTATTTTTTTTCACTTTCACAGTAATGTGTTGTTTATGTTGACAACTGGAAGCCAGGTAGAAAAAATCAAAATTAATCAAACCTGGTGTTCAGAGGAAGCAAAGGTTAATTTAATGTCCTTTTGAGGCAATTAGGCCAAGACTATTAGCACATCGTGATATAAGCAATCGAACTTGACATGATCCTATTTAGTTATTTACTTCTTGTGCTTCATAAAACATAAATTCCAGTTATATATTTTTAAGAAAATGAAGGCAACTGCTGTAAAAAAAAAATTTCTACGTGTTCTTAAATGATAGCATAGTCGTTTGTTCGACCTTGACCTTCATTCAAAGTTTTAGTTACTTTCAACTTCAACTCTTAAAAAAATCTTAAAACCACTACGGTACCGTAGTTGGTAGCTCGCTTCGTATGTGGGAGATCGGGATTCGAACCCCGGTCGGATTTGACCAAGACTTGAAAATAGATACTGACTATTATTTTGTCAAGCATACCGGCAAACAAAAATGATATGAAAGTCACGGAGTCCATTTGAGGAGACCTTGAAAACCGATGTCCCCTGTCACGGCAGGCGTGGCATAATAAGGACCCCTCCCAGCAAAAGCTGAAAATTTCTGCAACTTCACCTATAGCTCTTGACTTATCGATATAAGTGAAATATTCTTGACTGGGACATTTAATTTAAAGCATTAGCGGTTGGACAGGTTCTAGTTTTTCATAGCTGGTTGACCTTGAACTATTTTAAAGGTTACGAGGACGTTGTAAATTTAAATCCACGTGTATATCCATACAAAACAACTTGACAATCTAGTTATTAGAAAAGACACAGATTTAAGCGATACGTTCTTTGGGATAGGAGTGGAGTAATGGTGTTTTAAGCCCCAGTCAAGATACTTCCACTCATAAGGAGGCGATCAGTTCGGGAATGGCGGAGAAAACCGAAGTGCATGGAGAAAACCTCCGTCCTGTGGCAAACTTTCTCAAATTAGTATCTGTCCGAGCGAGATTCAAACCCAGGCTATAAGAGGACAAGTGATTCGCCTGTAAGTAGTCTTGTTTTAAATAGTTCTTTTTTGTAAAAATTCAAGATTCTGCACATGGCAGTCTCCTTATGATAAATCTCTAACAAGATTTAACATTTTAGACTCGTAACAACAACAGCAGAACGCAATATACTAAATTATATTTCTAAAACGTGAAAATAGATTCCTCACACTATTTCATAGACGTCCGTTTGTCCGTTCGTCAATCTTTATTTCTTTTTCTTTTGCCCAAATTAAATATGTTATATCCATCTTCTTGTTTAGTCTAAAATAAAGGAAATGCATGTCACGTAAATATATTAAAATATGTTTTTTGTACAGTTATAAAAATAAATAATAAATGAATTAATAATAATTAATAATTTATTTTTTATAAAAAAAAACAAATAAATAATAATTCATTATAATTAATTTTTTTATAAATGAATGAGATTTACAAAGTAATAAATAAATAAATTGAATAAATAAATAAATGATTGAGTGAATTATAGATAGATAGATAGATAGATAGATAGATAGATAGATAGATAGATAGATAGATAGATAGATAGATAGATAGATAGATAGATAGATAGATAGATAGATAGATAGATAGATGCTCAGTCTTTTAACATTCGTTTAAAAAAATTAATTGAATCTGGAGAAATGGTGCATTATTCTTACCGTTGTTTCTGAGTCTGTATTTTTGTACAGTTTATCATTCAAACTTTGAAAATCTTCATCAGCTGACCACCATGCCTCTGTGTCAGATACTTTATCTAGAACCAGCAGAAACACCAAAACGACAGCAATAACTCTACCCTATAAAAATTTAAAAAAAAAAAAAAATCAGTTGTTTATTATGATAAAAACTATTTTGCGTTTTACAATGTTCATATCCTCAGTAAAATTTCATCGCCTAGGTGACTTAGTGGTAGAGCGTCCCGTGACCTCGAGAGCGGGAGGTCATGGGTTCGAACCGGGTCATGAATAACACTTAAAATTTGAGATACTGCTTTCTTGTCTGGCGCTCGATAATAAGAGGATAGAGTGTCGACTGGTTCACCCGGTGCAAAGATGATGGACTTAGGAGCCGTATACTAGATGAACCAGACAGTGACGGATCTCTAAATGTGCAAAATATCCAATCTTGATACCAATGGCGTTCTGAATATTCCACACATTCGTTCTTAGTTACTCTAAAAAATATCCAACAGATTCGTTCTTCGCGGAGACAAAAACGAAAAGAAAAGAAAAAAAATAAAAAGAAAAAAATTTAAACAAAAAATTAATTAATTAATTAATTAATTTCGCGATTTTTAAAA
The DNA here is from genome assembly GCA_029721355.1 of Tegillarca granosa. NCBI lineage: Eukaryota > Metazoa > Mollusca > Bivalvia > Arcoida > Arcidae > Tegillarca > Tegillarca granosa. Next base: position 27,944,726 of record CM056603.1, on the reverse strand, counting down.
ATTAATGTTCTCGTAATTGCAGTACTGCTTAAAGTCAATTTGTAGTTAACGTATGTAAATGTATATTCGCTCCAAATAAAATTCAATGTTTTAACAACAAATCTGACAAGATGTTTAAATGTCAAGAAAAAGAAACCAAAAAAAAAAAAAAGAAAAAAAGTTGATTGAAGTGTCACATAAAATCATAATTTTAAGATATATTATTTCTATCCAACCATAAAATTGACTTAAATAAAAATGAGGCCACTATGAAACATATAAAAACAATAAAAAAACCAGTGTATGAAATCATAAGAACTGTTTTCTTCTGTTAAAATACTTATAATTATAATGAGTTAAAAACGGCTGTATAAAAATGTTTAAATATAAACATCATTGGGTTCATTATCAGCTTACGTTTCCTATTCTTGCCATAATAATAGTAATAATGATTATTATTATTATTATCATTATTATTATTATATACTTTTTTTAAATTTTATCATTCAATACATTCAAAATAAGGGCATGGTAATGTATTAAATGATTTGAATGATAAAAAATGGTATTTGGTATTATTATTATTATTATTATTATTATTATTATTATTATTATTATTATTATTCATTCATTCATTCATTCATTCATTCATTCATTCATCATCATTATTATTAATTTCATTTCCCCCTTACTTTAAAAATACTATTATCAGATTTCGCAAAGTATGTCGCAAAAAAAGTCCGAACCCCCATTGTCTGAATGATAATGAATCCTGATATACGTTCAGTTTTTGGCAAATTATTAATTAGACCTTACCCGTGATAAAAATCCCATCTTGATCAGTTAACACAAAAAGTTATAAACGTCGCCGTATAAATCAATGCATATATAAAAAGTTATTTATTTATGTATAAGTCATGTTTTATGAACAAAAATTCAAAATATGACATTTTACACCTGACAGATGGTGGTATTGAAGGGTATTATTTCCCTTGTAATCAATAAAATCTTCATTATCCCGTCACATGATAACCGCCCTCCTTTATTTGGTTAAATTGTGATTTTGTTAGTTCCTGGTCATGTGATACCCATCGGAGAAACTCACCTGCGAAATATTTTATTCATTCATTCATTGAATTAAACTCCTACAACTTTGTTCGCGCTAAAAAAAAGAGAGAAAATATTTGTAGTAAATGGCGTAGTAGTCGCTCAGTGATTAATCCCAGTAGACAGATGTTAGTGTGATAAAGTTTGTCAGTTCTCTTTCCTGAGGTCTGTGTTTTTTCCCGGACATTCGCGTTTCCTCTACCATTCAACAACTAAACATCTCGATAACAGTTAAAGAATCTTGACTGGGGCGTAAAGCACCAATATTTTACTTTACTTACTTAAAACATTTTGCACAATAGGTTTAGTACTGTATCTATATATAACAAGATTTTACTGCATTCAATTACTTATAATATTTTCTAACTTACCTTAAATTCCAAGTGGCATCACGCTGCTTACTATGCAATGAAGTTATAAACGTTGATGGTTTATAAACAACTCTTATCAAATTAGAGAATATGAATAGTTATTTGAATAAGATAATGAACGTATTCGACAAAACAACATATAGATTAAACTTGTTTCCCACACGTGTTTGCACAAGCAGCAAACAAACGATGTCGAAGGTTGACTGGTTTAACAATGTTTCAAGTCAAAGCTATGGAATGCTGTTCCTTGTTTCATGTGAAATCGGCAAGGCTTATGAATTTTGTAATTTTGTTTTATGTGAAATCAGCAAAGCTTTGAAATTCTGTTGTTTGTTTCATGCCAAATCAACAAGGCTTTCGAATTCTGTTGTTTGTTTCAAGTTCATCAAAGCTTTCTGGATTTCTGTTGTTTTGCAATGCTTTAGAATTCTATTGCTTCTTCTATTCGTGTCAAATCAACAAAGCTTCGAAATTCTGTTGTTTGTTTCGTGTCAAATCAGCAAGGCTTTGGAATTGCATGTATTTTGTTTTATGTAAATTCAGCAAGGTATTGGAATGTCGTTGTATGTTTCATGTCAAATCAGCAAGGCTTTGGAATTCTTTTGTTTTAAGTTTATTCAGCAAGGCTTTGAAATGTTGTCTGCAAGGCTTTGGAATTCTTTTGTTTTATGATTATTCAGCAAGGCTTTGAAATGTTGTTGTATGTTTCATGTCAAATCAGCAAGGCTTTGGAATTCTTTTGTTTTATGTTTATTCAGCAAGGCTTTGAAATGTTGTTTCATGTCAATTCAACAAGGCTTTGGGAATCTGTTGTTTTATGTAAATTCAGCAAGGCTTTGGAATTTTGTTGTACGTTTCATGTCAAATCAGCAAGGCTTTGGGAATCTGTTGTTTTATGTGAATTCAGCAAGGCTTTGGACTATTTTTCTTTCATGTTAATTCAACAAGGCTTTGGAATTCTGTTGTTTGTTTCATGTCAAATCAGCAAAACTTTGGAATTCTGTTTATGTCAAATCAGCGAGGCTTAGGAATTCGGTGTTTCTTTTATGTTAATTCTTATTGCTGATTCGTATCATGTCAATTCCAGCAGTGCTTTGGGATTCTATTGTTTCTTTCATGTTAAATCATTAAGACTTCTGAATTATTTTGCATGTCATAGAAATGAATGAACAAAAAGTTGTATGCTTTGGTCCTTCTTTTGAGTTGTGTTAACTTATTCAAGAGTGGAGTGGAGTGGAGTGGAGTAATAGTGTTTTACGCCCCATTCAAGATTCTTTCACTTATTTCGAGGCAGGTCAGTTCTGGAATGGTGGAGGAAACCGGAATGCCCGGAGAAAACCACCGACCTTCTGCAGGCGAACTGACATAAACCTTCTCACACTAGGATCTGTCCTCGAGTGGGATTCGAACACACGGAGGTGAGAGGCGCTGCGATTCCGTAAGCGTGCATGCTTTAGACCAATCCGCCACCGATGGCCCTAACTCATTAATAGTGGAAAATCAGTAAATCAATCAATCAATCTGTTGAAGAAATGAAATTTTCCACATGGTAAATATTATCAAATGGATCATGGACAAAAATTGTACACTCTTATATATCACCAATACAAAATAACACACAACACAAAATTCAGTTTAAAATGTTTATTCATTGCACAAATAAGAATAATTACCATGCTCTAGTATATGAAAAAAAACTTGGATATAGTAGTTAAATACAACAATGCCTGATTGATCTAACATAATTCCGAAACAGTAACAGCCAAACATTTATGATCTATTAGTTTTGTTTTATTTTTTGTTTTTCTCTTAATTGACTTTGTATCATATTAAGTGAAATATGTATTTGCATACATATATTACAAGTAAAAGGCCACAAAATAAAGTTTGCGTTTCCAGTAACACCAAGAAATGAATAAAGTTGGATAGGAAGAGATATATATATATATATATATATATATATATATATATATATATATATATATATATATATTATATATATGCAAGAGAAGTATGTAATTTGAGTACAGATAAAACTTTGAAGTAGGCATTATTGGCTTTAATGAATCAGTGGGGTTATAGGAGACACAAATTTATTTTCTTGGCCCATTATCACAGGTTTACCCATTCACACATTAAATACAGTTTCTTATATCAAGTATATTATACACTGATATCTTGTCTAAACTTATTCTACCCTGTTGGAAAAAAAAAAAAGGTTGTGTCCAGCATCTGAGAAATGAAATGTTCATTAACAGGATGTTGCAATGGCAACTTCACTAACTCAAACCTTAATTTTTAAAATATCATAGTCAAAGTCTTAATTGAAATTTTAGTGGTTTTGAAGGATTATTTTGACATTTATTAAAATCAGATGACTCAAAAGTCAAATATGAAACTGAATGCAATAAGGAAATAATGAAGTTTTATTAATGAAGCATGTGCAACAGTTCTTACAGGTACATATTCTAAAAATTAATAAAATGTTCAAGTTGTAAAACAAACAAAAATTACTTTAAGTGCATTACCAAAATTCGTTAATTCTGAATCATCCAATCAGACAGTGTGTAACAAAAGATTATTAATTAACAATCATCCAATCAGACAGTGTGTAACAAAAGATTATTATTTTACAATCATCCAATCAGACAGTGTGTAACAAAAGACTATTACATGTATTTTATAACCATCAAATCAGATTGAGTGTTGCAAGAGATAATAAATTTGCAGTTACCAAGAATCCAAGATAACATTATATACAGATAATAGATATTATCATGTTACTTATAACAACTGTTATCAAATTTTTTTAATATAATTGAAAAACTAAAGTACTTCCTCGCTAAATCTGAATTTCAGATGCATTATAAATTTCATGTCTTGGAAACTATTTCTAGATTAGCTATCTGTCTCCATTCTCTACAAACATCTCATCATACTAACTGCAAAAACATACTACAAGCTTAAAGATGGACAGTAAAAGTTGAGTATACAATCCTACTACTTTCTCTCAAATGATATGTTTATTTCATCACTAACATGTCAGAACATCGGATGATAATATAACATTTATTTTTCAAAATTATTCCTTGTCGAAATACAAGAAGTCACTATCTTTTGTCAATTTCTGAAATTATACATAAAATTGCAGTTAAGCAGTTAACTAAAAAGTATTGTTATAATTATTTCTTTAGTTCCTATGTTGAATAATTTATAAAAACAATAATTTTCCTTTTTTTTCTCAACCAGACTTGAATTAAAATATTTGGCATGTACATGAGTAACGTGACTTTTATATTTTTTAAGCTACTTAATATTATATCAGTGTGCAGTTCAATTTATTTATGCTAATATCTATTAATTTAAATTCATTTAAAACTGTAAAATATAAATGTTTTTAGTAATTTATAAATAGCAGTGTATATATTAAATCTTGCACATATCTAGTTCACCAAATTACTTCAACATTTTACAAGAATGCGGATATTTCTTCATTCTAGTTCAAGTACTTCTTATGGGTATGGCATTAGTTCTATTATACTTTGTAGAGGAAAGCTAGACTATGAACTTCTAACGAATCAGGCAGATTCACATACATCAAAATGCAAATAAATAACCCAATACCACAGATTATTTAGACCAACTGCACTTATTCATAAGTATGACCTTCATATTAAGTTGATGCGGTATTTTCATTTCATATTTCACCTCTTCTTACTAAGAAAGTCAGAGTACAGATTTCCTATCTTGGAGGTGAGTGTATAGTCTTATATTGCTTATTCTATACACTGGACTAAAAAAAAGCATATGATATACTTACATTGTCATTATAATGATTATTCTGTTATGTTTGAGGAAACAGTTGCATGACATGTTTTGTTACAAGTTTTGAAAGGACTTTTATTAACCATTTAAAAAAAAAAAAAAAAAAAAACCCTTTTTAACAAGCTTCTAGAATTGGTAGAATGTGATAAGGTAGTTGATATAGATTGCAAAGAAAATTTCAAATTGTCTTTAGCACCTTAGCACCATTTAAACAAACTTGTTAGAATCATTTTGAGTGCAACATTCTGGAGATTTTTCCAAGTTTATATCCTGGTAACAGACTGAATAGACCAATCATGAACAGAATTTGAAATTCAAAAAGTATAACAGAGAATCAGAACATTTGAAGTAAAAGAATTTTAGTTTTTGAAACTTAAATTTCAAAAAAAAAATATCTAGTGATTATTGCTATTTTACATTAACAATTTAAAATGAGATATCGAAACATTTAATCCCTTCCATTTGTGTATCATCGCATATATGTCATTTGTGCATAAAAAGTGGAATAAGTGGAAAAAATTTACAGCTAAATAAATAACCATATAAAGAATTATAATTACAAAGTATATACAAAATCCATGACATATCTTCAACCCCAAGTCATTTCCAATATGTTCTTCACATCAAATCCATAGAATGTTTAACTCCTGTGTGAAAAGCATAAATCTTAACTGGAAATCTTTTTTTTTAATTTATATTTAAAACATATTTAACCAAATGTAAGATTTAACAATTTTAGGGAACAGGTTTTGATTAACATTATTTTCTCTCTCACATACTAATGTAAAACATTTACACATTTCAAGTGTTAAGTTACATTTGTATCACACCACCCAAAAGACTTGCCTCATCAGTTTTTCTGTAATAATTATTAACATCACATTCAAATTCCATTTCTGATGTCACTTCATACAAAGTTTGCAGACACTAGAAATTGGAAAATTTTTTGACAATAATTGTAACACCGCATTCTGCTCTCATACCTTGCTTATGTTAAATACATTAAGATATCTCATTCTCTTATGAGAGTAGTGCACCTTGTTTTTATCCTATCCGACAAAAAACTTGGGATTTGAATGAGAAATAATAAATGCAATAAAGTTATGTTATTTATTCTTTGTTAGTAACTGTTAAAACAAGATTGTTCAACCAACAATTAATTGCAACTCCAACAAGAAAAATATCTAATTAAACTGCATAATTAGCAAGACAATTACTATCTATTTATAATAACAATTTACTGTAAGCATTAACTATCTTTTTTAATTACATATTTACAATTACCTCTTATATATGAAAAAACATGCAAGAAAGAAAAAAAATGAAATGCCTCATTTATCCTGGTACCTTTGACATCAACATCATACATGCAATTAAATTCTAGACTCTTTTTCAATATTTAAAAATGTTGGGAAATTGGCAAGATACAAAATAAGATCTTATGTATATGCCACAATATAGAACTGTTGGCCTATAAGGAAATGTAATCTATTTCAAAAGAAATCAACCATTTTGCAGGATAACACGCCTTACTCAAGGTGGCATCAAAATTTTACCTCCAACTAAATGAAACCATTAATTCTTCGATTTACATTAGAACCCATTAGAATCTTATAACTGAAATGTATTCATATTAGTTTACCACAGATTTTCTCTCTCTCTCTCTCTCTCTCTCTCTCTCTGTCTCTCTCTCTCTATATATATAAACTCATTCAGAAGCTACATACAGCTAAATTAAATAAAGAAGATAGTAAAAAAGTATCCTTAAAAAGGTAACCTAGCAAATATTTTTTGTTTTTTTACAAACAGAGCAAAAGGCATTAAAAAAAAGTGTAGATTAAATATATATGATTATGAGAATATCTGAAAAAATTACCTTTAACTTATTACAATGAACTTTAAAACCTGTAAATAAGTTTCTTATCTATTTGCTAAACTGATGAAGAAAAAAAATTGTCATTCTACAACTGATTTAATTAAAGAACTGTTCATAACTTTTCTGTACAGAAGTGTTGAAAACAGACAAGAAAAAGAGAGACAACTCTTACTTACACAAATTACAAAAGTCAAACAGTTGCTGGTGATTTGTCCATCATTATTGTCAATCACACACATGCCAGTTATTCTAAATACCGGTATGCAAAATTTAAATAAAGGATTTGCAATATGCAAATTTTGCCTGGTAAAGTGCTATTTTCGTCAGTAATAACAAATACAAGAAAGCCAGCAACAATAACGCTGTCAAACACACAAATAACTGCCACAAACCTGCTTTTACACAAAAGAGATAGCTTTGTAGGCTTTTTACAGATAAACCATTTGTACCAGTGCACAAGCTTCTGCAAAATTTGATAACTTTTAATTGTGTTGTATGGAAATTTCTTTATAAGACTGCATGACAATCTCCTGTTCAATAATTACAATGATTGAAGAAAAAAAGACACAGATGATTTTTAGTCAAAGATGCTGAATAATCACTAAAGATCATTTTATGCATTTGCCCAAGTGAGCTAAAAAAGAAATGCAATGGTTAATGTATGTGCCCTACTTATAAATGTGTTTTGAAAGCAAAAAGCTAAGCATGACTAAGACTATGTCTGCTTATTCAGAATGATGTATATATGAAACCCGTACCATATTAAATCAAAAAAATTTCTTGTTTGGCTTTATGTAAATTGTAAGAGTAATTAGACCAATAATAAAGAAATTAAATTCAATACAATAAAGTGTACTTGCTTTTGCACTGACCATCACAAATGCATTAAAGCTGCATTAAGTTTTCCAAAGAAAAAATTAAAACAATGTTACATTTGGTTCAACGATAAAAGCTCGAATAAATACAGAAATTACAGTATTTACCCAGCGAGATGCAGCATTTGGGATCTAATATTAGAACATGGTTATGTCATCAAAACCTGGGTCATTTAAACACAACTTTCAAAACGGTGAAATAAGATAATTAACACAGAACTTCGTTGAATTTGTCATTTGTGACTTAGTAAGGGATACATAACACCATTTCAAATACATCTGGATATTAATGACGGACAATAAATGCAATCTGAATTCAATTCTAGGGTTTTTCTGTACATCCGTGCGCATACTCCAAGCTCATAATTACCATCGTAAAACACTGACCAACCGGTCAGAGGATTCCGTTTATTTACAGCTTAAAGAAATGAAATTTCAGAAAATGAATTTCACGGATCGTGGCAAGAGGATATCTATTTTAAAAAAATATATTTTTAGAAAATCAAAAAAAAATCAGAAAATTGAAAAACTTAATGCAGCTTTAAAATAAAATTGTAAATCCCTTGATGAAAATTTACAAATAGGAAAGTACAGAGATTTCAGTTTTCTATTTCTTTTAATTACCAATGGTTGTCTTATCTTATTGAACTAAATGTCCCATGTCCATAATCTATTTATCAAGATGTAGATTTCACCAGGTTTTGATGAATATTAATTTTATTATGTATAAATGCAGAGCAAAAGAGGGACCTTAACCGTGTTTGATCCCACAACCTTCCAATTATTGAGCCAATGTTGTACAAAGAAAGCAACTGCAGCTATCTTATTTCAAAGTAATACTTCATCTTCTTGATAATTTTAAATAACAGGACCATGAAATGAATATTTATATAGCTAAGAAAGACTGACATTTTTATAGAAGTTTTGTTCCTGAAATTTTTTATGCAATAAATTAAACATTTTAATTAAGTTTATTTAAAAAAAAAAAACAAAACAAAACAAAAAACTTCTATCCTTTTCAATCAACAGGTTTTGGTTATTAAATGTTTTCTTAAAACTGGGTTTCTTGTAATGAAGGTATACAAAAATGAAAACCTGCAAAGCATGCATGCACCAAAATTTGCAAAAAGCGAGATAAGTTCATGGACACTTAGAGTGCAAAAAAGCGATTTGAACAGCCAATCAAGCAGTTATTTAAAAATAAAAAAATACCTCAAGTGATATATATATATATGTATGTATCCGATCAACATCTCCTTATACATCAGCAAACCAAGGTTAGACCCTTAAAGCTTAGCCATAACATACTTAACTGCAAATGACATTCATTCCAAACTTACATGATGAGACATCTTATATTAGGGCATGGTATGATTCTACACTAATTGTAACCATGGTAACATAAATAATAATAATAATAATCATCAGGCATATCATAAATATATTACAATAAATGGGAAAAAAACTAAAAATAATAATAACTAGGATTGTTACTTAAAGGACTTTCATTGTAACCAAAATATTTCACCTTCTTATAAGGGGTGAAACAATACATGGTATGTCAGTTCGGTGCTAACTGCATTATACATCCTTTGGTTTTACTGAAGAACAAGTGGGAGTAAACAAAACTGTAACATAAACAAGTATTCTGGCAAATCAGATGTCATGTCTTTTGCATTCTGACTAATCAGATGAAGTGTTTGGTATTCTGACCAATCAAATGACGTCTTTAGTATTCTGACCAATCAGATGATGTCTTTAGCATTCTGACTATTCTGACCAATCAAATGACGTCTTTAGTATTTTGACCAATCAGATAACATGTCTTTGTTATTCTTGCCAATCAAAGCCATGTCTTTAGAGACAAAGAAGATCACTTCTCACTGGAAAATAAAGGGTTATTTGAAGCACTGTGAACCACAAAACTGACTAGAGTGTACACTCTAGTCAACTCATTCTATCATGTATTGTTTAACCCCTACTTTATATCTTTACTCCTTATCTCCAGGACAATCATCAATTCTATTCTATTAACACGTTTGGATAATGTAAAATTGTAACATAAAATACACTGCACTAAATGCAGTGTCTTAACATTTCTCTTCTTGCTCTCTCTCTCTCTCTCTCCTTGTGCAATGAAGTTAAATGTAATTTCTAATATCTCTCAAGTTTTTAAATAAAACTTTTTTTTTTTTAAGTTTATTGGTTTATTTTCGTAAATATATTGTGTGTCAATTCGCTACAGTATTAGTTTTCCGATTAGAACTCCTACAATCAAAGCGATTATGAGAAAAACAACCGGAGGAAGATTCAGACCACCTTGACCTTGTGACGAAGACAACTGCGAACTTGACTGGCTTGGTGTAGATGATACAGTTTCTTTCATTGCTACTTTCCTTAAACGTACTTCGCTTTCCTAAATAAATAAATACATAAATAAATACAAAATAAATAAATAATAATAAAAAAAATTGCATTGTCAATAAGTGTCACTGCAGAAACAAAGTTAACAAAATATATCAAATAAATGGTCATAAAAATTTTATACATGTGTATATACATATATTTGCCTCTCGTTACTCTCATAAACATGCCAAATAAAAATGATTTTTTGTACTCCATGTTACATGTAACTTCTGCTCAAATTTGAAATACAAAAAGTAAGGGACAACTTGATGTAACTTTATGACATTTGTAACTGAATCTTTACAACTATGAGTGATTTACAATGTACATTTATGTCAATTTGTAGTATTTTTTTATAAGGGTGATTAATGTAACCATTTAACGTTAGAATTGGAGTCAAATTCTGATGATGTCACAATGACAGCACAAATATGATGTTAAAACTTGTTCCATCAAATTAAGGCCTTTTTTGGCATATTATGGATAGTTTACACCTTGCAAAAAACATTTTTTAGAAGACGCCAAGAATAAAAAAATTATTAAACTGTATAAAAAAGATCAAAATAATTAATCTATTTGTTTGCCACCTTTTATGCATCAAAAACAGAAAGAGTGGATTGGAGTGGATTAATGGTGTTTTACACCCCAGTCAAGATTCTTTCACTTATTTCGAGGTGGTCAGTTCTGGGATGGAGGAGACCGGATGGCCCGGAGAAAACCACCGACCTTCAGCAAGTGAACTGACAAACTTTCTCATACTAGGATCTGTCCCTAGTGGGATTCGAACCCAGGCGGTGAGTGGCAATGTGATCCATTAGCGTGGGCTTTAGACCACTCGGCCATCGAGGCCCCAAAAACTGAAAGACAGAAAGAACATTGTCATGAAATAAAGTATGATGTATGCTCTTTATTAAAGACAAATAAATACCTGCTGCACACTGGACCACAATTCTACTCAGTTTCATGCCATTTTCAAGGGGGGGGGGGGGGAATTAGAATCCTTACTCTTTATACTTCTTTCATATTAAACAAACCTTAATTGTTCTGTTTTCTTCTTTTAATTTTTCAATTTCTCCTTCTAACCTCTGTTTGTCTTCTATTAATTTCCTCACTTCATTGTCTGGACTTGAAACCTACAATGTAATAATGTTCTCATTTACATGTACATAACTAGTGACAAATATATTCTCATCATTATACATGCATGTTTAATATTTCTTTAGATAGCTGGAATAATTTTAGTAAAATAGTATTTCACCTAACAGTTTTCTAAATTTTTCATTTCTATACACAAAATACAAGCTAAACAAACATACATGTAACAAGCAAGTGTGCATTCCTAAAGCAATGCTTATCCCTGCACTTTAAAATTTGTCACAAGTACTGTATCTTAGCCATTATTCCTGTTATTTTTTCAAAACTTTTAACCTTCATTTTAGATATTTGAAAAGCTTAACAATAAACTTAACCAAAGTCAACAGAGCATGGGAATAGGTCAAAGTGAACTACTTTATTTAAACTGCACAAAAGATTCAAATTCATTGAAGTGCACAAACAAAGTTTCAAGAATGTGCAATGTATAGGATAAAACATTATTTTTGAAATCTCAATATTTTGCCAATTGCAAGTCAATGGAGCACAAAAGGTTCAAAGTAACCTGTATTTAATCCAACTGAATGAAACATTAACTGATAAAGCATGAGACTAGGTTCAAAGTGCATGTGTTGTGTGAGTGTGCAGTATGGTCTGTTGTGTGCTAGCTTACAACTGGGACAACTTTTTATTAAGATATTAGCTAAATGAGTATAAAGCAGACAAGCATACCAGTCCCCCAGTTCATTATCCTTGCACAAGGTTATTAATTTAATACTTTATCTCCACAATGCCAACACCAGGGGTTAACACAATATCTCACATTTTAAAGTATTATGTATGACCAAACAGGAATTCTCTCTCTCTCTCTCTCTCTCTCTCTCTCTCTCTCTCTCTCTCTCAAAGTAGACTCTCTACCATTGAGCCACCTAGGTGATCACAAGCCTGGCATACAATACAGACAATAGTTAACTCACTTTTGTAGGGGGTGATGACTCAAGCTGAACCTGTTTTGCTGGTCTTGATGGTTTTTCTTCTTGATCTTGTGGTTTAGCCTAATAAAATAGCAAAATATTACATTACATTACACAACAAATACATAAATGAATAAATAATACAGTTATCAATATAAAAATACTAATAATACTGCTGAAGTTTTCCTCAAAAATCTTTATTTATTTAACATACACATTTACTCTTAAAAATTTTGTTAGATAGGTTGATTTTGTTTACCTACAAGATAGCATACATGATACATCTGTCTCATAAATCAAAATTATTTTTAAAAAATGTAAAAAATGAAACTATTGATAGTAAACTTTCAACATTTAGCTTGGTTTATATTTACAGTAGTAAGGATATCCCAAGTTATCTGTTATTAGACCAACCAAAACATATTAAGTCAATTGTAACAAAATTGAGAATCAGCGCACGTCTTTTAAACATTGAAAAAGGAAGATACACAAGACCTAAACTACCTAGGGAAAAAAGGCTTTGCAAATTTTGTCCAAAGGTTGAAAATGAGATTCATTTCCTCCTTGAATGTTCTAAATATGATAATATACGAAATAATTAAGTAACCTTTTTCAATATTAAAATAAATAATAATGTAGATCAAAATTCAACTGCAAATTATTCTAATTAATATATAAAAAGATTATTGAATCTTGAAACATGGTCAGATTGTCAGATTGTTATTTATAGACCTTAGGTAACTATCTCTTATTGTTATAAGTCTTGTTTATGCAGTATGTACTACGTATGTTAAATGGTGAACACTGTAATCCAGTATATATACCAATAAGATTTATTATTTATTATTATTATATTCTAATGTGACATATTCTATTACAGTGATTTTGCTATGGTTTTTAAAAACTATGTTCCACCTTTCAGATTGGGAAAATTTGGACCCTTTTTATGTCCCATATGACGCTCAGAATTTTGAATTTCATTGCAAAGATTTTATATTGTGACAATATATAACATTTTTGTCTGTCAGAGCAGTTTTGGACAACTAGATGTAACTTAAACTATTTGATTGTGTGTCACTGTTGCCTTTTGGGGAAGTTTAGTTGTCACATTGGGAAATTTTAGTCTTATTTCTTAAGGGGAAACAACCTTTATTCGGAAGTAATTTTAGGCAAACAAAACCACTGTATTATGACACTTTGACATATTCTATTATCACAATAATTCTACCATCCCACCATGACATATTCCATTATACACTATATGACATATTCCATTATCACTCTATGACATTTTCCATTATCACACTATGACATTTTTTATTATCACACTATGACATATTCTATTATCACACTATGAGCATTTTCTATGATCACATTTTGTAAAAACTTACAGGTGAAATGGGTGTATTGTCTGCTGGCATTTCAAATACACACTTCAATTTAGAATCCATCAAATCTTCTGGAGAAGCATCTTTCCACTGGAAAATAAAATATATAATATTGAAAGCTACTCACTGTCAGATTTTTTTTCATATCTAAACCTACAGTTATCTATACAGTAAAACCTGTCTACAAAGATCACTTGAAGAGTGACTGAGGCCTTTGTTGACAGTTGACTTTTGTAGACAGTGTCAGCTAGTAGTCCCAAGGTCAATTACTTCCCTTGATTTTCATTTGATGTATTAATAAGTCCTTTTCTTTTCCAGTGTTAAAGTCCATAAAATAAATACACAATTCATCATGTATTATATTAGATTAAAATGACAAGCAGTTGTTTTTATATAAATATTTTAGCCACTTCTAAAACTGTAGTAAAAATTATTAGTCAAGGTGTCAGTTACTGATTATCTAATATAATTTGCTATATGCATTTACATATATAATGGGATATGCTGGGTTTACCAAGTGATAAAATCATTTTTGATAACTATTTTAGAGTAACATTATTACTTCAGTTTGCTTGATGTTTTGCAAAAAAAAAAAAAAAAAAAAAATCAACAAAAATGTTCCCAAAGATAGCATTTAGTGACCACTGTTGACAGGCCACTAAGGTAACCAGCTTACTGCTGACCTTGTCAAACATGTACAGTTGACTGCTCTACAGAGTCTGTTTATATAGTTAGGGACTGACTCAGACTGACTGTTAGAGACAGGTGACCCCTTAACAGAAGTTACCTCTACCTTATGATGTTTTACTGTACAAAATTTTTCAAATGTCACACCTAAGCAATTGAGGTTTCCATTTCATAAGAGGTACTAGTTCTAGGAATCCAACATATAGAAAATCGGCCAAAAAACTGAAGCGCAAGTACCGTAATAATGTTTTACTTCCAAAGTCAAGAATCTTTCACTTCTATTGAGACAACTAGTTTAGGGTTAGTGGAGAAAACCAAAAAGCCTGGAGACAACCATCAACCCATAATGATACTTTAATACACTATTATATCAGCAGAGTGTATCAACTCTTATCTAATTTAAGTTGTTATTCAATCATAGAAAATTCCTTACTTCACACAATAGGGTTCATGTATAAGTTCTCAACAAATACAGTCTTTATCAATATGAGCTTGATTAAAAGCCAATGTCAACCAGTTTTGAATATTAAGTATGTGTTAAGTTTTTAGGTTCTAGAATGACATAAGATTCTAAAGGGTTATACTAATTTAGACCATATGTGACCTTGAATTAAGGTCAATGTCAATCTGCTTCAGCAAACTTTGTAGAGCTTAATGTACTGCTGTAAATAAGAATTACTAATTCAGAAAACTGTGACCTTGAAGGTCATGATCAAGGTCAACCAATGTGGTAAAATTGATAGAGCTCCATCACCTGATGCTACAATGGGTTTAACCCATCTGAGCCTCTCATTTAAGGCAAAATATTAAAACGTTTAGTATTCAAGGTCAATTGAAGTCATCTAGTTTTGCAACATGAAAGGTTTCAGCCTAGGTGCATTCTTGTCAAGTCTCAATGTCATTGATTTATTGTTTATAATGTTAAACTACATACAACATATGTAATTATAAACAAAATCTAGTTACAAATATGAACATGAACATACACGTGTGTGTGTGTTGTGTGTGTATTGTATAAGGCACACACACACACACACACACACACACACACACACACACACACATATTTATATATATATATGTGAATATATATATATTCACACAAATGCATATGTATTCTATATATATAACACCATATGTATATATATAATTGTAAAATCAGTAATTTTTATCTCTCCGTACTTACCAATGACTCATGGCTTTCAAATGGCCCATCTGGTGCAAACATAGTCTGAACCATGAATTTATGTTTATTTTTCTCTAACGGATCATAGTCAAAGGGCTGCAGCATGACTATAGATAAAAGATATAGATACATGTTAAAATAAAAAATTATAAGTCCATGGCCAATTATAGAAAACTAAAGATAATCCAAGATAAAGAAAAAAAATTCAAAGAATGCCGGCCCCACTTTGATAGAAACTGAGGAGTAATTTTTAAATGACAGTAAATAGTAAAATCTAAGAGATTTATAAATATTTCAAAAAGTCAATAATTTTCCAATTTCTTAAACAAGTTGAACAAAATAAAAAACCAGTACCAAAAAGAGAGAGAGAGAATGTATGAGAATATGAGAAACATCTGTAAGGTTGATGAGAAGAGGTAAGATTATTTACTATTTCTGATTTACTGCCCTTTTGGTATGTAGCTTCATTGTTTATTACAATACTAATTACTAATATGATCATCCTAGATGTCCTAAACACATTGTACATGTATGTGTACGATATAATTACATTAACATCCCAAAAATAAGTCACAGTACGATTTGATATGATTTGATTGATTTAATGGGGTTTTACATCCGAGTCAAGAATATTTCACTTATATCAAGACTTCACCAGCTATAGGTAAACTGACAGAAATTTTGACCTTTGCAGTGTGCTTAGCCTTAGTGCATTGTGCAGGGAGGGTTCTTTAGCATGTCATGTATGCCATGAGTCATGACACAGGACATTGGGTTTTAAGGACTCCTTTTATTTCTAGGCAAATATTTTATTGCTTGGCAAAAGAACAATCACTACCAATTTTCAAGTCTTGGTCAGACCCAGCTGGGGTTCCAACTCCATCCTCCCACATATGAAGTAAACACTCTACTAACTGGGCTATCGTAGTGGTCAGTACCATGAATGAGACATTTAGAAATATTACATGCTGGTTTGTTAAGTTGCCTGAATGTTGTTTTACATCACATTAGCAATTTTTACAAGTAGCTTCAAGTATTCTTGAAGAGGCAATTTTTGTACTAATCTCTAGGATATATCTGAACACATGGCTCTGTGGTGGTGTGTGAGTGTACAAGTGTTTCTGATCTGCATTGAACTAGTGTGCTCTTTAGAGAGCTGGTACACTTGTCTCCAATGTTTCAGATTAATATTGCAGACCACTTGGTTCATTATACTGGTAATGAGCCAACCAGGTAATACCTACATGTACATCAAAGAAGAAAAACCTTTCCCACTCATGGTCATCCAGGGCTGATACATGTACTTGAGTTTGAAGGCTAATGTCATTAACACATCCATCCCCCTTCCCCTCCCCCAAATTTTACAGGAAATAAATAAAACATATACATGTACATGCATGTATACATATAAGTAAATATGTGACTTGTTTCTTTTTATTCCAAAATATTCCAGAGATCAAATAGACGAAGTTTGTTTACTGACAAAAATCAAGTCATGAATGATGTTTCTGCCAGTATATACTGGAGCTTTTCATTGGTTGAAATCTGTAAGATTTTTTGTTGGTTGATTTATGTATTGGAATTTACAGTAATAAAATAAAGCAATTAATTCTAAATTGTAAAAGACTATCTAAAACGAAAGGGCCTTTTACCCCGATAAAGTATTTTCATGAATGACCCGAATTTCACCCTGCATGTTTTCAAATAGAGAGTTGTGTTATGTAACCATAAAATACACATAATAACTATATGTGTATTATATAGCAATAATCAACAAGCAATTATTTTGAAAAACAAGACAAAATCTGACATACAAACTGTAGCTGTAGTACTAGTGTCTGCCCCTGGTACTAATCATTGTAATATGAAAACACACCCATGGACTACATTATTAATATATTATAATGCAATTTTTTTCAAATACTAAACGTGACAGGGGTACATGTACTTGAGTAATTATAAATGTACACACTGATAAAATTTAAATGAAATCTTATCAATGTTACCAGAGTTATCATCCTAAAAAAAACACTGAACAATCAGATTGTAGTAACTACACTAATGTGATTATGCAATCATTTTGCATTGTTTTACCCTATATACATTTAATCTTAATGGAAGAACACTGATAATAAACAGAGTGACACAGGTTTTTACAAAAATGTGTCAACATTACAGGAATTATCATGCAAATATGACCTACCAATAAGACAGAAGTATGTTAATTAAGTAGGAATGGAAAGCTTTAACAAACTTATCCAACTTAACAAAGGTACTTAAAAATCAGTGTTCAGACTATGAGAGGTTCTAGTTTGTTCCAATGAAACAAAATTCTGGCCACAGAAATACTTTCTGTGGGCCAACACTGAAGTTATGCATCAATAATAATATTTAACCAAAGCATATCATTTTTATTCAGTTTCTTAAACTGTCTTGATACATTTAAGTACCAAAGCACTAGCATTGCATTTTGGCCAAGCTTGAAAACTGAAAAGCGATGCCATTTTTGCAAGGTTCACAACTTTAACCTTGTCTCTGAAGACAACAGGGTTATACATAAGTCTTAAGAACAACTCGTACAGCGTAGCCAGGGTTTGCTTCTAAAGATCTGCAGGCAAGTCTTTACAAATATTAATAATAGGTGTAGGCCTTTGTTCAATATACCTGTACCTATTTGATTTTGCTATTGATCAATCAATTGCATTTTAATAGTGTGGGTCATGAACTCAGATTCAAAATATTGAACTATGGAATAATGTCATTCTATTATGTCATGCCTTGGTCAGCATTCTAAACTAAGTAAACATTGCCACATGTTATCTAAAAGGTTGTTCAATCAATTTTACATGTTATTTAGAATCTTGGATTATAAAGAAAATTATTGTAATGGTAGTTTCAATTTTCTGTCATGCTAACAAAATTCTTTGTGATTGTTAATATAAGAAATAACATTCTATTTGAGTGTATTTGATCAGTTTTATGAATTACACACAGGAATAGCACTAACTTCTTTTAATTTGCTATTCCTAACTATCGTTTAATGCAAGTTATAAATGTGTATAGCACCGACTCCATTAAATTTATTATTCCTGACTCTCTTTTAATGCAACTTACAAACAAGTATATCATTAATCAAAATATCAAGCCGAAAAGTAAAAGTTTTTCTTCATAACATTGAAATCAATGAAAGTACATGTAACATACACGAGTAAATTTCTGGGTTTCTATTTTTTTTACCAATTCAGAGATAATTCCTGTAGCATGTGGATAGGAAGAAGGATGTCATATGGAGTTGCAGACAGATGCAAGTAGGAATGAGAATAGAAAATTTTGCAAATGGGAACATTTTATCTTAATTATAAGGGTTAATTGGAAAATAAAGAATCTTTCACCACAGGCTGTTTCAGAAAAATCTTAATTATAGGTCTTATAGTTTTTTGTAGAACTATTATGACAAGAATATCAGATGGATAAATATAATTTATATAGTTGGTCACCTTTTTTTTCTTTTTGTATACTAGATGCCTAAATTACAGGTTTACGTTCATGTATTCAATGTGTACATGTACCATAAATTTCTCGTAACATGCAAAGTGAGATCAATTTTTTTGTAAGTTTACAAAAGATGCCACAAGTAAAAGTTTTTAAAAACAAGCACAACAAGTCAATACAGAGCATCCTTAGTTTGTGACAGATCATCTGTTACATCAGAGCATACAACTTGTATAGCTGGTCAAACTAGTCCCTAGCAACCACTAAGGCTGAAATGGTTACATGTTTACACAGTACAGTTTAATGTAATGGTTGTAAAAATTTGCAAAATCTGTAAACATTTAAATGCAAAAAACATGTTATCAAAAGTATCTTTTCTTGTCACACCTGTGAGTGGTAGCTTAAAGGGACGGCAGTATTGGGACAATGAAGAATCACCCGAATGTTAAACACTCTAAACTTTCAATTACATCTGTCCAGAAGAAAACAAATGTCTCTGACTGCTTTTAAAATGCCTGTGATGTCGCAGGACAAATTGGTCAGATGTAATCAAAATCTTGCACAACCTGAGACCTTTAGACGGGGGTGGTTTCAAAGTTTGTCAAATTGAGTGCAATGTAGAACTACTGTTGAATCAAAACAAACCCATTAATATGAAACAATGTTATTAAAATATCAACTGATAGTATTTGAACAGAGCGCTGTTGTGTAAATGTTTTGACATTACCCACCAGAAACAAGCTATCCACAGTTGGAACATGCACAATGTAGCCTTTCACAATGAAGTTAAATATGGCAGTTAAAAGGAACTATTTCATTTAATGATTCTCATGTACACTTTTACTAAATTTGCTAACTGTTTTAACCTTAGCAACCATCAGAAAAATTCTCTGGGATATGCGAGAAAAAAAGATCATCTATGGGTTGTTGGTAATAAAAGGTTAATTATATTATCAATTTTAACATATTAATTTACATATTAACAATTTTAACATATTAATTTACATATTAAAATTATCTAAATTACCTGATACGCTGACTGCATTTCCACCTTCTATGATACCACTGTTTGGTCGCACACAGTATCGTTTTGGTGCTGTGGTTTTTACTTTGAAGCATACTTTTTTATCTGTTGGATTTTTTAGTTTAAGTTCTGCTGTAACAACATCTGTGAAAGGTCCTGTAAATTATACAAGCATAAATTTAAATCACTAGTAACATCACTGACTTGGTAATGGTATGTTCCAATTTTTAAAATAAGGTTTTGTGAATAGAAGAAAAAAAAACCACAATAAAAGCATTTTTGTTAATTCATTTGCACTGACATTATAAAACAGATACGATTTATTGTTTTTTTTCCACAAAAATATGAAAAATAAACCTTTTTTTGGAAAAGTTAATCATAGTTTATCTTGTCTTTTGACTAATTATCCAGAAAAAAATCTACCGGTATGTAGCAAATAGAACTACATTTTGGACAACTATTTTTTGTGTCTTTTTTGGTTTAATGACAAGATAACAGGCTCCTAAATTTTAAAGTTGGCTCATTTTTTGGGGGTCCTTATTTTTGAAAGCCTGTGCCAAACCTGGCAAATTGTTCAACTTCTGACATTTTTTTTTAAAAATAACTCCTAAAGTATTCTAATAACACTTTTATAAACTTAAACTTTTTACTAAAAGTTATTCAAAACAGTGATCAGCATTCTTTTTCAAAATGTACTTTATCATAATTTTTTTTTTCTTTTCGCAATACGGTTATAAATAATAGTTTGGCTGAATTGAATCATTTAACAATGTGTGGGGAGGGTACCTTAACAGCCCATACCTATTGTGACAATGGGCATTGATTTATCAGGTTTTATCCAAATGGTATGTCTTTTGTTCATTTCAATCAAGTTTTAACAGGATATTGCTATGTCTGTACCAGAATACCAAACAATCAAGTCTTGAAAAAAGTAAAATGTTGCTGATATTGTGATTTTTATGTGGAAAAAACAGACAAATGGCAGATCCTTTGGTAATTCATCAACAATGACTTCCCTTTTGGTGCAAATACACTATTTTAAACATGTTCACTTTTACAGAAAAGATGGTTTGTTGAATGAATGTTGATTTACATTCCATTTAAGCAATTTTTTCTTTAAAAAAATAAGGTACTTTTTCTTACTGATCTTAAGATTTTTTTGTTTTGCTTAAGTCCATTATACTTGTACAGAGCCAATCATTTGTGGTCTGCTAGGGTCAAACCCAAAACTGTAAGATACCTTGAGTTTCAAGGCAAATGTCCATGGTCACATTACAAAAAAGGGTGAAACAGAATGTGCATATATATAGTGACTTTCATGCAGTTACTAATAGGCTGCCATAATAGTATCATAAATTTATGTTATTTGAAAGTCATGTAAAAATTGTGTAATTCTGTCATTACAGAGAATCCAAAAAAGCAGTTTTTTTAACATTTAAAGTTTTCATAGTAGCATGTTGTATTATTCTGTGGAGTACTGTCTAATTTGTTCTGCAGCAACACTAATTTTTTACTTCAGGACTGATTGTGACTGTGTTTTATCATATTAAACCCTGTAAGGATTTTTGAATGCTCTGCATTTAACACTCCAGTTAAGATGGTAAGTATTTTGGTATACAACATAACTGATTTCTTTTCTAAAACCTTGAAAAACTAGTGCTAAAGCAAATGTGAATCAGACAGTAGTACATTCTAAAGTAAAAGATGCAAATTGCGATTTCCTCTTACAATTTGGCCCTGATAAGTCAAAAATATATTTAACTGGATTAATAATTGACTTTTTTCATAAGTCAGTTTCAGAAAACAGTGACCTCTTATGTGATTAAAGATCAAGAGGCCAGTTGCAAAAAGTCCAAACTGACGAATATTTAACTGATAATTTTGGTGATCATTTACTTATCCAAATATTATTTTAATTACGAATTACTACTTTCAAACTTGTTTGATTAGTGGTATAATACTACTTAAAATAAATAATTAGCAAATGCGTTTACAGTCGCACATAGAATTTGAAATGTCATGCCTGTGGGGATTATATATGGATTTTGGGAGTATGCAAGCATGATGATGACTGGACCAAGAGGAAGCAGAAATTGACCTTCGAAAACGCCATTACCTTTAAACCGCAATTCAGTAGGCGGTTCCAAAACTAACACTTGTTCATTCTTTGACATTTTTGTGCGCTTAATCCTCCACCTTAATCAATAAATTACTAATTTCCTCCGAAAATCACATTTAGTAAAAGACATTCGTGGATTTGCGCATGCGAAGTAAGGAAATCTTTTAGGTTCATAAATTTTTAGGAACGCCATTGAAATTTTAAGCGAAAAAACCGTGAGTATTTTCAATGTCAAATTTGGATTTCCTTGTGAAAAGAATTAAAATTTTATGTGGAATAAAACTCACAAATCTAAAGTTTTTATTTTTTGAATTTAAAAGGAAAAAATTATAAAAATCAAATTATTTTTCACACATGCGCATTATTCCACCGGAAATGTGTGGTTAGACAGTGGTGGTGATGATAAACAAACAATGTGGATGTGCAACACACTAAACATCCAAGTGATTTCATAATCCTTAAATCACTCACTTTCAGTTTGAAATCTAAGGTTAATTATTCAAAATATTAATAATGGCGGATGACATCGATGACTTGTTAGACGAAGTTGAAACAAAGTTTTGTACAAAAGATAAAAAGAAAAAAGCATCCGTTTCAAGGTAGATCTACACAATGTATATCCACTTTGATACTGAGACAGGATATCTCACTCTTGACTTATTCATAATTGGTTTTAAAGGAATCCTAATTAACCTCTGATTTGTCTGATTTTATTTGTTTCAGAAATTACCCAGTCCAAACTTTTTCCAGAATGCAACTTGCATTCAACTTTATAAGGAATGGCCATGGACTTATGTACAAGATGTACATGTAATTGCATGACTGCTTTAACATATTGTCAATAAGTGACTATAGGCTAATTTTAGATAACTTTTTGATGGTGATTAAAATCGCATCTTAATTCAGTAAGCCAATATTTAAGTATTTATATACTATTTATAATTGTATTCTCTCTCTCTCTCTCTCTCTCTCTCTCTCTCTCTCTCTCTCTCTCTCTCTCTCATAAAGTAACGTATTTTAAAACCTCAACAGAGCTTTGTTATTTTTTTTTTATAACTTTTGACTTTAAATAAAGAATATTTGTATTTGTACATTGTATTTGTTTCAGAAAATCAACTACTGATGATGTGATTGATGAATTATTGGATGATATAAAAGATGACATAGCACCTTTGGTGAGACTTGAGTTATATATTGGTCTTTTTATTGGAGTTAAATAAATGCAACAGGAAAGAGGAAAAATGTGGGGATTAAACTGGGATTCGAACCTGGGACCTTCCCAATACTAGCAGGACACTCTATCGACTGAGCTACCTGCCCACCTATCAAGCCTGGTCCACTACATAAACCCATACTGGTACTTATATCTACCTTCTGTGTGGAAGTGGAGCTTTGTGCCCTGCCAAGGTTTGAATCAATTTGGGCAGTTCCTAGTGTAAGAAAGTTTTTTAGTTTGCTTGCCAAAGGTCTGTGGTTTTGTCTGGGCACTCCAATTTCCTCCACCATGCCAGAACTGACCACCTTAAAATAAGTGAAAGAATCTTGACGGGTGTAAAGCACCTTGAATCCATACCTTATGCAAGCAGGGACCACAGTGGTAGAGTTTGTAAATGCATACTTACAGATCACTCCATTCTTACAATCTAGGTTCAAATCCAACTAAGCATATCTTACTGTGTGAGAATTTGTCACCTTGCTTGTGAAAGTTCAACAGTTAACTGCAGATACTCTGGTTTCTTCAACCTTCCAACAGATTGGCTTGATATAAGTGAAAGAATTACATGTATAACCAGGGAATAAAAAACCATAACTGCACACTACTCCTTGTGCAAAATGTGCATGTTTCTTTGGTATTTACAATAACAACATATATCAGGAAAATTTAGTTTAAAAATACTGTTGTTCTTATCTGTTGTAGTCAGAGACAGATTACCCTGTAAATAATGGAATAATACAAAATAGACCTGAATCATCACGGAAGTAAGTACATTTTCTGTGAAACTTTCTTATAAAAGAAACAACTTATTACTACATGTACAAACTTATTTCTAGACATAAAGGTATCTCAATTTTTTTCATATTTTATACATTTATTCAATTTCATTTTGGAAATATGCATGACATTTCAGGAATTCCATTGAAATCGAATTTTATTCCTGATATTCACATAAAAGCAGTTTTTGTTCATATGGCTTCAATCACTGAGAATTTGAGAGAAAAATCCGATTGACTTCTGAAGTTTAGGGTTAAAGGAAAGCTTTGAATCCTTGAATCCTATTCACTGAATGTTTTTTTTTTTTTTTTTTTTCTTTTTTTTTATGGTGGCTTATTTCTGACATCGACATAATTTTAGTCGACAGAAAATTATCTCAACATGTCGACTTAATATCTTGGCAAGTCGAGATAATATCATGGAAAGTTGTGATACCAAAATAAAAAGTTGACATAAATAACACGACTTGCCGCGATAGTTATGTTAACCAGTCATGATAATTATCTCGATATCTTGAATTATTTTTAACGTGGCAAGTGGAGTTACTTATCTCAACTTTTTATTTTGGTATCACAACTTTTCATGATATTATCTTGACTTGTCAAGATATTAAGTCGACAAGTCGTGATTTTTTTATGTCGATTAAAATTATGTCAATGTCAGAAATAAGCCACCATATTTTTTTCTTTTTTTTTTAAATTCAATCTCTTTGAAATGTCGTATAAAAATTTTGATAACTGTATATATGCATGTTTCAGATGTTTCCCCATATATGTTGGAAATACTTCATTAGCTCTTGGAAGATCAAATTCCATGAATAAAAAGTAAGTTGTTTTATAAAACTGAAAACAGAAGTTTATGGAAGTATATACAAATCACCTTCAGTCTATTCATTCAAATATCATATCCAGAGCATTACATTGGATTTCCCCCATTGTTTCATACCTGACTACAGAAGTGCAGATGTTAATGAAATGCATTGTAATTATAAGCATATACATTTGTACATGTAGGTTTATTGGAATCTTCAATTACATTTGTTTGATCTCTGATTATTCATGATTCCGTATACATGTACCTTTCTGTTAAATAATTCTCTAATTTCTTTTGCATGAAGCAGTTGGAAACACAAGATTTATTCCTTTTTTCTTCCCCATGATGCACTTATCCAAATCTTTGGCATCCCAACACTAACAATCTCAGGCCTCTGTGGCTGAGTGGTCCAAAGTGTGTGTTTACCAAGCATTGTGTCTCTCACTGTCTGGGTTCAAATTCCACACTGACAGATCCTAGTGTAAGAAAGTTTCTCAGTTTACTTGCTGATGGTCAGCTGTTTTTTCTTGGTGCTCCAGTTTTCTCCACCATTCCTGAACTGACTGCCTCAATATAAGTGAAAAATAATTGCCTGGGATGTAAGACACCATTAATCCAATCAAATTCAATATTAACAATTTCAATGCAATCATCTTGGACACAAAATGTCATTAAAATGAACAATCCACTCTCCTATCCTTAGTGGTCTTATATTGTATTTTTTCCTTTCAGAGGTTGTGATAAGCTTAGGTGTACTGCATGTGATTTTAAAGTCATAACATTTGACAATTTTGAATGGGACCCAGAAACAGATTATTTATTTCTCAGGAACAATGTACCAGACTTCCACAGATTAAAGTCAAATTTATTGCCAAAGAAAGGTGAGATAAATTAATTGGAGTAATGACCAACTACAGACAAATCCGTATGTGTGTATGTATATATATATATATATATATATATATATATATATATATATATATATATATATATATATATATATAGGTATATGTAAATTTGCATTTCCGGAAATGTGGTGGTTATAATTTATATACATTTTTCAAAAACATGGTAATGAAGATTTGGAACTAGAGTTTTGTAAGAGAAAATTTTAAATGAGTCGGGATAGAGATTAAGTTCAACTTTATGAAGCTCACTGTCCAAGTTAATGTGCATACTGTGGGTTCTGACTTATTCTGAAACACAAAATCTTAGTACCATCTTGGAAACCTTTGTTGACATTTGCTTTAAAGTGCATTTTACTACATACATGTAGTTTTGAATTACACTTTGAATTTCTTAGTGTAAAAAAACTTATCATTAATAAATGGTTTTCCAGAATTGCTGTACAATTCGAGAATTAGTCACATAAATATAAAATATATGTTGAAAAATCTGAAAACTAGGATATGGAATACTACCACATTGTCAACAAGTATATTTAACTTATAACATAAGTAAACAAAAGTAATTTTTTTGTTTTCTTCTTTTTTATTTTAGGATTGTCGAGCCTATTGCTGCCAATGTTGTCACAAATCTGTAAATGAGTTTCAACAGTTGAAAGATCCCAAGATAAAATGGGTTTGTGGAAAACATTGATATTAAAGGAACTTACTAACATCCTCATAGGAGACATATTTTTCATCACATGAAGATAGGTTTGGGAACAGAATTGAAAATAAGGGCACAAAAGAAATATTTGTGTTTTAGGGTCATTGTTTAAACTTGTTTTGATATGTTTACACAGCTTCATCCAAAATTGAAATGATTGATGACTTCTAACTGGCAAATATAAAAACAGAAAGAAAAAACCAAGGAGAAAATTTATTATATACATGTAGTATATGTTTCCATTCTTGGTAGCCAAAATCGCTATTGGCTACTAATTTCTGAGAAATTCTTTCAAAAAGTAACATGTTTTAGCAAATTTGTGAGAAAATACTTTAAAAAAGACTATATTTTCACAAATTTTTGAAATTTGGCTACTAGTAATTTTAAATTTTAAATTTATGGAAACATAGAGCATGTGAATGTAAAGAGAACAAGTGACAGAATTTTTGCGAGTGGAAATTTTCTCGAAATCAGATACTTGACATTTCCCGTGGGGGTAATTTTCACGATCTTGTAGATTCTGATCTTGTGTGGCTGCTATATGGATAACATGATAATTTATCTTGTGTGGCTGCTATATGGATAACATGATAATTTTGTTGAAACTTTCTTCAGCGGGTAATTTTCATGATTTTTTTCAATTCCCAAAAAAAGAGAAAATTTCCACATCACGAAAATAACCACGTTTACAGTAAACACAAGTAGAAACACATTACACAGGCTAGTCCTAAAGGAAGTAATCCTTGTAGTTACAGAAACAAGAAATGTTTTTATCATCACATATTACTATGTTTCCATTCTTGGTAGCCAAAATCGCCATTGGCTACTAATTTCTGAGAAATTCTTTCAAAAAGTAAGATATTTTAGCAAATTTGTGAGAAAATACTTTTAAAAAAGACTATATTTTCACAAATTTTTGAAATTTGGCTACTAGTAATTTTAAATTTATGAAACATAGATATTACTTTTCATACATTTTGGTTGTTAACCTAGTTCACTCTTTGAAATGATAAGGTTGTTGTTATTGAATGTGTGAATAAGAAAGAATTTATATGAATGATATAAATGTCATTGAAGTTCACTTAAGAAATATTTGATATCTGAATGTTTTCAGAAAAACTTAAGCACAATGAATGTTGAATGCAATAGTAATGTCTCTTTTTTGACATTTTGACTTACATGTACATATGTAACTTTGTCTTTAATACATGTATATTATAAATTTTGTTGTCAATATAGGGACAATAGAGAGACTGATAAGCCTTCAATAAATTTGTAACAAGGCCAAAAAATCCTTCCTAGTTGAAACTTACATGTAGTTTAGCATCCAGTGGTTTCAAACTTAATTATGCTTGTATACATCTAGCAAATCTCTTTAACTTTTTTCTAAGAAAAATGTGATATGTGCAGAAAATTGATGGCCCAATTCATTGGCCAGAGGCAAACATTAAATGCCATAAGATAATTTAATACCTGTAAGTTATCGGGACATTTCATTTTATTTTAAATATAACTCAAGGTAAAACAAAAGTTTATTCATTTAGAATGCACTAAAATAAATTAATATTATCAATATCTGCATTTCCTTATAATGAGGAAATGCAAATATTTATAATATTAATTTATTATAAGTTATTTAAATTTTAACCAAATTGGTTAAATGGTTTATCAGTATTAAAGAAACAAATTAAAATGCAGAGTTAGTAGAAAATTATTTTATCAACTGCTCAAAAAAGTTTTAGTTGCTCATTTATTATAAAAAATAAAAAAACAAAATTAAAGATGGAGTTCAACAAAAAGTTATTTCATCAACTGCTCAGTTATAATAAGAAATTAAAGTGACATTTCTTAGTTGGGGTTTAAAAGAAATAAAGTTTTCAATGCTGATTTATTATAAAAAAATTAAAAGACAGAGTTCAACAGAAAATTATTTCATCAAATGCTCAGTTATAGTAATAAGAAATTACAGAAGCATTTCAAAGTCGGGAGTTAAATGGAAAAATTATTTCACAAAATGCTCAAAAATTTTAGTCATAATCCTATACTTTTTCTTTTTTCAATTGATTTACTTTAATAAGCATCTACTTTAATACAGTAATCGTTTTTCATAACAGTGGTCTGAATACATTTATTAAGATGACAAATATTTATATAGATCTAATTAAGCTTCAAGAAATGGCTGTTTTTTGTTTGTTTTTTTTTTTCATTCCAATGAAAATGCAATGAACCTCTATCTTGAACAGGCCCCAGTTTCACAATCATTCACTCATTTGAGTGTACACTCAACTCAAATATTCCCATTTTTCTCTCATCCATATTTTAAAAATTTGGAATTTTATGAGACAATGTTTTGTTTTGTTCAACGAACTTAAACACATCAATTTGATTAAACATTAAATATTCAGTTTTAACTGTGTTATTTCTTAAAAACTGACATTGAAATATTCCCTAATTTGAGTTGAGTTTACACTCAATTGAGTGAGTGATTGTGAAACTGGTGCCTGGTATTTTTTATTTTAAAATATTTTGAGCTGGCAACAATACAGTCATCAGTTGCTACTTGTATTTGAATTTATTCTGTTTCAATTCATGTTAGGTACACATAAAACAACACTCAGCTTATGAAACCTTCTTGCACTTTTTTAAAATAATTTTTAACTGGAAATGTCCAACAGTTTGTTAATCTGGAGAAGTACTTTTAGCCAGCAGTTGATATACACTGCCATCCAAAAAATACATGCCATTTTTAAAACAAATTAATTTTTGCCAAATTTTTACATGTACATTATAATCATCATGTCAAATTTCAGTCATAGAATTGAAATATTGGAGTTTCCACAAGAAATTGAAAGTGATAATTTACTGATCTAAATGAATGCATTTTTTTTTTAGATTTTTTAAAAAATTCTGTGGAAAAACATAAAAATATTGCAAAAATAAAATTTTTTCAAGATGATAAAAAACACAATTTTAGCTGAAAAACTCGGCCTTAGCAAAATTATGTTTTCAACAACTTAATTTTATGAGTCTGCAATGATATCATCACATGTATGATAATTTATGAATGACAGTGTATGTATATGTAATCAAAATTCTTAATGTACTGTAGTTTTTGTGATTT
Source organism: Tegillarca granosa (assembly GCA_029721355.1). Classification (NCBI taxonomy): domain Eukaryota; kingdom Metazoa; phylum Mollusca; class Bivalvia; order Arcoida; family Arcidae; genus Tegillarca; species Tegillarca granosa. The sequence continues at coordinate 27,914,787 of CM056603.1, read as the reverse complement.
TTTGTCATTTTGAGTATACATGTATTATTTTGTGCATTACATTTTATGAGTGGTTGTTTTTTTTAATTCATATTTCATAAATATTGATTTATCTCACTGACTTTAATTGACACAGTTCCCAATATTCAGTGATCAGTTGCCCTTACTATGTACTGTAGTTGCTTCTATTTTATTTTATCATTTCATTTCAGATATAATTTAGTATTCATGGTGTGTTTCACAGATTTCAAGTTAAAATTTATGTATTAAAATATGGCAATGATTTTCTCTACATATATCAGTGGGTTTTAATGAATGCACCAATATTCTTCTTAAACTACATTTATTTTAAACAATATTATTGAAAATGTAGGTGCAAATGTAATTGTAGTTAAAATATTATGATTTAACCAGTAAAATAAAGATCTAAATGAAGAATCTCATTATAATCTGAGGTTGTTGACTTGCCACTTTACTAGGGACATTGAAGACATATTCTTTTAAACAATTCAATAGAGACATTGTAACATTGTGTCACTATTTAGAAGATTCCAGTATTGTTTTCTGGGCTTCATCACTGTCACTTTCAATGTATAGGTTGAATCAGCTTTAACACAGCCATAGAAATTAATGAATAATGATTTCGCTAACTTTGGTAAACATATGAGTTTTTCCCAGTTCAGCATTATTATTTCCTATAATTTGGATGTTGCAATTAAATCCATTATAAACACACACACACACACACACACACACACACACACACACACAATTTATGTGATATTTGTAGATGTTGAAATGTTAATATTTGTTTTGTTAAATTTTTTCAGTGATTTATAATTTGTACACTTAAATCTATGTACATTGTGTAATATTAAAATAAATTGATTATTGATGAACTTGTGTTTTTTGTGCTACTCCAATCTGTAAATTTTGCACTAGGAACCTGATTAGATTGGATTGGATTGTTCTATTCCAAATTCATTCATTTTTACTTTGAGGCAGTTAGCTGTAGGATGGTGGAGGAAACAGGAGTGCCTAGAGAAAAACACCAACCTTTATCAAAAGCAATGGCAACTTTTTTCAAATTAGGATCCTCCTGACTGGAAATCAAACCTAAGCAGTGAGAGATACAGGACTATAAGAATGCACATTACACCACTTGGTCAGTGGGGGGTCCCTTAGCACTAAAGGTGCACTATCTCAGTTTATGGTATGTTTGCTTTGACAATACTTTGATGGAGGATCTGAGAGTTTGTTTCCCATACATATTGGACTAGAAACTTAACAATAATCCTGATGAGCAACAAAGCTTGTCTGGATATAGGAGCACCAATTAATGACAAGAGAATCTGAAAAGGCCTTTTGGGCATCACCTAAAAAAATCATTCCAAGACTTACTTACCCTGTTTTCTTTACAAAAGCCAAGCTAAATTCATAAAATGTTTAATCCATGTAAGTTCTTGATCTAGCTTTGGGTCACTTTGAGAAAGTTTGAAAGTATTTGAGTAAGTTGTGGCTTTATGTGCTAAACAGATTTTACTTACGGATATTTAACCCAGTGACCTACTTATTGACCCAGTAAAGTTAAACTAGCTAAGGCTCATGTTTTTAAACAATAGGTCATTAGGTCAAATACATTTAAAACTTAATAACACACAAAAAGTCCTTTTTGTCGAGCCCGGCATTGCCAAAAGGCAAGACTTAGGTGTTACTTTTCTGGTGTGGTCACATGTACAGGCGGTAGCGTGTCAAAATGTGAAAGTTTCTGTTAAAATAATGTATTTTCTACTCTATCAAAAACTTACCAGACGAGACATTTAAGTCCTTTGGAATTCTTCTTGTAATTCATTTTTCATAAGAATTTCTTGGAATGATAAATGGAAAAAGTTGAGTCAAATTTATATATTGGTTATTTGAGTCAATACCCTATCATTTTTCCAAAAGACCCAATTGACAAGGGTTGGAACTCGAGATTAAAAATTTTTTATACTGTTTTTTTTTTGCCTGGGACACAGCATTCAGAGGGCGGAGATTTGGTTGAAATTTGGTGTAAAGCCTGCATTATGGATGGCTGTGCCAGTCACTGTCTAAGTGAAAATCCAAATCAGACAGATCCTAGATAAAGTTTATCAGCTCACTTGATGAAAGTTTTCATTGGTTACTCTGGTTTGCTCCATCATTCCAGAACTAAACAGCTTGGTATAAGTGAAAGAATATTGATTAAGGCATAAAACACCATTACTCTATCAACTCTCATTATTGCAGCCATATGCACAATGAAGGGCAACTGCTATAGCTGTCTTGCATATGAAGCAAAACCCCATTTGATCAAGAACCAACTTAATATAGGGAAAGATATTTTTCAAAAAAATGTACTAAATAGAACTTAATATAAGCTGTGGCAAAATTTCACAGTTAAGTAGAATTGGAGGTTTTTTCAGACTTAAAATTTTGTAGAAGCATCTATCCCAAAAGTTTTAATTATTCTTCATTTCTGACTTGTGTGAACATTTTTTGTCTCTAAAATTGAAATGTGCATTAAAATTGAATCTAATACAAAGAAAAGCTAAAAAAAATATTAACTGAATGAATTTTATTTACAACATTTCTGAATGAATAATAATGACTAAATGCTTTAATAATTTCACATTCATAATGTAATCAACTTTGGACTTCAACATAACATTAATCGGATGTTGTGGAGATACACACAAAAAACTAATAAAGAGATGGATGTCAAAAGTAAGTACTTCCATGAAAAACAAAGGCTTCTATAACAACTCATTTAATTACATCTGTATTAGGGGCAACTTTCCATAAAGGGCCAGAAAATTATAAATAATACATGTATTCTTAATTGTATATGTGCATGGACATTGTATAAAACCATATACATGACTCACCAAATGACCATTTAGATGGAAGGGTTTATCTTCAAATTTATTATTGTTTTATAAAGCAGACTGTTTATATTACATTTTTACCACACAGAATTCTAAGTATACACATATACTAGTACATATACATTATAGAGTAATTTGATACAATTTCATACCCTAGGACAAGTCTAACCTTCATTTAAAAGCAAAATGACCTTGTGGTCTTTGTAAGAAGTTTTCAAATATGAAAAAATATGAAACAAAATTTTGCTGACCATTAATTAGAAGATGAATTGTGCCATTATCCGGAAGATTGACTATTGCAGATATATAACTATAACCAATATTTTAAATTATTTCAGTAATGCTGGATTTTTGACACAGCTGGTTTAATGCTGCAGTATTTTTTAGTTTACAACTAAGATACAAATGTCATTGGCTGCAATAATTTTAAAAAAAATAATTTTATGATTCTTCAATATGTTTTTTGTTTCAGATTCTTTAAGGGTTTAAAAAAACATTTTACTTGTTGTGGCACCTGATTGGGTAATAGATACTAGTATATATATATATAAATGTTGCACACAAACATGATTGGAAAAAAATGCATTTTAATATCAATCAATAGTCGACAGTTTCTCTATATTGCTAGAATTTTTATTTATTTATTTATTTTTTTAATTCTTTTTTGAGGGGGGGGGGGGGGGGGGGGGGGGGGGGGGTAGGATTTTCTGAATATCACATATTGATCAATGTAAAATTCTTAATTCACTGGGATTATCTGAATATCAGACATATGGTAACTAACATATATGGGATTAAAAGTCTTTTCTGTTTAACAGTTCATTTTAGCACTACTGACAATGTCTCAACTGATTCTAAATCTGGATAGTAATCACCTTGGTTGTCTCTCTTTTTTCAATATTTCGAGGAGTTTACGTCATACTGAAATAAAAAAAGAAGCAAATACTCAATGAAAAATTTAACAAATATTCTGATGATGAAATTTTTAATATTCATGAATTGATGCAATACTGCAAAATACAAAAGTAGAATTGCAAATCAATTTTAAAGAATTTATTATTATTAGTTTTTAATTGAAACTTTTGTTGATGACCCCACTGGCCTTGGCATGGAGCAAATGAAAGTTCTAAACTACATGTAAAGTAGACGAGGTTGTTTTATACACAAGTTTATTTATCAGGTAAATCCCAAATAAAATAGCTAAGCTTTTTTATCAGGTTTTCAGATTTACTCTTGGTTAATTTAGACAGATAACACTTCATGATATCTTGATTTTAGGGAATTGGGCACCGCTTCATAATTATCGATGATAATATTGTAATCCAAGAAAGTTCCAATCAATTATTTTAAAAAGTATCATCATTTGGAGACAAAGGCATTCTGTTAAACATCAGATCATTGTCAATGTAAACTAAAGTGAAATATATCAAAAAAAATATTGACAAAAGTATTATTATCACATCTGGTTACTAATGCCAATTTAAACAAAGATAAAAACAACAAGAAATTTCACAATTAACAGTAGTTTCACCAAAAGCTGTTGATTTACAGACGCTTGCATTATATCTCATGCATACATGACCTTGTTCTTAGATTATCCTATAAAGATTTATAACCTTGCACTTGACGTAGAAAGCTGAAAAAAATGCTGATGCAAGGTAAAACAACATTATTACAACAACAACAATTGTATAGTGAAATAAGTCATGAAGTTCATAAATATATCAGCCTTCTCAAACTAACCTGTCAATCAAACTTTGTCTCATTTTAGTTGATATATTACTGGGTTGTTGGTCACCTATTCTAAATACATTTTCTATCACAGCTACTTCAGTACTTGTCGTATCAAGTCCGCAGAATGCTATCCAATCATTTACAACCATTCCTGCTGCTATGACATCACTTCCTCTGTTAACTGTACCTGCCTGTTGTAAATATTAAAGTAAAACAAACAATTATAACATTAAGATTATATATTATGTATATTTTTGTGAACACCTGTCATAAAACTGTAGATGAAATGTTATCTAAAATACATAAAAGTTACTAATGGTTCAAGTTTATCATCAAAATAATTTTTAATATCAATATTTTAAAGTTGAGTACATGCAAGTTATATACCAGTAAGTAAGATCTGTTTAAGGCTGTCCTTGTTTTATGATTTAAAAAAAAAAGATCATATTAATCTATGTCCACCAACAGTAGATATTTTTGTGATCTGCACAAAATTCCACACAAATAACCGAACTTCATAAGCAATATCATCAAGATTTTCTGTTATATGAGAAATATTTATCATATACATATATATATGTAAATATATATATATAAATGTAAATATTTGTTTGGGCAAGCACAGAAAAAAAATGTTACATATCATAAATCCCTTGACATCTTATTTTTATATTCCAAATTTCAACAAAATTGTTAAATAAATGAACCTGTTACGACCATTTATAGGTTTTTGCTATTTATAGTAACATCAGCCATTTAGATTTTACATGGCCATGTCAATAACAATCTTTTCCACACAAAAACCTTCTTTACCTAATTTCTTTTCAAGCCAAGCAAGTTCAGAGAAGATTTTGAAAGATTCAGGCTAAAAGTACATCTCATCTTACTGCATATGGCATTACAATTGCCCCCCCCAAAAAAAAAATAAAATAAAAAAATAAAAAATTAAAAAAAAAAAAAAAATATATATATATATATATATATACATATAGAGAAAAAAAGTTACATATATTAAATCCCCAGACATCTAATTTTTTAAGTTCCAAATTGGTAAATAAATGAACCTGAAATGGCAAAGTATAGGTTTTTACTTTTAATAGTAATGTTGGCGAATAGCTATGTCATAAATTGTTTTTTTTTTTAAACCTTAATCAACAAAAGGACTTTCCATACAAAATTTTGTTTTATTTGGCCAAAGAGTTTCAGAGGTCAGAACTACTAAAGTTTTTGGATGCATGGCTCAGAGAGACACAAACAATTGCTTTATACCATTTGGTCACCTTAGCTTTGCACATTTCTTATCAGTGTCTATGCTTTGCACCAAATGTGGTTCATAGTATAAGAGAATTACTCTTGAGAATGAAGTTTGATAGGTAAAAAGATACCCTATGTTAATACTACAATGAAAGACACAATTTACTAGCGATGTGCATGAGTATAACAAATCCAGATGCAATCCTTTTAAACACACTGCATAAATAATACCATACTTACCACCAAAGGTACTTGTAATAATGAAGACAATTCATCTTGATCTTCTACTGTGGTTTTAGGATGGACCTGAAATAAGATCATTAAATGGATAGGAAATACACCTACATAGAGAAATGCATGTATTGATTTTGTATTAAATATAAATCATAATTATTCCGGATTAAAAAAAAAACGTTATCTGTTTCCAACACGTCCATAATCTTGATAGATAAGGGATTGTAAGAATTAGACCTAATGAGATATTTTGTGCATGTAGGTCAATGATTTCATTATTGGAAAGTTGGTTAGTATCATATTAATTTACATTATGTCAGCAATGTTTTAGCTTTTGGTGACATGATTTCTCAACAATTATCTATAGCACATATGTATATGCAGGTTCATGCAGTGCGTTATTTGTGCAATGTGTCTGATCTGCTTTGCACTATTTTCTACATACACGGCAACTGAATCGTCATCATTATCATTGTCCTCTTTACGTTATCCAGTCCTTTGGTTATTCCTTCTACAAGGGTGAGGCTTGGCGATCCAGTGGTTTGTATCACCCTATTCTTAGAGACTTACAGTCCTGTTTCACTAGGTCATCCCAGGTCAGTTTTGGTCTAACAGGGCCTGATGACCATTGACATTTAGTGTACAGATATCCATCCTCTACTGCACTCCACATGGCCAAACCATCTCAGCCTGCTTGTCTGGAGAACTTCTGAGATATCTTTGATGTTTAGCTATGAGAGGAGACTCTATGGGGACATCTTTTCAGGCCCGACTTTAGCAATTAGCAAAAAGCATTAACAGGCTGGCCAAAAAGTTTGCAGAATATTGGTAGCATATATGTATAACCAGTCAGTTTACATGCCAAAGGTCAGCAATGTTTTCTGGACACTCTGGTTTCCTCCATAATTTCTGAAATGACCTGCTTGATATACATGTAAGTGTAAGAATTTTTACTGGAGTATAAAATATCATTAATCCAATCCCTTTCTTTTTTAACATTATCACAATAGCTTACCAGCCCTCCTTGGTTACTGATTGTACAATAACTTCCGACAAGAACATTATCAGCAACTGTTTGTCTGAAGACTTCTACTTTTAAATTATCAGCTATTATTTCTTCTGTTTCCTGTAATCAAAACAGTTGAAAAAATTGAGATAAATACAAAAAGCAAAGCACTCACAGTGCTGAATGTAGGAAAGTAGTGATGTAATCAAAACAGAAAAAAAAAAAATAGAGATCAATATTAGAATCAAAGCACAAACAGTGCTGAAAGTAGTGATGTAATCGAAACAGTTGAAAAAAAAATAGAAATGAATATTAAAATTATCAACTAAAACTGCCATTGTCATTTTAATATAAAACAGGTTTAATCAGTCTACTTAACAGCAATAAAACTCCTTTTTAAATCAAACACAAATATACCAACTATATTACAAATTTCAATCTCAAACTAAGAAAGCTTGCAAATTAAGATGTGAATGTGAACTTCCACCACAGAAGAAAGGCCAGGTGCTCTATGGGTAAGCACCTCCTGTCCAGCTAGCTAAGTCTATGTTTTAAGTAATTAGCATTTACCCCTCTCCATAATACATGTAGTTTCAACAAGCAAGCCTTGTTCTGGACCAAAAAAAATCTCAGTTCAGATTTCTTTACCTGTCACCACAAGGAGTGACAGATTCTTATAACAATGATTGAAAAAATTATAACAAATGAAGAAAATTTAACCATTCAAAGAAAGACAACTAGAAAAAGTGAATACAATATAAGCTTAACCACCTTTTGTTAACTACAGAAATTTACTGTCAGGAGGATTTATATACATGTATATATATATATACTTTTATCGTCAATGTATAATTTATTCAACATAAAATAATATGTATGCTTCAAATACTTATACATGAATGTAATTTACTTGAGGTAACTCATTTTGAAAAGCAACCATAATTTTTTTAGACTAGTGGTATGGTTTCTACTACATACATACATATAGGTGTAGTTTTTGGTGACTTAAATCAAATATATTCAAATGCTATAATTGTTGTACATATATTTGCCTAAAACACAATTATAGATCATGTAACTTTGTCATTTTACTAAGTTAACCCTATCAGGTCACATCAAAAAATGATAAATTATTTTACTATTTTAGGGTGCTGTGACCTTGAATAAAGATAAAAGTGCATAAAATGGAACTACATGTTTCAACTTAGTAGGGCTTTAAACTTTGATGCTGTAAATGCAGGTTGCAAGATTTTCTGCCTATGATTTAATGGCAATAACAGTAGCTCTGACTGTGAAATTTGGCCTGCTTCACAACATTAGAAAAGATTGATGTGCTGATGCTACAGATGGAGTTTCAAGCTTATGAACCTTTCAGTTGATAAAAAAAAGACATCTGAAGATTAAATTGTTCAAAACCTCATGACCTTAAATAAAAGTCAAGGTCAATTAGCACTGCCAACTTGGTACAGTAATATGTCTAAAGCTATTTTCAAAATTCCAAGGCTTTAAAGCTTTCATACATGACAAGAAATGTTCTCAATTATTTTCCAATATTAGGTCACTGTGAACTTGAATGAAGGTCAAGGTCAACCAGCATTGCAAAATCAACTGTGAGCTACAAAATGCTTCAAGTTTTAAAAAGAATGTGATTACTTAGTGACCTGTCACAACCTTACTCAAAATCTGCTAAGAATACACAAATTGTTTCACTTGAAAGTCAGAAGTGCATAAAAGCATACATGAGAGAAAGAGAGTGAGAGAAGGGGGAGACACTTACTCTGTCTAAATCTGGATGAACCAAGGCAACATAGTCATTACATGCTATAACATTACCAAGGGCAGATAACCTTTCCTCTACTCTTCGAATACTGACACTGTCAGGTAAAGAATTTCTTATATGCTGCAATTCTTGATCTGTTGTAGAATTGGGTACAAGAAGACCATGTCTGTTGCCTATTGAAAAAGTGATACAACCTGTTCATTTATGAAATTTTCATAGTTTGTTTATTTATATGACTATACCGGGTCAACAAAGATGTTTTATTTGAACTCTCATTCTACCAGGGTTAGATCTAGGCTCTTGAAAAGTAGAAGACAAAAATTTGCCAATCTTTAAAATTTAGGAACCAATTAAAATTAACAGTACCAAAAACCTCAGAAACAATAAGTGGCATAAAATTTTAGTCCAAGATGTAATTGTATATCATTAACAGTTTGTAATAATGAATATATTTTTTTTTAAAAAAATCACTTGTTTTTATTCTTGTGTAAAAACAAAGTTTTTGATTTATATTTAAGATAAATTGACTAGGCAAATCACCACATTAAAAAGAATGTTAAAGCATTTTTTTAACATACTGGCATTAAAAACTTAAATGGCTTTCATTTTTAACCTCCATTTTTTTTTACCAATATATTGGCTGAAAAAATAAAAAATTAAAAAAAACCTGAAAATGAAAAGTGATTTGAACATTACTGTAAAAATAAAAATTGTCAGAAAATTTACAGGTATTGGAATTTAATGGGGAGAGTGGGATGGAGGCTACAAAAGGAAGCCCTTACTTAAATGTTTCCTCCATTGAGATTAATGACCATGGCTTCATTTTTAAGTTTAACAGTTCATAAACACTTCCATTGTGTGACAAGTAAGAAGTGAAAACTTTCAATGCCAAACTAATGTTTTGTCATCCACTAGACAATGTGGACAAATGGCTTGAAAAAAAAAATTGAGGCCTGTACTTGTATTAATTTGAACATACCGACACACATTCTCCCAATAATTCTGCATCCTGCTAAACTTGCATGTACTACTGGTATAGTTTCTGATAATTCTCCTTCAAATACACTGAAAAAAATACATAAAAAATCAAGAATAGGGGGAATGTTAGCATCTTTATATACAATTTCATACTAACTGAATAATTGAATTTTTTCATTGATTTACATTACAACTTAACCTGTATTTCTATGTTTCTCATCTATTCTTGGTTCTCAGGTAAGATGTTGCCATCCTCCCCCTAGATGTAATATGGTAAAAAGGACTGCTTTTAGTGAATACCACCAATAATTGTTATGAACTATTATCTTTTGTATATTTTGACATGCTTTAGTCTTTAGGCGAGTTTAATTACAAGAGTACAAGAATAATAAAGTTTAATGAAAAAAGTTGCCATGCAAATTATATAAAGGGAAAATAAGCAAAAGTTGATTATCCTTCAAATTTCAAAATCTTTTGCAGAATAAAGATTTTTAAAAAGTTTCTTATTTTTTCTGTTAAATGCTTTGTATTTTTACTGTTAAATGTTTAAAAGAGATAAATTCTACAATTAAAAAGAAACAAAAAAGTTTAATTTAAAATTATTTGATTTATACAGAATTAATTCCTATGGTCTCGATTAAAATTCTCTCTGATTTTCCATTTAAAATTGACATTTTTCTAATCTATATGGTTTATTCTTAAATATTAACATTTAAAAATGGTATAAAATGTTATCATATGTTTACTTATGATATCACTATTTTTGTATGTGTGATAACTCTCGAATTTACACAAGTTGATATCAGCCAGAGTGATATCACACCCCTAGAAAAGTGATATCACACCCCTCCTAAAATTCCAGTAATGGCAGATTTTTAGTATCGCTTCAGCTTGATACTGACTGATTATGGTTAACACAATGAGTATGTGTGCAGCACATTCATGTATCAGTTGTATTTAAATTAATTTTAAACAGAGTTTCGGAATTTGCAAACATACAAACACATCCGAGAGGTACAACTAGTTTACACTGATTGTGCACGACAGCACTTGAAAATATAAACAATGCTGGCTTCAAGCTGAGACAAGTATGTCAGGACAAAATGAGACATCAGTTCGAAGCGGAACTGTTCACCCATACAAAAATATCAATTAATAATATGTTGTCATCACTATCATCAATAAATAAACTTACAGAAGCCAAAAATTAAATCATTCCAGCTAGTAGCCAATTTGTTCCTGTACTTGTGCGGGGACGTTTCCCTGTCATCAGTGTAACATATCCAAAATATGATGCAACTGCCGGTTCAAAAACTCAGATTCCCTGTTGTCATCATGATCATGATTTATGACTGCAGATCTTAAAACTAATTTTAACAACCTTCACTTTTTAATGAAGAAATATGCCTCTGTCCACGTCATGTTGGATGAATATGGCGACCGACTGACTGACCTAGTTGTTGGAAGATCAACGTCAGCGGTTGCTTAGGGTAACATTGACGTATGCGGTAAAAAATTATCTATGAGATCATGATATATATAGATGATCTTGCATGAGTGTTTATGTAATACTGAATTTATTAAACTAGTTGAATAATTTTTTATGCAACGAGCCTTGGCGAGTTGCATAAAACATTATTTAACGAGTTTAATAAATTCAATATTACATAAACACGAATGCAAGATTCTATTTATTATATAATCCCATAAAAACCGGCTTTTTCACAAATTTAAAACTTGTCTTTCCATTATAAGAAAACAGCTGATTGACCGAAACACAACAAGTTTATGTTACCGTGTGCATGCGCCAAAAGTAATCCTGCTGAAATATTAAAAGTAAACAATAGTCTGTCCGCAGGATACAAAAACAAAACAAAAATTTTCAATTTAAATACAATATATCTCCTTTTTAGAAAAAAGTACAAAAGTATCAGCTTAAATTATGAATCAACAAACATGTGCCACTGTGAACTAGGTGAATTGTGTGACGTCAAAGCGCGCACACTCTGGAATGTCAACAACCTCGGGACAATGATTTACAGACACATGTAACTCTGAATCGCTATCCATGAATATTCTGGCCTGTTTTTTTTTTTTTTTCTCAGGAACTGGTGATTTGTTTTGATAAATATTTATTTGAATGTTTCCTCCGGTGACTGTTCCTGCAAAAATGCTTTGGAATCCGCCGTGTAAATACCCATGCGTAGTGCGTAAGGATATAGTCTAATTCACATGCTTTTATGACGTCACACTCATTCAATACGATTTTTATTGTATGAATGATTATTGAGTAGATTTTACAATAAATAAAAAATAAAACCTGATGGCTTGCTTAAAAAATTAATTATTATCAATTGTTAATTTTACTTCAATGGAAACATATGATAAAGAGTTTATAATATGACCATTTTGATATCACACCTTTATCAGCCCGAGAGTCCCAATATATCAGCCAGAGGGCCGAATTTTGATATCACACCCTTTATCAGCCCGAGAGTCTTGATATATCAGGACTCTCGGGCTGATAAAGGGTGTGATATCAAAATGGTCATATAATAATCTCTAATTATTACTTAAGACTAGCAAAAATTTCAAATGAACAGCCTCTTTCCCATACATGTAATAAAATGTTTTAAAATATTAGTCACTGCATTAAGTGCTTTTCTTCCTATTTATAACATTAATTCAATAACATGGATTCGCTTGTGGATTGAACGGTTTAAATACCAGATCATTTTCAATATCCTACTGTATAGTTTCAATAAATTACCTGTAAAAATTTTCTGAGCCACCGATAGCAACCAAACAGTATGCATTTGTCAATTTGGAGAATACTCCGATTTCGTTATTTCCTTCAAACTGTGCACGCACGGCCATCACTTGAGTGAATGCTTATCTTCGGAACCTTTTAACGGTAAATTATTGCGAAATCTTTCCTTATTTCATTTCCAAAGTGCAACAACGTGAAACTCGTGTTGTGCAACTTGTGTACTACGTCATTACATGTGAAAAATGTCATTTCCGAGTCGATCAATTTAACAGAATATAGCAATTAAAAACTACGAAACGAAGATTGAATTTTTGCAGGGGCAGATAATTGGCGTGCACATCGCGCAAAGGACGGATCGTGTAAAGAAAGACTGGTGTTTTACAAAATAATTGGTGTTATTTTCTGCACAGTAGATTATCATAAATTACGACTAGTTCAGCTAAAAAAGACAGCAGGTGTTAGATCTCGTTTCCATGCATAGTACGAAACGAAGTTTCAACTGAAAAACGTGTGCTGAAGTTTAAAAGAGATGAAAATTAATGAAAGAGACAATCTTATAAAACAAACACCTGTTGGGTCAATTCATTTTAAAACCAGTGCCTTGGCAACTACCGTCCGGTCAGTGTGTGATTCACGATTCGGTACATTGAAGCCTGTCCCTGCCATAGCCACTCATACAACTTAAAAATGGTCTTAAGAGTATTTGTCTTAACTTAAATCTGGTGTAAAAATAACTGCCTATTACACAAAAATTATATTCTTATAAATTGAAAAAGAACATCTGACTCCTTGGCTGAGAGAAAGAGCGTCAACATGTCACTTCAAGAGCGGGAGGTCGAGGGTTCATACCCGTGCTGGATCATTCCAATGATAAGCCCTTTAAACAAAAGTTGAGATTCTACTTCCTTGGCTGGTTAATCAGAACACTTTTAGATAAATCTTTGGAGATTAAAAAACTCCTGCTCTCGTCCGAATAGCTTAATTCTGCTGATGCGAAGAAACAACATAACAACCAACTAATCCGGCAATCTCTGTGTCAGGATTGTGAGCTTAAACTTAGCATACCGTTAGACTGTTTTGAGCCCATCTGGATAAATTGAAATCGATAATTGATTTTAAAAAAGTTCAAAGGTACATGTAAGAGAAATGTTACATTCCAGAAAGTTAGCATCTAATATATATATATATATATATATATATATATATATATATATATATATATATATATATATATATATATATATATCCCGACATAATTTGAGGATGGTGATGTTCTACGGACACTTCGGTTTACTTCACCATACCCGGACTGATCGTATAATTAAAAGCAAAAATTTCTTGACTGAGGCTTAAAAATAAATTATTCCTCTTCAGAGCGGAGGCTACTGAAATTGAAGGTTGTATAAGTTTGTTAAACCCATTAACAGGTTATGTCTCATAACATTTTCGTTACACTTCCTATACCTATGTTTTAGTAAGATTCTTTCTATATTTAAATTATTTTATGGCTTAGTCTTTGAAAAGTAAGAACAGGGTTTTGCCATTGGTCTCTACTTGTTGGCTTCAAATCGGTATAATAGAATGGGCGGGTAGCGATTTTTATCGGAAAAATTGCAAGCAAGTGTACTAGTACTTTAAAGATAGCTATTTTGTATGCGTTAATACAACGGCGATTTTAAATACTTGCACTAAATTACAGGAACTTACTCATAGATAAATCGTCGAGATTTATAAAAAATGTCTCGTGTCTCCAAAATGAGAAAAGTTGCTGATGCAGACGTTGTCAGTTAGCTTGCCCCAAAAGTCGATAGTTTAGTCTAGGCAACTCGTTATTTCCACCATTCCACAACAGAGGGCTTCAAGGTATGATATCAACAAAAAAATATATATATATATATATATATATATATATATATATATATATATATATATATATATATATATATATATATATATATATACACATATATATATATATCTGAACTAGGGCGAAAAACACCATCACTCACCCTAGATCTTGTCTTTTTTTTAATCATCAACTTGTATCATTCCATACTCTTGGGATTGCGTTGGTTGCTTCCAAGCACATTCATATTTTTTCAGTTCCATATTTTTACATCAATTTTGAAGTTTTTCTTAATAGCCTGTACAAGACAAGACACGTCACAGAAGTATGCAAACTAAGTTGTATAGGTCCACATGGAATGTTCAACCCGTTGGGGCAATTTGAATGTAAATATGAACTATATACCATACTGATATACAACAGAATACATATGAGAAATACCAATTTATGACTTTTATAGCGCCTATATATTGTCCCCTTTATTAGGTTACTTAAACTATTTCATATTTTGCGTCGTTGACTGTAGCTTTTTAAATTAAACAATTTTAACTTCACATCTTCCAAACTTTGCGATTTCATAAGCAACATTTTGAGCAATGTTTAAGAAGTTAATTCAATTTATAAAATCATCGAAAACAATTCTCTAAATTATGTAAACTGTTTTATTTTACAGTTCCATGTATAAAGCTGTTCAAAAGTGCGAATAATTTGCATTTTCTTGTAAAAATTGTGTTTCTGTTTGAAATCTGATAGGCATGTTTTTGTTCATGTTGTGAACGTTAAACACACAAAAAGGTTGGATTGGCCTTATATGTTTTCCAAATATTTCATATACTTCATTAAGGATGTATCTTTTCAACGAGTTAAGGGCCTCGGTGGCCAAGTGGTCTAAAGCGCGCTTACTGATCACAGCGCCTCTCACCGTCTGGGTTCGATTCCCAATAGGGGCAGAAAGTTTGTCAGTTCGCTTGCCGAAGGTTGGTGGTTTTCTTCGGGCACTCCGGTTTTCTTCACAATCCCAGAACTGACCGCCTCAAATTAAGTAAAAAAAATCTTGACTGAGGCCACTCCATAACGTGTTTGATAAATAATTTGTTTAATATTAAGATCTTAATTTAAAATGTCAAATGTACTAATTTTACAACGCATTGGGGAAACATACAATTTTAATTTTTTGGTGTAAATTTGGATTACGTGTCACGACACATGAGCTTTGAATAAAAAGTCCAACAATAAAAAAACAATAAAACAACAACAAAAAATATTGTCAACAACACCTGGATATTGTCAATTTAGTTAATTTTATTGTTAACAAAACATTTTTCTCTTTCTTATCCTTGACACTCAACCCGAACCTTTCGACCGTCACCCTTACAATGACAATTTTTCATTGCAAACGTAGGAGTTTTCACGTCAAACCCTTTTTCTCCTTCTTTCCTACAAATGCCGTTGGAATCTAGACATCCTGCAATGAAGAAATGAACATTACACATAAGTAGAAATATATATATATATTCTTTACGGAGTTTAAGTATCAAGTCATAAATAAAATACTTTTAGATACATGTATGAAATTAACAATATGAATGACTTTGGCAAGGCAGAAAAATGCTCAACATGGACATCATTTTGTGATTAGAACCAATCAGAAGATTAATCAACCGGTTTTGAAGATATGTAGTAATATCCAAACATTTTATTAGAAATTATCAAGTTTTAGATTCGGCAACATTCTGTGTGCATTCATTTTAAACGTTACTGTATGTATTGGTAATATTTGGTACTTAAACTCATTAATACATTGGACCAAAGTAGACTTTATTTGCTGGAATATGCATGGTTAAATCTTTCCATACAGAAAGTAAATATAGCTAGTCAAAAGTAAATAGCAACCAGACACTTTGTCTTTATATAATTCTACACTTTTCTACGATGTACTTGTAAATGAATGAAAAATGGGTTTCACCAATCAGACGTATTGCTATTGATTCTGGAGGAGCGAGTGGAGTGGAGCAATGGTGTTTTACGTAAATAGATCAAATCTGACATTAAATGTGAAAACCATTTTACTCTACATGTAATACAATTATACATTTTGTAAAAAGAAAATTCCTAAACTTTCCCGCCCGATGCGGTATTTGAATCGGAAACCCTAGAGTTACCAGGGTTCAAAAAGTAATTTATGCTATTGTGAGCAATGTTTTTGTTTTATATTTATCGCTTTTTTGTTTTCACATTTAACGATAATCGGCGTTTTTACATTTAGCGTTAAAATGTTTTTTTTACATTTAGCGTCAAATACTTTTTTCACATTTGATGTCAAGTTTTAACATTTGTAACATTTTTTTACATATAAAATAAAATTGTTTTTTACATTTAATGTCAAATTTGATCTTTTTACATTTAACGTGATTTTTGTATTTGACGGTCTTACAAACGCTCTTCAGATATTGCCCGGATAATCAGAACACCTACCATATTTTTCAGGCATATTTCTGTAATAGCTTCCGTTCTTATTACACTTGTAATAAACACAAGATGCATGTTCAGGATATTTGTGTACCCATGAAACACCGATTTCATGGCATTTCTTATCTGCACCCATGCAACCTGAAAATATAATTTATTATTATTATTATTATTATTATTATTATCTAAATGCAATGGCTGAATGAAAAAAAATGTTCATTAGTAAACACTTGAGTCTACTTTCGGTTTGTACTTGGTGCCGAAACGAACATCTCTAAAACAGATATTATATATTAGTCTTTGAAGACATTTTATTCCGATTTTATATTCCCACGATTGTCGAAACAAAACATTTGAATCACAGATATTAAGTATAGGAAGTCATTTGGTTCTGTGTTTATATTTCCGCGACTACAGAAATTAACATCTTTAAAAAGCGCGAATATACACCGTATTGAAAGACCAGCTTTAGATTCTATATTGCCGCGATTACTGAAAGATACATCTCCAAAATCATACAGATATTATGTAAAGTCTTGGAATACATTTAATTTTTGGTTTATATTACCGCAATTAACGAGAAAACATCTCAAAAAATACAGTTTTATAACTTTGATGAAATTCGATTCCGGTTTAATATTGCCGCGACTAGACTGTAGAAATTAGCATAACCTGTAAAAACTGCGAATTAAAAAATGAAGTTCTATAATTTAAAATATTTACAAATGTCAGGTACGTTTAGAGAAGGATAATGAACAGTTAATACAAAATAGAATACATCATGGCATATAAAATGTTTTAACTGACAAAATATGAAACGGCTTTTCAAGACATACCTACAAAAACATTTGTCAAAATGTATTTATTATTATTAGTAGTAGTAGTAGTAGTAGTAGTATTAGCATTAGTAGTGCAAGATTAATGTATTAATATTCCATTTTTTTTAAAGGTTGTACATGCTCCTAGCTAACACCCGTCTTTTGCTTGAATACAACTTTATTACAATTGTGTATATCATTATGTTTGGTACAAATGCCGAAATTGCAATTATGGTTCATAAGTCCTTATATATCGAGCAAATATTTATTGTTTTTATATCAACAAGAGCCATCAAAAGAATTCTTTCAAATGAAGTAAAAATATTAAAATAAATGAACTACGAAGTTTTTGTTCGTGTTTAAGTCAACACAAGAGGTAAAGAAAAATCACTTAAAACTTCGTATAGTCGAGCTAAATATTAAACGTACTATACTTCATTGGGATATTCTGATAGATATTTCCCTGTTTTTTGCATGTATATTCCAAACAAGTTGAATATCTAGGATTGCTAAATTTCCAAACAGCTCCCAGACCATAACATCTACCATCACGTCCTTGACATCCTATAATAATAATTTCTATCTATAACATACAAATATAAAATAATGTGAAATCATCGATTTTCGTTGATTTAGTGGATACTTGGACCCTCGAATTTACATGTCAATGAAATATATTTATATATGTGTGTGTGTGTGTGTGTGTGTGTGTGTGTGTGTGACGACATGAGTGAAATAAGTAGAGTAATACGGTAACATTGAACACAAAAGACGTGCGGTTCACTGTATGTTCTAAGGTCAAAACCACGAATTCACCAATTCACCCCCCCCCCCCACTCACGAAATGATATTTTACCTTAGAACCACGAAATTGATGATTTCACAATAGATTACTTAGATATATTGGTATCATATTACCTTATATATATATATATATATATATATATATATATATATATATATATATATATATATATATATATATATATATATATATATATATATATAATATTGTATGGAACCATTGTTTCTATCCATATGATTATCATTGGAAACTGCATTTTAAAGTTTTTTTTAAAAAAAATATGGGCGTCTTCGGGCGAGATATTTTTTTCTGAATCAAGTGTCGCGAGAAAGCTGTTCTCGTGTAAAATGGCCATAACACCAAGATCATTTTATTAGTAAACAATATTGCGGCAAACAGCGCCTTATCCTATTCTTAAATGAAAATTACGTTGAGATTATATTGTGTCAGTCCTGTGAAAAGCCGGACAAAGGATCTAGAGATTATGAAGTATTATAGCTAAAACAATAGTTCCTAACAAGCCTTATGAAGCATTGCAAGGCATATTCCTGTAAACCACCGATTTCTGATTACAATTGCATACTGTTTGTTTGCAAAAATTGTCACGTGACCAATCCAAGTATCCGTTAATCTGTATAAGATCTATCATAGAATGTGTTAATAAAAGACTTAATATTGTGTTAAACATTTCAAGCACAAGCAAAACTAAATGCTAGATTATTTGTTCTTCCTGTAATTGTGTTAAACATTCGTTTTATTTTTATTATATCTGAAAAATACTGGTTTATCAGACATCACAGCATAGTCACAAAATAATTTTATATATGCGATATTTTAAATGGCCAATCTTTAACCTAAATTGCAAGGCATTCCTTAGCTGGCTTTGGATTTATATAAATTTTGAAACTCTGGATTCATTATTTTTCTATGCAAGGCATTCCTTAGCTGGCTTTGAATTTATATAATTTTGAAACTCTGGATTCATTATTTTTCTATGCAAGGCATTCCTTAGCAGGCTTTGGATTTATATAATTTTTGAACTCTGGATTCATTATTTTTCTATGCAAGGCATTCCTTAGCTGGCTTTGGATTTATATAATTTTTGAACTCTGGATTCATTATTTTTCTATGCAAGACATTCCTTAGCTGGCTTTAAATTTATATAATTTTTGAAACTCTGGATTCATTATTTTTCAACTGTTTGGCTTATGTTCACATATGGCACATGGAAATCTAACAGGTATATATATCTATAAGAAGTAATTTGTAAATGCATTTTTTAGAAATGTAATTTGCATTAAAGTATGTCAAACAATCAATTATATTAATTTTGAAACATACAATAATATAATTAGTAACTACATTAGTGATATGTCTACTGGTTAATTATAAAATGAACTTACCTGCTGATAAAAGTTTAAAATTGTTCTCACTACAAACATATTTAAAACATCCAGTTTCCTTGACAAATCCAAATGGCCTGCAAACATCTTTTTCCATGCAACCTAATTGTACAAATGAACATAAATATAACGTCAAATCTGAACACGGAAGCAAAATTTGTTTAATTAAACCATAATATAGTTGATTTTTAAAACTTTCTCAAAAATATTCACTAATTCATTAAAAACGTAATGTGGCAACACTTTTTATTTCCAAACATTTAGAAAATGTTGAAACCTATTGACGAATATTTCCTTACAAGGCTATTTCAGACAGATTTGACAACAGTTTTATTTATCTAAAATTATTACTATTTTTTATTTATTTATTTATTTATTTATTTATATCAAACAAATTCTTTGTCTCTTGGTAGTAGTTGATGTCATTATAAAGCTAAAGTTTGCCTAATTAACCTCTTCATTGGAATTATTAGGTCGTTAATTTGCAATCTTTTATTCACATATTGACAGTGAGTCCCTTACCTCGCAATGTAGTAAAAATGAGAAATTTCCATAAATATAAAAATTAACGAAAAAATGGAAAAAAAATGAACATTAAAACAACATGCTAAATTTATAGGAACAAAAAATGCACAATTAAAATGCTGTAAAACGTTGAACTGTGAGAGCTATAAAAATGCACCGACTTATTTCCTCTTTTTTAAATTTTGCAATATTTTTCAGTGTGTATGATTTTAAAAAGATATAGCACTTTTTACACATGCAATTAAGAATATTTCTACTTCTATACATTCGCAGCTCAAGCATAGAATAAAGGTGAAGAATACATCCAATAACTGTTAATATTTATTTCATATTTTTTAACAGTAAGAAGCTTACAATTCCAATTTTAAATGCACATTGACAGGCCTCTTACGTTACTATGTTAATAATAGGTATCTCCAGTAAATAACAACAATAATGACAAAGGCAAAAAAAAAAAAAAAAAAAAAAAAAAAAAAAAAAAAAAAAAAAAAAAAAGAAAGAAAGAAAGAAAGAAAGAAAGAAAAAACACATTAACAAGTATAAATCTGGCTATTTGGGTATAAGTAAAAATGTACATTTGATAAATGCATTTTTTTAAAAAAATGCACTGTGAGAGCCATTAATGTACTCGTTAACCTATCAGCGCTTTTCTTTTTCTATTTCGGCATATTTTCTAGCGAGTTCTCATAATAATAAAGAATATCACTGTTTATTAATACAATTTAGTATATTTCTTCATGCGTACGCGAGACATTTTTAGCGGTTTAAGACTTGCATTATGATTTTATTAAGGTGCAACATCAATTCAAAGAATGTTATAATTTACATTAAATTTATACCATTAGGTCTTTTTTCAATTCCATAGTACATTTGACCATTTTTCTTGAATTCTTTACAGATGTGCTTATAACATCCATTTTCCTCGGATTCATTAACTGATTTACACACTCCATTCATCTTGCAACCTGAGTGAAAAAAATAATAAAAACGCTTAGTCCTTAGAACGTTAGTTACCATAACGATTTCTCGATGATAGAGAGTTTGAATAAAATACATTTTTAAACATGTAGTTTATTTTCATGTTTCAATGATTACAGAATATTCTTAAAGACGACCATCTCAAATAAAAACAATTTTTGAATGTGTGTGTGTGTGTGTGTGTGTGTGTGTGTGTGTGTGTGTGTGTGTTTTGATACCAAAAACATTAACATATTCAAAACAATATTTAGTATAGCCCCGATTCAACGACATCATTTCCTTATTCAAGTTTATGCGTTATGACCAGATATGGCGATAAATCTAGAATACAGCAGCTTAAAAAGAAAAAAAAGATGAATTTTGAGACTTAAAACATTGCATGAAACCAGAGGACATTTAAATGAAGTTAAATTGTAATTACTTACCACCTCTAACTCTTTGGGGGAATGGTATACCGTATTTCGGGTGATCTTTACACTCAAAATCAGCACATTGTTCTTTATCAGTCCATTTAGTGCCCTTCTGCATACAAACACCATTGACTTTGCATCCTTAAATAAACATTGAAATCCAAATACTAGTAACAATGATTACACCAGAATCAAAAACCTCATTATACAATATTGTCAGTTCAGGTATGGTAGAGGTAATCAGGAGTTCCCGGATTAAACCACATACCTTCGGCAAGTAAATTAACAATTTTTTGTTATTATGAACTACACCAAGTGAGATTCGCACCCAAACGATCAGTGTTGCTTCGATCTGTAGGCGTGCATTTTTAGATTTTTTTCCATTCTAGTAACAGGGATTCGTCGACAAGCTTAAAGGGTACCTGTAACCAAAAATTTTTTTATCACAGTTGTTTTATATATTATTTAAATATAACAATATCGAAAACCGCATCAAAATTGGTGATAAAATAAAAAAGTTATAGCGGTTTGAAATCCACATTTTTTAACTTTCTCTTTATCGCAAAGTGAAACGCCTCGTTTTAAGTTATAAACGTGTGACGTCATTGCAGTATTAGAAGTAGTGTCTTACATAATAGACAGTAGTAACTATGATGATATATTGGCGTATGAAGAAGAAAGTAACGACTCTGACATGTACCTATTTATGTCAAATAGTTCGTCATTATTTGGGGAAGCAGTAGACAATCTTATAAGTAATGAATTTTGAGTATATCCGTTATTTATTCTGACCAGAAACGGGCGAATTTGATGAATACATTGAGTCGAGTCCCGACCTACTCGAAAATTGTGACTACATTTGGTTGCATAGCTGTTGAAAAAACGTGACGAGTGTTAACTTGTCAACAACACGAAAATTGATTATATCTGACTTTTTTTAAAAAAAAATAAATTATTTTATTAAGTCTGACTGGACAGACTCAAGAAATACGATAAGTTGCATAGCTATAACAAAAAATACGCGATTAGTTTTAACTTGTCAAATACACGACAAAAATTAATTTAATTGTCGACATTTTAAAATGAATTAAATATCAAGTCGGACTGGACAGGCTACCGGATGAATATTATGGAACTTGCTTTGGTGTCATGTGCTGATTTTGAATTTCTATCAAAATAATGCATTCAAAATTACATAAAAATCCAATCGCCTATATGCTTGTTTGTGCAATGTTTATTGACAGTTGAAATTAAATGACCATATGTAGAAAACTTTTAAGTAGTCTGGCGGCAACACATTTCCTTGATAATTGGAAGATGTTCACACGATTAAAGTTTGTAACATAGTTCTTTTCAGCTGCCCGATGGCTAATTAATGCTGGGGTAATTAAAAAGAAAAAAAAGACAAGATATTCCATCTAAAATTATTTTACGCGAAATATATTATAATTGTTTAAAATGAAATGATACAGATTTTAGATGGGGACCACATTAAAAAACGAGATAATAATAATAATAATAATAATAATAATTTTATGGATTTGTATATATAGAATAAAGGATTTAAAAATATCACCGTGAGTTATATGTATGCCCAAGGAAAAGTGAAAACTAAAATCTCATAATCTATTATCTAATTAAATGTCGTAAGTAGATCTGTAAACGTGTTTCAAATAGACTATTCTGGTCGTCAATTTTGAATTTTCAATTTTGCCTAAAAGTTACATTTCATTATTATTATTATTATTATTATTATTATTGACATAAAAACTAAAGAAAAATTTCTTTTTCTTACTTTTTAAAATTTTAAAATGAAATATCCTTTTTTTCCGGAGTGAAAACTTTATCATGACTGTATTTGACAAATTACGTTTATCAGATAAAATTATTTTACTTTACTCGAACTGTAAATATATTATTGTATATTACAGGTCGTAAGATAACTTTATCAACCTGCAAATCAATTTTGCAAATTATACGTGACATCCTGTTAATTACAGGTGTGGGTCTAAATCTAAGGAATGTGTCTAATATACAAAAGGATTAATAATAATCTTTATTATCGGTACATGTCAAACGAATGTTATCCACTTCATTAAATAGTTTTTCCCGTAAAATAATCATAGAAAGTTAAACTACGAGTTCGTATTTGTCTTATTTTAGTAGTTGGTAAATAATATTCTGTGGAGATATGTTACTGGTATGACGTCACAACACGGGAGCCTCGATATCGACCTTTTTGATTTGGATTACTAGAGATGTATTAGAAAATCGCCGATATCTACGTTATTATGAAATGGAATTTTATGGAATTTTCGCTACAGCCATATTTAAGTACGACGAATAAAATATGTCAAAACTGAAAATCGTTACAGGTACCCTTTAAATCTCCAAAATTCTGAAGGAACACTTAATTTGATGCTGAATAGTATTTACTATAATTTTTTTAACTAACTGTCTTATATATCAAATATGATCATGAAAATCTGGAGGCATCAATTTCTCATTCCGTCTTGCATAGTCAACATGACTTTAAAAAGGATATATACATGTACTATATTGAAAGGCTGGATTTGCTATTGAAAGTTGAGCAATGGTAGCTTAACGCCCTAGTAAAGATTCTTCGGCTTTTATCGAAAATGGAAGATCTGTGATGATGGGAGAACCGGAGTACTTGTGGAAATCACCGACCTTTGGTAAATGATCTAAAAAAGATGATCTCACACTAAGATCTGCCCCAGTGAAACTAGAACCTAGCCGATGAGCCCTAAAAAATAACTATGCTCTATATTCTCAACAATCTAAATGGGGAATAGTTACGTCTTTTAACAGCAAGATTTGTAAGGGATTTACATGTACCTCTTCCTATTGACTTTAAATATGGAAACGATTTAGGATTTGCTCTCGTGCAATTAAACTTTACGCAATCTCTTTCCACTGCTTCTCCAAGAGCAACACATGTGCCACTTATTTTGTCGAAACAAGCTAGAAAACAGAAAGACAAACAAATTTAGATTCTAAAAAAATGTCTTAAAAGGGAATCATTAACAAGAAACAATTACAATAAGTAACAAAGAAAGTGCATTTAAAGCTGCATTAAGTTTTTCAATTTTCTGAATTTTTTTTTTTGATTTTCTAAAAAATATATTTTTTTAAAAAATAGATATCTTCTTATCTCGATCCGTGACATTCATTTTCTAAAAATTTCATTTCTTTTTGCTGTAAATAAACGGAATCCTCCGACCGGTTGGTCAGTTTTTTACGATGGTAATTATAAGCTTGGAGCATGCGCACGGATGTACGGAAAACCCTAGAATCGAAGGTGAAACATGACAGATTGCATTAATTGTCTTTCAATAATATCCAGATGTATTTGAAATGGTGTTATGTATCCCTTACTAAGTCACAAATGACAAATTCAACGAAGTTCTGTGTAAAATTTTTCGTATTTCACTGTTTTGAAAGTTGTGTTTAAATGACTCGGGTTTTGATGACGTAACCATGTTCTAATATTAGATCCCAAATGCTGCATCTCGCTGGGTAAATACTGTAATTTCTGTATTTATTCCAGCTTTTATCGTTGAACCAAATGTAACATTGTTCAATAGGAACATCATTACTTAGATTAGCACCGTTTTAATTTTTCTTTGGAAAACTTAATGCAGCTTTAAAGACACGGGTATTTTTCATTCTCATTTTTTAAAAAAAAACTTCTGTATTTCATCAAAATTGCAAAGTTTTATGTATGGCGTTGAGTTGAGTATTAATGTTTAAGCTTTCAGTCAAGAATAATTCAATTATATCGAGACGTCACCAGCTATAGGCAATTTTTTTATGCACTGTGCGTTGCGCTGATGGCATTATACAGCAGGGTTCTTTATCGTGCTACGCCTACCGTGACACGGTTCCTCGTTTATTCTAAGTTCCCATCCGAAAGAACTGTGACTTTCATTTCGTAATGTCGAGTGCTTGGCGAAAGAACAGTAACGACCGATTTTCTTTAATGTAAGAAATAACAAAATGTAAAATCATTGGTTCTGAAAATTGGCCTAAGAGAATGTGCAATAAATTATCATCCGAAACCTTTTTCATCCTCTGTTAGATTTTCAGTCAGTCGTAATAAAATCTTCAATCTGGCACTAAGTGTTCTTCATAACTAGTTTCTAAATGATATGTTCACAGAACAAAGTTAAATGAATTTTTTTTAAAACGACGTATGCTTCCACTATAGACAAACAAAGGAACACACTCACCAGCGCTTGTTTCTTTCATCTGTGCTGAATACCTGTTGTTTTCTACTTTAGATATACATCTCCGACTTATACATTGATCAGTTTCAATTTCATTTGGTTCAAAACATTTGTTTTTCCAGGGACATCCTGCAAGAAGAAACAATTTTGGTTACCTCAATTAAACTCTTCAGCGTTTTGTTATTTGTGAAATTTTCGAATCATTTTGCACCTCTATTAAATGCAGGACCTCGAGTAGTGTAAACACGCCTTTACAGTCATTTGGTATAACGGCTTGGCTACCTCTACCATTCGTGATATGACATATCGAAAAAGAATAATAATTTGGGCGTAATTTTTTTTTTTTTTCTCCATTCCATTTAGTGCAAATTAATGCAAATTAATTTTTTTTGGACAAATAAATACAAAAGTGTTCCGTAGTGATTAGATATTTTGCGTTCAATTTAACAGTGGCAATTTTTGTCATTATTTGACCAGTAAAAATATTTTGTTTCTGTGTATTTGCAAGAACGCGACACTTACGTAACATGTGAATCATGATCCTAATCAAAACGTGACTATGAAAAAAGTGCCTATAAAATGATATACCGGTATAGTTCTTACTTTTTCGGACTAAACTGTTTTTTGGAATCATGACTTTATTATAAAGTCTGATTGGCTGTGTTTTTTCTTAAAGTTTTACTAACGGACACTTAAGATTAAATCGAAAAGTACAAACATGTCAGTGGTCATTGTGATAATGTAGAATTTTTTTGTCTTTCACAATACGCAAGATTATAATAAATAACATGGAGCGTCCGTACTCTCTAATCCACAATACTTACCCATTGAATGAACTGATTTCCTGAAGATATGTTGAAACTTCGTTTTCTCCCACTTACATTGAAAAGTAATACATCCTTCTTTCCAGGTCGCATTAACATCATGACATTTATTATTAATAAAACATCCTGAAACAAGATAAACAATTAGGAAACATTTTAAATGTAACCACAGGAAGACATAATGGGGGGGGGGTTAACCTTTTAAGTTGTTTCTAGACAATAGTTTGTCACAAAATAAACTTCTTTCGGCGAGCTTTTGACGTATTTTACGATACATAGTTGTTTCAGAACTACTGTTTGTAAATTTAAACTTAGATCAATTCGATATTATGCCAGTGTTGGAAATTTTGAGCTTATGTGCTTATATTTGTTCCTTTTACAATTTTTTTTTGCCAAATGTCGGTTGTGGCAATACTTGTAGGTTACAATATTACCATACTCTTTAACTGATGATCTAGAAAACTTGAATTCTAAAACTCACGCCAACCTTTATGTTACGTAGCAATACATTTGTCATGTGCTGAAATTGAATGCAATATTTGAATAGATATTCAAAATAAGCACATGACACATGCATAGCAGGACATAAGAATGTATCTTTAATCAGTTTTATGCTTTTCGGGTATTATTTTTTGCCAATAAGTTTAATATTTTCTATTAACTTGTAAAATAAATTCTGATACACAATTCCTTAAAGAGTGGGATGATGGTTGGGAACATTTCTATAGTATTATAAACACACCTTTGAACATTTGTTCCAGTGTTCATACAAAGTCAGTAACTGTATAATCAGTTGTTCCCGAACGTGTTTGTCTTTTCTGTTCATTGTCTTGATTGGTTCTTTTGTCTTAACAACGTTATGTTTTTTGTTTGTTGCATTGGCTGCGCATATTTTTCCTTTGCAAATTTCTTTCTTCTAAACATGGGTTTTATATGTTTTTCGTGTTTACTATTTATTGAAAATAAAGATTGATAAAAAAATGAGGTTAATTACCTCCCTTCTTGATATCCATTCTATAGTCTGTGTCATTAAATTTATTACAAAAATATTCATTACAGCCGTCTTTTGCTGTTTTACCTACGCCATAACATTTGTTCTTGAATTGGCATTCTGAAAAAAACCAATAATATTTGATTTACGTTCTACACAATAACGATTCGAAATAAAACTGTGGTAGGTAGAGACTTATTTCATGTTTCTTGGCAACTGAAAATTGTTGAGAATCAGTCATAAGCCTGAACTTGAACATCTACAAAAACACTTTAAAAAGTACTTTCAGTACACTACTGTTATGTCAGTTGTATTAAGGAGACTCCTTCCTAAGCCACTGGCAGTATGAAGGATATGGTTGAGGAACCTCAAATAGTATTAAAGCCTCGCCATTTGACATTGTACTAACTCGTCAAAAGTAGGGAATGTTAAAATCAGTGGTCTTACTGCGTGATTGTCTTTTCCTTATGCTGTCTTGTTTGTTGTGTTTTATCACTGACTTTTATTACTTTCATTTTGGTTGCATTAGCGATTGCAAAGTATGTCTTTCATTTAAAAACGTTTGTGATTTGTTTCTTAGTACATTTCGATTTTTATTTTATACAAAAATTCATCATCTTTAAACTGACGTTTCATTGAGTTACTGACAATAAACGCAAATGAGATTAGGTACCTGTCACACACACACACACACACACACACACACACACACACACACACACTGTAAAACTCTGAGATGATGTCCATACATAGTCTTTACTTTTATAGAGTTTATAGATCTTATTGCGTTTAATTGTGTCATGGTTCTTCTATGTCTAGGTGTCTACTGTAATGCTGTTCTAAATATAGTTTTTCATCAGACAGATCACCACTGCGGTAGCTCAGTTGGTAAAGTATTCGCTACGTAAGTGGGAGGTTGTGGGCTCGAACCCTGGCCGGATCTGACCTAAGACTTGAAAGCGGGTAGTGACTGTTCTTCGCCGAGCGCTCGGTATA
The DNA here is from genome assembly GCA_029721355.1 of Tegillarca granosa. NCBI lineage: Eukaryota > Metazoa > Mollusca > Bivalvia > Arcoida > Arcidae > Tegillarca > Tegillarca granosa. Next base: position 27,885,831 of record CM056603.1, on the reverse strand, counting down.
ACGAAATGAAAGTCACGGTTCTTTTGAAAGGGAACTTAAAATAAACGAGGTCCCTTGTCATGGTAGGCGTGACACGATAAAGAACTCTGCTGTATATTGCCATCAGCGCAACGCACATGCAAATTTTTTGCAGTTCTGATGACATTACAATACACTTGACAGCTTCATAATAGTAACCCAATGGTATGGAATATAACACTCACTTCGGCCAACTGGTTCCAATTTTAAAAGAAAAGATTTCCCTTGTTTTACCATATTGCACTTAGCAGTTGTACATCCAATATCCCAGGTTGAATTTACATCATGACATTTCCCGTTATGACTACATCCTAAAATGAATTCACATACGCATTTTAAACAAGATTTATTATATCTAGCAAGCTATGCTGTGATCACAAATTGCCAATTCCTTTCTTTTTTCTTTCAAGATAACTGAAACGCTGTATCGGATTTGTTGCTTTAATGAGTACTAAAATTTTAAAACTTATAAAATGAGTATGTGTATGTTTATTTTTCTGATTCGTCACATACAACATAATTTAACACTGTAAGTTATAGTTTTCAGAAAAATCAGAAATTTAAAATGAGCAATGATTATGAATATTGTCTGAAAATTCATCACAAACAATTTTAATTATACCTGCACTAACAAGTTCCAAGTCACATTTATTTGGTTCTTTCCGACACCTATACGTTATACACCCACGTTTGAATTTTTCTCCTAGACTCACACATCCACCTTTTCCATTGCTACAACCTGGGGGATTTGTTAGTAAAATTAGTAAGCTGATTAGCTATTCTGTAAAACATGCATCATCATTAGTAAAGAAACAAAGTCAGTACCATCTGACAACAAAAATCTTGATCTGTTATGTAAGCATACTTCGTAAGTATTTGAAGTCAGTATAAACATTATGATAGGTAGTAGCCATGCAACTCTAAATATAAGTTATCTAGTGTATTTTGTCATACACGTATATTATTGGTTGCTAGAAGGTGATAGATTTTAAGCGGTTCAGTTTTTAATGCTGTACTAATGTGAAATTTTACAACATTCGAGATTAAATAGGTTTTAACAATCAACTCTTTTGACCATATTGGAAAAATTAACCAATATTGAAAGTGTACGAAATCCGACATCGTATCAATTTTAACACACTTATATAAAAAACAACATTGTTAAGAGTTTTTTTAATTAGGCGAATTTTAATATTAATATTTCTTATAAAAAATCTGCCAAGTTCTATTTTTTCTTTAAGAATGAGTTTTCTCTTTAAAAAGGTTGAATTTTTTTATGAGATTTTTTTCTGTTAAATGTAGTCGTACCTTGTTTTTGCAACCGGAAGTACGGTTCTTTAAACCTTCCATACAAACTACAAACCATACCATAACATCCTCGGGTTTTTTGGTATCCAATTCTTCGGCACTCCTTGTCATCTTTACATCCTGTTAGAGCAGGAGGAGTCAATTAATAAAACGACTAAGAATTTTCCCCTTTTTTATTGAAATACTACATAAAACGCAGTAAAATGTCATGGGTAAGTCATCTCTGCTTTCACAGATCTGCCAAATTGAATTCTGACAACAATTGCGGAACTTTAAGTTTTTTCCTCTTTTGTACTTACTTCCCTTTCCGCATATTGAAGACTGTGCTGATAGTGTTAGTACAGTCACCATATTAGTATCTAAGTTACAATCACTTAATATAAATTGTTAAAAATACCTCATTATAAGTTTGTTACAATGCATTATTTTTCATTAGTTAAACACTCATGCAATTAACAAATTAAGACAGGACTTCCTTTTGTAAACACAAAATCCCTATATTAAGGCATTTGATTCTATGAAAATTAAAAAAAATTGAGCTTTCACAAAATGTTCAAAAATGGTTTAATTCCGTGATTTTTAAATCTTTATATAAAAATCCATCACAATTTTGTTAAAAGATACAAATGGGAAAGTTCCTCCAATTAGCCAAAATTATTTCTTTTATTTATCAATTAGTAGTATCATACGCGAAATGTTCGAAAATATCAACATTTTCCCATGGTCTTCAAACACTCACCTAGAGAAATTTGAATTGTAGTGGCATTATTTTTAAAAAAAATTTTTTAAAATATTTGAATGTATAATTAATCTTTTCTTCTTAATGTACTGTAGCTAAAATGAAGTTGGCAATATATTTTGACTAAACAATGGTTTTTAAGCTCCATATGAATACATGCATTAAATTTCTTTTAAACACTCTTTATTACTAATCCATTTATTATAGTTTTTACTAATCATGTTGGAAAGCCAATGACTATAGAAGATGGCAGAAATAACTAAAAACATCAATTTAACCATATAGTTAAACATGACATTGACATTTATTTGTAAAACCACGAAGTTTTACATTAGACTTTAGGGTTTTTGTAAAAATTCCCTGCTTTTCATGGAATACATTGGGATATCTTTATTAGTACAAAGGTCTGCAAAATGGTCTCAACTTTAACCTTTGAACCAAGCTTGAAGGACTTTATAAGAAAGCAAAGAAACTAAAAACCCAAGCACTGATCTTTACATATAGTCAAGTTATTGCATTCTGAAACGAAAACGTGGCCATTGGCTTGGCCTAATGTAGAGAAATACTGCTACAAACATTAATATTTAATTCCTTTTTGGGACCCCACGGCCACAGTTTGTGAAAATTACAATACATGTATGTTACATCTCATATATTTAAGTCCTTGAAATTGACTGTTCCAACGTATAACGATGGCGCCACTTTACGTGCCCTATTTACTGCATTGAGTCATGCAGTAGAACCGATTTTAAATACTGTTTTGAAACAAGAACCACTGTAAATTATAATTTACACATTTTTCCACATTCCTCTCATTTAGAGACCAATAGCCAAGGTTTGCATAAATTAATTACTACTTGCCCTTTAGACACTATATCCTATATAAGATATGGCTGTTTGACACAAGTGACGTGTACTTGTCATTCTATAATTCAAAGCCCACAGTTCGGGCCCCCGTTAACTTAATATGTGTACACTTAACTCAAATACTCCCATTTTTTTCTAATCAATATTTTCAAAATTTTAAGTTTTATTTATTTATTTATTCATTCATTTATTTATTTATTTAACGTTTTGTTTTGTTCAACAAACCTACTTCAAACAATGTAAAAAGAACATTAGACTTTCAATTTTAACTGTGTATTAACTTAAAGATTGACACTGAAATATTCTCTATTTGAGTAGAGTGTACATTCATTTGAGTAAATGATTGTGAAACTTGGGTTTGGTCTTACAACCACGTTTTGTGCGATTGAAAACACCCTTTAATATATTGTTTGTATTATACCTATTATAAAAATGTTTTTGAAAATTCTATGTTACCTTCTTCAACCTCTTTCATGGGTCCCTAGTACCTTTTTAATTTAACAAAAATCTTGACTTTAATATAATCATTGCAAATATCATCAAATTTGTCCAGTAATTTATTAGGAGTAGATTAAAGTGTAAAAAAAGTTTATGCACGGCGGGCAAAGGACAAATGACTCTCGCAAAGGTTTATCTGAGACTTTTGTTTAGGCAAGTTAGAAATCTGTCTGAAAGAAATACGAAAATTGTGTTTATATTTAGAACAATTTTTTTTATAAAACAAACCCTGATACTGAGTCTTCACTTCAAACTTGTATCCTCTTGCTGCATTCACAACTCGCGAACAAGTTTTTACATAACATTTCTCTCCTGATGTTTCTGTCCATGTAGAATTCTCATTAATACATTTACCGTTTAAAGGACACCCTTGAAACAAGAGAATAAAAATAACTGAAATCAGATTAGTAAATCCGGAATTCATCGTTCAAAACCTGTTTCCTCTTCTTATTTTTAAAATCGCCACAGGAACAAAGATACAATATTTCTGAAATATTTTAAATTAAATCTAAATTATCCTACTATATAGATCTGCGAGTTTCTCGGACAATATTCACAACTTCTTTTTGTTTGATACAAAGTAACATAAAATAAATTGTATATTGCAAAATTTTGTATATGAAAGTTCTCTCAAAATTTAAAATAATATAATTAAAAATAACGATTTTGTTTCACAGGCGCTATTCTTCAAACCTCAAATTAATGTGACTTTCGCACTACACACAAGAGTAAAATAAAAATTGTTATGTAAATCCAGGTTGAAACCAGAAGCAGGAAAACGGCATCATAAAACATGTATCCTGGGAGATTTTATTAGAATAATCCCTATAAGCTAATTACTTCCCTTTTTGAGGTGCTCACAGCAGCTATTTGAATAATAGTTTAAAATACATCGACGTTTCTTCTTTTAGGTTTTCCGTTTATTTCATTTAGATACATGTATTCCAAATATCAAATCCAGACCATCATGCAGAATTGATTAGGGATAATCATGGAGAATCACAATTATAAAACTTGTAAACATAAAAAAAATTTAGTGTGGATATTACACCCATAAACACTCCTTTACGTTTTAAACGCACATAGTATTCAAAGTATTATAAATGAATTATAATCTCAAAATCACTTTCAAAATCAATGATGGAAAACCACAACTTATTCGTATTCATTGACAGCTTCCACAAAACAACACTACATATTATTTCAACAGTGCATGTAGTTGACATTTTCCTGCATGTGTTTTATTCAGACGGACAAAAAGTAGAAAATGAGACATATCCTTGACTGATAATTTTTTGTTAAGTCGAATAAATATCATATAAAATAAGTTGTTTGACGAAAATATTAGAAACAATGTGGACATTTTTATGATTTGCGTCTATGTGATGTTGCTCAGAGATAGTATTTACCTGGTCGGTTTATTTTGCAATTTTATGTTATTTTTTGGTGTAAAAACGTCATAAACATACTATATGTTACATTACTGAGAAGGTAATTTTAGGGCAAATTTTCGTTACCTGGATTTTTGATATAAAAAGTAAATGTTTGTTTCACCAGCGGTTCATTTATAACTTCATGTAAGTAAAGAATTAAACTTGCTTTTTACACAATCTATTTTAATAACATTCCTACACGTTGTATCTTAAATGTGCATTAATTTATTCCTCCCAGTTATTTTCGACTTTGTTAAAACTTGACACTAAAGACTTTTAAATTCATTAATAAATAAATCAATCAATCAATTAATTAATCTTTTTTTTATAAAAAAAAATTGATTGCTATGCAAAAATTTGTTTACTTTGATTAATAACAAATATTTAATGTTATTAACGTGCATTCTTACACCATAACTAACTCCTCGTAAGATTTTGCTTATGGTATAAACGTCAAGTAGTGTTTTTGATGAATAACAAGAATTCCACGGATTTGAATGTTCCGCCTGGTTAATTTTTGATCGAGTAGAAAATACATTACTTTAATATAAACTTTCACATTTTGACACGCCGCCGCCGCCGACACCGGAAAAGTAACACCCAAGTCCGTCTTATGGCAAGGCAAGGCTCGACAAAAACTACAGATAAAAAGTCATATATTCAAAAAATATGTAGTATTGTTATAGTAATAGTGCTTACCTCCCCTAAGCAAATCTAAAAATGGCTTCCCGTCAACGGTAATACACTTATACAAAATACATTCTGATGTGTAGTTGGCACCTATTTTTATCCTTTTTCCATTGTGTCCCTTGCATCCTTTAAATACCATATATATATGTTTTTAATTTGTTTGATTTCGAGACATAATTTGTTCAATTGTACAAAAAATATATATCTTAATCCGAGAAATTTCCACGTCCAATTTTCCAACACATTATTCGAAAAGCTGCTGTTCATTGGTGTAAGATATTGCATTTTTCTATTTTAAAATTTTATTTGGAAACATAACAAAAATAAAGTAATTTGAAAAGTTCCAAATTGCAGTATTTATCTTTCTTTTCCTTTCTTAACTTTCATTTGAATCGTAACAAAAAGTTACCCAAGACGAAATGGTAGTATTTTTTATGAAAGAAACATTAACAATCCTCTGTTGACATAAGCCAAGGAATACGAATGTTTAAGTAATACGGATGTTTCGGATTACCGTTTTATGGGTCGGTTCCGGATATTATATATGCCCAAAATTACATGATTTTCTGTTTGGTTCTACATTCCTATTTCTGGTTTGGAGGCAATGCAATCAGCAGATCATACAAACGAGAAAACATAGCTCGGTTAATCATATTTACGGTGAAACTTTATAATGTTTAATGTATATGACGTTCTTTATTTTCAGACACAAGAGCGCGTAACCCGAAACATCCGTATTCTTCAATTGAGGGCAACGTGCCAGTATAAGATGCTTTCAATTGAACGCTCTATGAAAAGTCTGGGGTGTTTAAAAACCGGCAATTTCGGTTCCATCACATAGCACAGCATGTCTTCCTTTTCTCTTTTTTCAAATTACGAATGCCGTTTATCACAAAAATTATGAAAGCTGATTTCAGGGGAGGGGGGGGTTAATTATTTGTACATCTATCATTATTATCATTATTATTATTGTTATTTTTATAATTATGATTTATAATTTTTATTCAGAATTTCACCAAGACTTTCTTAAAATATCAATCTGACCCCTGAACAAAGATCGTTTCTTTAAAAATAGTGTAGACTTAAGTGAAGTTGTGGTTCGAGCTAAAGTCAAAATCTTCTGTTGTGGAGAAAATGTGTCTGGAGATAACACCTACTTGCGGCAAACTCAACCCAAGCAGTGAGTGGCGCTTAATCAGTAAGCCCGCGCTTTAAATACATGGGATCTTCGGTGGCCAAGTGTTCTAAAGCGCGCCTACAGATTATAGTGTCTCTCATTGTCTAGGTTTGAGTTCCGCTCGGGGCAGATCTAAGAGTGAGAAAGTTTGTTACTGATGGTCGGTGGTTTACTAAGAGCACTCCTGTTTCCTACACAATCCCAGAACTGACTGCTACGATAGAAATGAATGAATCTTGGCTGGGGCGTTACTCAAACACCATTACTCAACTTAAACCCAAAAGATGACACAACCGTTTCTCTGTAATACCAAAAATTAAAACAACTAGATTGCATTGCAAAAACGAGATCATATGACGTCACTTACCACATTCAAAAGGTTTGTAATAACAGAAATACAACAGAGTATTATTGTCATCATCTTTTATCTGGGGGACTGTACCGATTTTGTAAGGTTCACCCGCAGCCTCGGCATTATCAAAATAGAAATATTCAAGTTCATACGACATTCCTGAAAGAAAATGAAAGTAAACAAACGATTATTAAATAAAGTGCATATTATACATTGAGTAATTTTTATGCTCCAAAAAAGAGAGAGAGAGAGAGAGAGAGAGAGTGTGTGTGTGTGTGTGTGTGTGTGTGTGTGTGTGTGTGTGTGTGTTCAGCAAGCACTGTGAGAGAGATAGAGAGAGCTCAACAAGCACTGAGAGAGAGATTTTACCTCTGACTTCTTGACATTCGTTGGAACCAGACACCATAAATAGAACAAACGGGTGTTCTTTAGGTAAAATAATCGGTTCTTCGACTTTTCCATCTGATCGGCAACAAAACGTAAGCACCGTGTCTCCCATATAAAACCCGTCTGGTAACCAATCCGGATACGTTGTTAGGTCATAAGGAACCCCCCGAGTTCTATCGTCAAATTTTACCACACCGCTCTCAAAACCTTTCAAAATTAAAGAAAATATATAGAAAAATGTTCAAAAAGCTTTTCCTAGGAAGAAGAGCATATTCATGTCTAAATAGTTTTTTTTTCCAAAAAAATTAATTGATATTTTTTAGCAATGATTTTCAAACCGATAGGACTGTCTTTTCAACTGTCAATATGTTATTTTCTAGCACATATGATACTGACATTTTAAAATCCCTAAATTCCATGTGTTTTTATTCCAATCGTATAAAAAATAAATCCAAGTGGGTGCTTTGCACTGATTCAAATAAGGCATTTCATTGGCATCTTTATTAAAACTAGGGAGGGGTAAAAGTTTTGTACAAAAAGCAATGTACTGAATAAATTACGATGAAAACATCTAAAACTTGTTTGCAGATTACAAGCAAGCAATTTCAAAATCGTCATTAAATGACGTTCTTGCTGCAGGAGATAATGCACTTCTAACTGAATGAGTTTCTACGTAGACAGGGATTTCTAGTCTAAAAATTCTAATTCATTTAGCCAAAGTGGAAGTCGAGAAAAACACTGAGAATTCATTAGAATTCCTCAACTTCACTTTGAATTTTTATATTTAAAACAAATCTTGATGTAATAATAACACGTAATTTACCCTTTGAATATTTAGTAAAAAAAAAAAATCAGGTTTTAAAGGTTTCGATTCTTTCATGAGATTCTTCAAGGAAGGGAGAGCATTATTTTATCATCAGCATTTATTAAAAGAATCTATCACTACTTGTGGTGCCAGATAGGGAAATCTCAACCAGAGTTCTAACACATCTGGTCCAGAACGAGGCTTGCTGAGTTCTGAACTAGATATATTAGAACGAGGGTTGAGATTTCCCTATATGACACCATACGTAGTGATTCATTCTAATTCTTGCACCACAAAATATACAAGTTCTATTAAACATCAAAGTTCAACATATGATGGAAGTGGCGTGTGAATACACAAGACAAGAACAAGTGTGACATCATAATTCATATCAACATTCCGTCATATAAAAATTAATGTAGTATGAGGTAAAGTTGTTATTGAATTTTAGAAAAAAAGTTTTAAAATTACATTTTAAATTTAAACTGTTTGTTTGTGCGAAGGTATGCCAGATTCTGGGGTTTAAAGCGGTTCTCAAAGTATCGACACACCTCTGATTTCATTGATAAATCTTCGTGGGAAAAAGAGCGTGTAAGCTATCTTGTACGGGGGGGGGGGGGGTGGTGCAAGATTGAAATATCTTGCACCGCTCTTTATATGATAATTTCTATCTGGGGTGCAAGAACATATAATATAGAATTTAAAAGCACGGAAGTTTTAACTCTTTGAGCTGCTGTTTACACTAGCTAAATGTAAAACGATATCGATACGATTGAGGTAAGCCCTGAATAAATCTTGGTAGTAATACTACAACATCCAACCTTGCTGTATACCTTGATTTTGGTCGTTGTATTTAAAACAACCTTTCCTAAAATATCAAGTTTGTCAGAGGAGATAGTACTACCTGACCTTATGAACAAAAATTTATGACGATTTTCTGGTAATATAAAAAATTGCCAGTGAAATTTTCGTATTAGACGTTTTGTCTGGAACACACCTTTTCTTTGCCCCATATTTGGTTCCATGAGAAATAATTTCTAATACTAGACCCTAAATACTGGCTTGGTGGCTCAGTAAGTAGATCGTCCGCCTCGACAGCGGGAGAACCGTGAGTTGTAAACCCGGCCGGGTCATACACAAAACTTTAAAATTTAAGATACTGCTTATTCTACTGGCGCTTGGCATTATGTGAACAGAGTATCGAATGGTTGACCAGAATAGTGGTCCGAGGATTGTGTGTGGCATACTGGCTCAGTAACTAGCGCCTTACCTACATACAGCCTTAAGTGCATACGGCAGACCATATCAAATACCTACACAAATCACGCATACATGAGCTTGTCCTTTGATGAGCGGGTACCGCTGCTGGTGGAGTAAAACTCCCCGAGGGTATCCATAACTCATTAGGCGGTACTTTGTGCTGTCAGAAAATATATCATTCAGCAAAATTTTCAGCCGTCTTAATTTTTGAAATTTATTTAAAACTAAGGTCTGTTCCCTCACGCAAAACATTCCTTAGCTGGATTTGGATTTATATAATTTTGGAACTTTAGATTAATTATTTCCAACTTTTTGGCTTATGTTTTTTTATCTATCAAACTTTTCGGCCCTAGTGTCACTGATGAGGAATGATTTTCCGAAATGTGCACATATGGCACATCAAAATTGAGCAGGTATTTGTTATAAATGAACCCAAAGAGATAAATAATTTTGCTCATGATTGTCGAGAATAGCTGAAAAATTGAGGATGCGACGTTTAAAAACATTACAACAAATGCAACAAATTAATCCCAAGCATGATGTTATATTACTTTCAGAAATAGTATATTTATTTCGACTACGGTAATATTTTATACTGGCACAATTCATTCGATGTCCTACCTTCAGGACAATTGCTGTTTTTGCGAAGAATACAATACTGTCCTTGATCCCAGTAAGTTTGGTAACGAGGAATAAATGTTAAATCCTCTTCTTCAGGTTCAATATGAGTACAGAAAAAGTGTTCAAAATACATCTCCGTGTAGTTTCCATAGAGATCAAATATGTCCGACACAAAATTTTCTCCGTCACCAAAATGCAACACGCTGCTGTTTCTCCACTTATGTTCGATATCTGAAGGGCAACCTTCCTTTGGCATTATTAAAGAGTAGTGACCTTTTGGCCAATACATTATCTCTGCAATAATAAAAAATAAATCATTATATCGTGTGTTACTGTTTACGTGTCATATACACCACAAATTACACCGTCAAAAAAATCCCCTGTCCCTCTTACATGCTTTCATTTATTCAAAATTTAATTTTTTAGAAAAGGGTTTTTACCTATAAAATCAAAATTGAATATAAAATTGTAAACCCTAAGAAATAGTTACCATTACAAATGACAACTTATAAAGAAAAGCCACAAAAATCATTATTAGCTAAATGCTTACACAGATATAGCCCTACGTTTTATATTGTACATGCCATTGTCCAACAATAAAAAGAGGGTTACCATTACAAATGACAACTTATAAAGAAAAGTAACAATAATCATTACTGGCTAATTAAAAAAAACTAAAACAAAATGAGCCCTATAAAAGCAACATTGTACATACCATTGTCCAACACCCTAAAGAAATGTTAACCATCACAAATGACAACTTATAAAGAAAAGTCACAAAAAATCAATACTAGCTAAAAGTAACACAAATATAGCCCTACAAAAAACATTGTACATACCATTGTCCAACACCCTAAAAAGAGGGTTACCATTATCTTCAGTGCATCCAAATATAGTACAGCCATTGTGCCAGAAAGAATTCATTGGCTTACATTTCTTTTCAAATGAACAACCTACAAGAAAATTACGGTATAAACATTATATCAATATATTTTTAATGTTTAGATTGAAGACAAAATTAAAGAAAAAATCAGGCTGCCTAATTGGGCCACATGTGGCAAATATAAATCATGTAGCTAATAACACGCCAAAAACATAGAAAATAGAAAAATAGGACGTTTTAATATTGCATAAAACATCTACAACAAAATTTCTTGTTCTAGAAATAAAACTCTTCAGTGCAATGCAATTTATTGGATTGTCTAAAGAATTCATTTATTTCTAGAATCGAGATTTTTTTAAGTCTCCCTCCCACGAAAGTAGGGGGGCAGTCTTATTGTTTTTGTACTGTTTCTTATTTTTCGTCTGCCAAAATTTGAACGGCACTTGTTTCACGAATGGTAAGTCATATTACTTAACTTTCTGCAGATAACTAGCATCATCTAAAAATGTTTTAACAATACTTTTTCGCAACTTGCGAACAAGAGCTATATTTATCAGATTTTAATGCCCTCTCAAATAACATATTTTTATTAGCATTTCAAAAATTCATAAACTATATCGCAATACTCTAATGCTTTCACAAAATATCGATTACATTGAATTTAAGTCATTATAATCATCCAGATGTTTTGAAAATAATCTCCCTTAGATTTGGACACCGATACTTGAGAAAAAAATATCAAAATATGAATTAAATCGGGCATCTGTACAGCAAGTATATTGCTTCATTTGTATTATATACCTTTGGAAACGGTAGCTAATTTATAACAACTTCCTTCAATCTGACATTCTTGTACATGACAGTTCTCTTCTACTTTCTGTCCCTACAGGTATGCAGTTCATATATTTGTCTTTGCAACCTAAAATATAATACAGTTATTGATTTTAGAAGAGGTTTACATCAAGATTTATCAACCGAACAGAAAGTTATATTCACCAAGTCCGTAGTCGAGAGTCAACTAGTGTTTTGTTATATGACAAAAAATAAAATAAATAAATAAAACAAGTTTTTTTCGCCGGAAAGGTCGTCATAAAATTTCTGTTTACTAACTGTCGCAAGGGGAAGGACGTTGTTACTTATGAAACGACTACGCTGATTGGTCGTTTTAAAATACCATCGAATGAAAATAGAAGTTATATTGAGGTTAATAATATTTTAAAGTAGTGAAGTTTCTATTTAATTGTCACCACTGCGGTAGCTCAGTTGGTAGAGTGCTCGCTCCGTAAGTGGGAAGTCGTGGATACAAACCCCGACCGGGTCTGACCAAAGACTTGAAATTCGGTAATGACTGTTCTTTCGCCAAACACTAGGCATTACGAAATAAGAGTCAAGGTTCTTTCGGAAGGGAACTTCAAATAAAAGAGGTTCCGTGTCACGGTAGGAGTGGCACGATTAAGAACCCTATTGTCTAATGCCATCAGCGCAACGCAAAGACAAAATTTCTGCACTTTAGCTGATAGCTGGCGACGTCTCAAAATAAGTGAAACATTCTCGACTGGGACGTTATACTTAACACCTATTTAATTGTCCACAAAATAAATAGTTCAAAGAAGACGCTATTTCACAAAAATAACAATTGCTCTAAGAAACATTAAAAATCCCTGTTAAGTGATCTGTCAACTCAGTTCATACCTTTAGTAGGATTCTCCTTAACTAAAACCTGACAAATTTAAAATTTTTATAATTAAGTTAAACTATAAGATATTCAGAAATATGGGGTATCAATTTAAAGATCACTTTAAGTTTATAATTAGTTTATAATAACTAAAACAAATTTACATATGTTTATTCGTAATAATCCAAGAAAGATCCAAAGGAGAAGTTTAACTGCGTCCAAATCAACATCTCATACTTATTAACACATTAATTTAATTGATTTAACTTGACTGATTGGATGAATATTGTTTTAAGTCATATCAGCTATTTCACAATTTATTTTAGAATTAAAAACAACTTCTATAGTAGAATGTGTAAGTAGTTTTAGCCAAACACAACACATATAGTAGAGTTTATTATCATTTTAGCCAAACACAACAAATATCGTAGAGTGTGTTGGTAATTTTAGCCAATCACAACAAAGATAGTAAAGTATGTTAGTGATTTCAGCCAATCACAACATATATAGTAAAGAGTTTCAGTTTTGTTCCTTGGGTTTGGAAAACACAACATTTAAAGCTGCATTAAGTTTTCCTAGGAAAATATTTAAACGGTGCTGATCTAATAAATGATGTACCTAATGAACAATGCTACATATGGTTCAACGATAAAAGCTTGAATAAATACAGAAATAACAATAATTGTCCAAGGCGAGATGTAGAAACTGGAATCTAATTTTAGAACATGATTACGTCATAAAAAACCGGGTCATTTAAACGCAACTTACAAAACAGTGAAATACGATAAATTAAACACAGAAATTCATTGAAATTGTCACATTTGACTTAGTAAGGGATACATAACACTATTGCGAATACATTTGGATATTAATAACGGACAATAAATACAATTTGTCAAGTTTTACCTACGATTATTGGAGTCCGTGCGCATGCTCCAAGCTCATAATAATCAACGTTAAACATTGACCAATCCGTTAGAGGATTCAGTTTATTTACATCTAATAGGAAGAAAATTTTAGAAAATAATCTCACGGATCGTGATTAGAAGTGATCTATTTTTTAAAAGAAATATATTTTTAGAAAATATAAAAAAAAATCAGAAAATTGACAATCTTAATGCAGCTTTAATATTTCATTTTTCACATTAACAATTAGAGCATTGTGTGTTTTTATAATATACTCAGATAATACTTAGATGATATATTTTCACATTTCCTCTTCTAGTTTAAAAAAATGTCAAAATAAACATTGAATTTGAAATATCAACAATATTTTTAAAATAGGTCACAATTTTTACTTGCCTCCATCTATCTGGCGATAAGTCAGTCTGCCAGCTTCCTCGTCACATTTATATTTCATACAATCGTCCACCCATTCCGTATTCAACTTTTTACATTTTCCTTTATATTCACATCCTAGATATAAAGAAATATAAATAAAAATGTAAGTTTTAAACTCTCAAAGATGGCGTTTATAGTGCCGTAATATTTATTTTTGTTTTGGTCAGTACAAGCAAATTTCTGTATATGGACCGTATGTGGACTAGCTCGATATGAACTCATTGTTTCATTTGCACATAATTAAATGATAGACAGTGGTCACTGATACCAATACTTAATGCGCATGCGTCAAGTTGAAGAGACGTACAAAATTTCACTAAGTATATTTGTGCAAATTTTAGTGGTTTTTAATAGACATTAATTGAAGATTTGGTTGAAAGAGGTGAAATGAGACGTCAAAACAATACTTGTGAGATTAGTTGTTTAGAGAACAGTTTAAATTCGCAGGAATTTGTTAATGAGCCTCTCAGTCAAAACGGGGCCATGGACTATGTTAGAAATGTAATGGCGCCAATCAGTGTCACAGCGGTTGTTCACAACGAGGAAGACAGCCTTCAAGACGTAAGTAATGTCACGTATAATACAACAGAAACCCCCTGCAAGGCTAGAAAAAGACAATTGTCTGACATTTCATTCATAAATGACAATAGCAGTAAAAAATTCAAATGCCAGGAAAAATCCGCCTTTCCGGAAGTGGTATCCCCCCAGCTAACCGACACAACAGATAGGCAGGGAACACAAACACAAGATTTACATAGCCTAGTTCTACGTCTTACTAACGATGTCAGGGTTCTTAACGAGTCTGTAAACCAGAGAATGTTGACTTTTGAGAAATTTTTGGAGGCTAGATTGGGCGCTGAAATTAATAAAGTTGTTGATGAAAGAGTAGATAGCAAATTAGGTCAGTTCAAAAGTGAAGTGAAAAAAGACATAGACACTCTGTCAGAGAAAGTGGACACAATGACATCGAGAATGTCTATGGTAAACACAAAAAGTGCAGGTGTCAATAGGGAAATGAATATAGTTATCAGGAATCTCACAGAAAAACAGGGTGAAAATCTTATGTCTAAAGTGAACGGTTTGATAAAAGATGGTCTCAAAATAAGTGATGTTAAAGTTTCATCGGTTGAAAGAAAGAAGAGTAAACACGAGAGAAAATGTGGTGTGGTTATTGCTAGGTGTAAATCGATGGAGGACAAATCTAAAGTTATGAGGGCCAAGCGGGTTTTAAGAGACAGTCGAAATTTTAAAGACATTTTCATAGAAAATGATATCCCTATTTCAGAACGCATTTTAAATGAGAACATTAAAACCATAGTAAACACTTTTGGAAATGATAAACTTGTTTACCGGGGAAATCGTATTGTAAGACAGTCACCGTCAGGTAGGTCAAATGACAATAGTGAACTTGATAGAAATTCCTCAGGTAGGCAGTATACGGGTCACGGTCAGTCACGTGATCCAAGCGCACATCGGAATGTAAACAGACATACAAGCCGGAATGAAAGTCCAAGGTCATCTGAAAGTTCAAGATACAGACATGCTCGTTAGTATAAATGCGGAGTTTGGAATGTTAGGGGCTTCAATCATAGTAATTTGTCGGATAACTATGTTGTAAGAACTAGATGCATTGAATTTTGCGATCTTGATATTATAGGTGTGGTTGAAACTCATTTAATTAGAAAAAAGAAATTGGAATTTGACAATTATGTGTGGTTTGGTCATAATAGAACTAATTTACATAGAAACGCAAAAGTAGGTTCTGGGGGTGTTGGCTTCATGGTACGCAAAAGTTTGTTGAAAAACTTCAAAGTTACAATAGTGGATAAAAACTATGAAGGTATTCTCTGGTTAAACTTTCAGCATCGGACACTGCCATTTAATTTTTATGCGTGTGTATGTTACTTACCACCCGATCAATCTACAAGAAATGTTGACGTTGACAGTTTTTTCGACACGTTAACACAACAAATATATTGTTTACAGAATAAAAACGCCGATTTGTTTATCTGTGGTGATTTTAATGCACGCATTTCTGATATGGACGACCATATTCCAGGTGTTGATATCCTTCCGGATCGTTTGATAGTGGACGACAAATCGAATAAGTATGGAGAATTATTTTGTGATTTCCTTATATCCGTGAACTGTTGTGTACTTAACGGCCGTAAATGCAAGAACAACGACTTTACTTACGTGTCAGAATGTGGGAAATCGGTGGTAGATTATTGTGTGGTGCCGTACGAATCTTTAGACAATTTTTCAGATATTCAAGTTAAAAGGGCATCTGAGCTGGTGGATCAAGCCGGTTGTATGACACTAGTTGGCAAAGGGTCAAAAATACCCGACCATTCGATAATTTCTTGGACTTATAACGTGAAGCATATAGTCGACCCAGATGTGGAAACTATGGATCGGATGGATTTACCAATATCGGAAGTCAAGAAATATAATTTAGATACTGTGGATTCAAATTTTTTATCGGATAACACGGATATTACGTACCTTACCGAGGAGATTAATCAGATCAATACTAATCAATCAATACAGGATTCACTGAATAGAGTGTTCAATGAATTTGTGGATATCGTTAAAAGTGAAATGGATAACAAACTGGAATGTAAAGTCTTCAATCCGGGTATTAAAAACAAAAAAAGGAGGATAAAAAAGCCATGGTGGAATGATAATCTTACCGAGCTATGGAATAAAATGTCTAAAGCGGAAAAAGAATATACCATTCATCAAGGAAAAAATAAACAACACCTACGGAATTTATTTGTATCTGCGAGAAAAGTGTTTGATCGTCATGTTCAACGTGTTAAACGCTGTTACTGGTATGACCAACAACAAAAATTTCAAAAGTTGGAATCAGGTGATCAAAAGGCATTTTGGAAAGAAATTAATATTGGTTTAGGGAGTGAAAGAAAAAAAGAAATTCCTATGGAAATTATTACGGATAATGGTTCTGTTAATTCCAATGCATCTGATGTTTTAAATAAGTGGAAAGTTTATTTTAGTGAGCTTTTAAATCCGATTAATGTTTCTAATGAGTCCAGTGTTCAACATATTCCTGTCAATAGTTCTGTGAATGTTGAAAATTTTGAAGTTTTTTATTCCGAGATCTCATTAGATGAGATATTTTCTGTAATTAAATCAGCTAAAAGTGGTAAAGCTGCAGGTTATGATGAAATTCCTATGGAAGTTTTAAGAAATAATAGTGTAGTAAACTACTTAGTGCTTTTGTTTAATATTTGTTTCACAAAAGGTATTATCCCTGATATGTGGAGAAAGGGAATAATTAATCCGGTTTCAAAATCATCTACAAAGGATCCTAGAGATCCCTCAGGGTATAGGGGTATCACATTGGCACCTTCAGCTTATAAGTTGTATTGTAATGTCTTAAATAATCGTTTAGTTAAGTGGGAAAATGATAATAATATTTTGTCTGACAAGCAAAATGGTTTTAGAAAAAACAGAAGTACTGTGGACCATATATGTACTTTAACTTCTATTATTGAAAATAGAAAATTACAGAATAAATCTACTTTTACTGCTTTCATTGATTTTAGAAAAGCGTATGATTCGATTGATAGATGTTTACTTTTTGATAAATTGCGAAATATTGGAATATGTGGTTATATGTATAATGCGTTAGTATCAATTTATTCCAATGTACAATGTTGTGTTCGAATTAATGGATTTATGTCAGACTGGTTTCAAGTTAAGTGTGGTTTAAAGCAAGGGTGTATTCTCTCACCTCTGTTATTCAATTTGTATATTAATGACTTGGTTTCTTTTCTAGATACTTTATCAGTAGGTGTAACTATAGGAACTGACATTATAAACTGTTTATTTTATGCTGATGATTTGGTTTTATTGGCAGAATCTCCGTCGGATTTAAAACTACTTCTTGATAAACTTGAAGTATGGACTACGAATAATAAGATGTCAATTAACTTCGATAAGTCAAATATAGTTCATTTTCGTAATTCTACGACAAGAAAGACATTAGCAAAGTTCTCTTGTGCTGGTAATTCTGTGTCTGTTGTGGACCATTATATATACCTTGGTGTGTTATTACATGAACATTTAGATTATTCCTTTACAGCGAAACGTGTAGCAGCTTCGGCAAATAGAGCCCTTGGACTTCTCATTGCAAAATTTAAATCTACAGGTGGATTGGCATTTAAGACTTTTACTAAGTTATATGAGAACACTGTTGTTCCAATAATAACTTATAGCTCTGCCGTTTGGGGCTATAAACAGTTTCCTTGTATTGACGCAGTACAAAATAAAGCTAGCAGATTTTTTCTTGGTTTAAGGCGCTATGCCTCTAATACCGCAGTCCAAGGTGATATGGGATGGACTCCAATATTTGTAAAATCATGGGACTCTGTTATACGACAGTATCGGCGATTCTGTGATATGGACGATTATAGACTTAATAAACGTGTGTTTTTGTGGGCAGATTACTTGAAACATAACGTGAAAAATTGGAATAGTTTTGTTAATAATAAGTTTATCTCTCTAGGCGTTACAAATTACTGTGAGTTGGACGTTAAACATTTAATTAAATTAGTTTCCAACGGTAACATGGAGTTATATATAGCAGACTGGTTAGATGATTTAAATCGAAATTGTGCTAAACGTGGCCCCGGGGGTAATAAATTAAGGACTTATAGAACTTTTAAAAAATCTTTTTATACTGAATTTTATGTTAGTGGTTTTTTATCTCATGCACAGAGGTGTGCCCTGGCACAATTTAGGTGTGGAATTGCACCACTTCGTATTGAGACTGGGAGGTATGAAGGTATCCCATTAGAAAACCGTACTTGTTTTAACTGTGTACATTGTGTGGAATCGGAATCCCATGTTATTTTACATTGTGTTTTATATGACGATTTAAGAGATGTTTTATTTGAGAAAGCGAGATGTGTTGGTTTTAATTATGGTATTAATTTTGACCTTTTAAGCGATTCCGACAAATTATGTATGATTTTAGCCCACAGTGATATGTATTTAAGTGCTGCCAAGTTCTGCAGAAGTGTTTTATTACGCCGCAATCATTTTTTATATTCATAAGCAGTTTTTTTACCATGTACATTTTTAATCAGGGTTTTTATAATTTTAAAGTCTCTTATAACTCTTTTAAGAGTGGCATATTTATATATTTTATGTGTGCTAATAATGTTTTATATGTTGTATATATTATGATGAGACTATAATAAAATTTATTATTATTATTATTATCTTAATGCTTTAAATATTTTTAAACTTCGTTCTAAAATCTTTTAGAAAAAATATTAAAAATGTCATGACAATTTATAGCATTGTATATAGATGAAACCAATATGAAGTTTAGGTCACATGTTTCTGTTCAAAACACAATGTTTAGAGAATCAGGGAGAATGAAAGCTTCTCTCGCTTGATGGAATGTAACAGTAGAAAGCTTCTCTAAGCTTCAACCTAAGCACTTTGTTTAATTGCCATAGGTCGGTGTCTTTTTCGTTTTAGGTAGGGGACTCCGGTTTCATTTACCTAAGTTACATCACCTTGATTGAAGTCATAAATTTTGATTGGCTTATGTCATCATAAATCCACTCTAAATATTTAAAATTACCCCCCCCCTCTCTCTCTCTCTCTCTCTCTCTCTCTCTCTCTCTCTCTCTCTCTCTCTCTCTCTCTCTCTCTCTCTCTCTCATGTCTACATAAGGTAAGGTAATATTTCCTAACACGAGTCGGTAGAACGCTCTCGTTCCTTCGAAAAGGATATACTAACCTTCCTCGATTGCTTTGTAAGAACCTTTAATACACTTGTATGTCACGCATGGCTCACCAGCCTTCTGAAATATATCTCCTTCATCGTAGTAAATACCATCCATGTAACAAGCACAAATCGGTTCACATCCTACAATATATATATACGTGTGTGTGTGTGTGTGTGTGTGTGTGTGTGTGTGTGTGTGTGTGGTATACAGTCTTCAACAGTGTACTGTACAATAATTTTCGAGAAGTTCCAAAAATTTCTCCGGCGAACAATACAAGAAATTTTCAAACTTAATATCTGTTTATTCTAAAAAATATTTTCATTTTTCTATAGTAACAAAACAAATAGGTCTAAAATCCATTGAAATTATATCTAATTTACATTGAATTTGGTTATATTGATTAAAGGGATTTAGAAAAAAATAGTTAGATCGCACTATGTTTTAGTTCGGCTGTTTTATTATTGGCAATGTAATTTATTTAACTTGTAGGTTTCTTCTTAATTTTCTTGTCATTTTGTGGGCATATTTGGTTTTCAGAATATGTTGATAAATTGCACCTTGAAATAACGATTTTAGTTAACTTTCAATTTTAGAATCAGCTAATATCTCAACTTTAAATTTTTACAGACAAGTTAGGAGACTAAGAATTCATCTTAGAAATCCAGGTAAGATTGTCAAATCATAACAATGACCAGTGATATTCTAGTACTTATATAACGGCTTCATTATTATAAGTAAACGATTTTATATATATATATATATATATATATATATATATATATATATATATTTTATAGAGAGAGAGAGAGAGAGAGAGAGATAAACAATTTTTTAACGATTTAACTGAAACGTGAAAATATGATTGCTGTGCTTTCGATATCTTTCAACATATAAAAAATAATGTTTGGTGCTTCATAAACAAATATAAAGCTCAAATCATCAGAAAGAATAACAATTTATTGGGGTTTTTTTCTGGTTCAGTCATAAAAAAATAAGACGACATATTGAATGTCAATTTCCTTTTTTTTTTTTTTTTTTTTTTTTTTTTGTCTTAAGAACTTAATTGTATTCGGAATAATAAATAATTAGTAAGTGTTTTCATTAAACTTACCCCTTCTCCCATAAACAACTACTTCCTTGGCTGCATTACTAAAACTGGATGCCACAAGAACAATAATGGCAAGAATGGAAATGCCCATCATCTGACGGCAGCAACGTGTTTAACTGTAAAACAGAAATTCCAAAGAGGAAAAATAAAAATAAGAATAAAAGTATTGTGTTCACACCAATGTACAACATTTTTTGGAGCTTCATAAAAAGCGGTTTAAATAAAAGTGTGATTTTTTGTATCATTATTATTATTATTATTATTATTATTATTATTATTATTATTATTATGTTGTTGTTGTTGTTGTTGATAATGTTATTATTATTATTATTATTATGATTATTATTATTAATGATAAAAATGATAATCATCATCATCATCATCATAACATCATTTTTATTAGTAGTAGTAGTAGTAGTATAAATTAAAAATGTTTTATTTATGTTTGTTGTTTTTGTGCCTGTTTGGTAATTACCAAAGATGTTTTTAGCTTGTTACTTATTCCACCTTGTACATACTAGTATTTAGACAAACCGCTCATAATCGCCATAACACAGTTCTACGTGCACCGCGTTTGTGTGCATGCCATTACCTTGAAATTGCCCCAGTTTCGTTTATCAATATATCAATTTTTAAAAGAAAATTGACAAGGGTCTTGCCGTAGGCATAGATACACACACAGATATATATATATATATATATATATATATATATATATATATATATATATATATATATATATTCAAGATCCTTTTTTTCATTTTTATCTATTCAATCAATCGTATGACTGATTTCTAAAACCGTTGCATGTCATAGTGAGCTCCATACGAGTCTTACGTAAAAATTTTTTTCTAATGATTTCCTTGAATTAAGAGATAAAAATCAGATCGATCAACTCATATTTGTCCGGGCGGGCCATGTTGATTTATCTTATTAAATGCAGTTGTTCGTAATATCCATAAAACACTCCTAATTGAAATACACGATGAATTAAAAACTTATCGACTACTTTTAAAATGCAAAGTAAACATTTAAACAATGATATATATATGATAATAAAAACGTGTCATGTAAGGTTAAAATTACATTGTGTACTTTGTCATATTATCAATTTAAAAAAAAAAATCACTTTTACCAATTATGTTTAACTTGCCAGACTAGGTGTGTAGATAAAATTAATACCAGTAAGGTCATTGGTTGCATTTTTGACGATTACAGAATCTGTAGACAAAAAGACAAATTCACAACCGGTAATCTTTAAACATAGTGACTTAAAAAGGTGGTCAGTGGTTGTAAAATTTTAGGATTTAAATAGGTCACTAAATCTGCTTACAAATGACAAAAAAAGTATTTAATGGTCTATTTAAATACTAATAAAGACTTTAGCAAAATGATTTCTTCTTGTTGTACAACAAGTAATTGATCAAAAAAAAAAAAAAAAAAAAAAAAAAAAAAAAACGGAAGATTAAAACTAGCCGGAGTCGTTGATTGTAATATTTTTGATTGTATACAGGTACTAAGTGAGTTTTTGTTTAAAGCCGTATTAGCTTTTTGCGGCTAGAAAATGTTAAAAATAACAATACACATAAAACATTAAAACT
This sequence comes from Tegillarca granosa, assembly GCA_029721355.1. Lineage (NCBI taxonomy): Eukaryota > Metazoa > Mollusca > Bivalvia > Arcoida > Arcidae > Tegillarca > Tegillarca granosa. The sequence goes on along the minus strand of CM056603.1, from coordinate 27,863,300 downwards.
ATGTAAAACTAAACTAGAACAGAACATTTAAATACAACTGCTTAACTGATAAAAACTACTATTACATTAGGCGAGTTTAGAGTCTACATGGGGCCTTGCGGCCATTGTGCAGACTGTTTGATTTTATTTTTGTACTTTTAAGTGAATTTTCCTAATAGATCGTTATACTCTATCACAAACGAAGATACCAGCACCGCGTGAGAGCAGGAAAATGCATAGTGAGAGAGGGCGCCCAGCTGTAGGTGAAGTACCCCGTGGTAACTATAGGGTATCCCTAACCAGGCGCGAGAGCACGCCAAGAGAAAAAATGTAGTAATTTTGATGAAAAATTGGTGGGTGGGGTTATTTGCCTGTTCCAGAAAAGGGGCCTTAATAAAGGGGGGGGGTCGAAAGCATGGATGCCTTAATTTTGAAGATATAAGTGAAGGGGCCCTATGCCGGCGTAAAAGCCTACTCTGTTTTCGATAAACATAGGGATCTTTATCGTGCCCCGTTAGGCTGTCGGGTACACGGAGATAAAAACAGTAACATCACAGATAATTTATAGTAAAGACGGGGTTATAGATGATAAGAATAATATTTTATTGAACAGGTTTATTTCCCGAAAACTTAATGTACACTGACATTTTAAAAAGATCTTGCTTGCATTGATAATGCTGAATAAAAAGTGTCCTATGTTGGTGCAAAGTCAACACAATCTAGCAAAATGTGCTGGATAGATTGTTGACAAGGGGCACATTTGGGAGGTTGTTCTTCCTTTAAAATAAAAGAATGAGTAATATAACCTGTGACAAATTCTACAGCGTCTAAGGCTGACAAATAACAACAATTAAAAAAAACTTGCTGAGGATGAGACTCTTTGTTGTAAAACTCCATATTTGGACGGACGCATAATCTGCTGACAATTATTTACTTGATCTCCAGTTGTCTGTCTAATCATCATCTTAAGACAGTAAACACATGCCCTCAACTTTGTTTAGAACCATTCTTTATATAAAAAAAACTAGCTGAGAATAAGGCCATTGATTTGTATAACTCTAGACTTTGGACAAACACATAATCTGCTGACAAGTAATAAAGCTGTTACAACGCTCTGTTTCTGTCCAACTTCTATTGAAGGAACCTTACAATATGTATTTTTCTTAATTTAGAACATTTATTTTCTATTATCTAAACATAAAAAATCTTTTTTTATTTTTATTTTTTTTTAATTCTTTTATTTATTTATTTATTTATTTATTTATTTATTTATTTATTTATTTATTTATTTATTTATTTATTTTATTTTATTTTTTTTTAATTTTTTATTATTATTATTATAATTTTTATTCATTTATATATATTTTTTTAATAAAGATCTTTTCTCATAAACAGAGTATAAATAAAAATATTTAAAAATAATATTGAAATCAATAAATAAATTTCATATTTTAAATATAAATTGTGCCATATCTTGTATGCATTACATCTTGGTTGTATTATATGATAAAATGCCATATGATCATTATGTCACCAAGTGTGAGAATGTTGCCAAAATGTTTCAGCCTATGAAATGCAAGTGAGAGGACCAGAACACTATTTACAGTAAACATACACAATAATCTCCGAAGGAGTGGAGTGAAGTAATTGTGTTTTACGTCCCAGTCAAGATTTTTTCACTTATTTCGAGGCGGTCAGTTCTGGAATGGTGGAAGAAACCGGAGTGCCTGGATAAATCCACCGACCTTCGGCAAGCGAACTGACAAACTTTCTCACACTAGGATTTGTCCCGAGTGGGATTCGAACCCAGGCGGTGAGAGGCGCTGTGATCCGGAAGCGAATCTCCGAAGGCTTAAATGGGGTATCGTCTGTGTACTTCTACTGTTTTATCATTATTTAGCTTACTGAGTTCATTTTATGCTTTCTTGTGCAAAAAATCTTTAACAAATAACATCACGCGATTTACAATTGATTTTAATCGTTTCACAAATGAAATTACGCGTTTCACAATTGACACCAAACGTTTTCCAAACGACACCAATCGTTTCACAATTGACATCAATTGTTTCAGAAAATGACACCAATCAGTTCCAAATTGACATCACGTTTAACGAATGACATCATGCGTGTCACAAATGACATCACGCGTTTCACAAATGACATGTTTAACAAAATGAAATCAGGTTTCATCTTATTTCAAATAAAGCATAGACTACTTCTAACTTTTGGATGCAAAAGAATAGCAAGAGCAGTGTTCTAGAAGAACCATTGGAATTTGCTTACCATGTTATAAAATGATAAATAACAATGATATGTTAATTCAAATCTATGAACAACACGAATCGTATAAGTTAAACCTACTATTTTCCTCCATCACGTTTTATCTTAATTATCAACATAATCGAGCATGAACTTCAAGTTATATTCTTAAAAATATTCATTTGTAAATATGGTATTTTAAGTACCAATAAAATCTAAAAATAAAGTTTTACCAGTAGACTTAGCTCTGCCGAGAATAAACATTAGCCGTCCATAACGCCTCAACTGCCTGAGCGACTAGACTTCCATACATCTACAGAGATGGCGACAAGATGTTGATAAATTATATGATGTGCATTGAAATGTATAATTCAACAAAACATCATGTTTGTGGTCATTGTGAAAAGGCAATTAGGTATAAGGTACCAAGTAAATTTTCTTTAATCTAATCATTTACAGACTATTGCATGGAAATGGGAACACATGTTGCACCAATGTGTACAAAAATACATTTATAATCCTGTCATTAGCGTTAAATGAATTAACTATATTAAAATGATTTGTCTACATTAGTCACATAGGAACGCCTTAAAGTTCTTATAACAGGATCTGTTACAAGTATTGTTTGATTATAAAGTAATGATGGGACACTTTCATACATAGAGAAAAGTTTTACAATGAAATCGGTAATTGAAATATGATTCGTGAAAAATATTAATTCTAATGCTTACATAATATGATAAGAAATAGTAATTTAAAAAACAAGCTGTTTTCCTTTTAACCATAACTGCTGGAAATCATTCTACCTTAGTCCAATGTATATATTTGTAAATCTTAAAAATTCTACACAATGCTTTATTGACCTAAAATTGAAAACAAATTTTCTAACCATCTCCTGTTTGGGTGGTGATTTTTATTTTGAAAGGTGTTTCTATGAAATCTACATAACGATGAACAATACAAAGTATTTCTATACAGTGCATTGTAACACAATTGGTGTTTTATATTTAACAATGAAAAATCTGGTAAAAACATTCCTTTTGTGTGTACGATCTTATTCGTGATTAAGAATATAACTTCTGGTGTCAACACTGATACATTAAAAAAGTAGAATTCACGGAGACGCAACATTTTTTTCTTTTCTGTATTTGATTGTAATCAAAGATGCGTGACGATTTTCTAGTTAGGTTGAATAAAGAGCAACATATCAACCTTTCAACCTTTTTTTCAAATTTATTACATTTTCTATGAAATGTTTTGTAATATGCTTTTGCTAACCGAATCTTTGACAGTTAAAAGGATGAACATGTTTATAAAAAAGTTATATATATATATATATATATGTATATATATATATATATATATATATTATAAACATGTTCATCCTTCTCATACATACATACATATATATATATATATATATATATATATATATATATATATATATATATATATATATATATATATATATATATATATATATTTATATATATATATTTATATATATATATATATATATATATATATATATATATATATATATATAATATATACAGCTGTACACAGTTATTGTTAGTGTACTTTTACATTATATTACAAAATATATATTACATACTAATAAAGGTTTTTCTAGCAAAGAAATGTGAGAATATGAATAAAATGTATGAATAAGAAACAAAACAAGCTATTTCTATTGTAAAAAAGAAATAAATTATAACACCATACATTCAAATATGTAATACCAGAGAACGAAAAATCAATTATTTATCAAAATTAGAATCGACTGATATGATAAAAGTACATAAATTTTATATTTGTGAGCTTAATATTTAGTTTTTCTTGCTTTGTGTCATTTTGGCTGTTGTCATCGTTGACTTGTATTGTGTCGTGTTACGTAGGCTGTTTCGACTTTCTTGCTCTTTTATTCAAACTTGTCGCATTGATGGATTTATTATTATTATATTTATTTTTATTATTTATTTATTTATTTATTTATTTGTTTGTTTGTTTATTTATTTATTTATTTATTTAAGTATAAATTCCTTAGCTGGATTTGGATTCATATAATTTTGGAACTTTAGATTAATTATTTTTCAACTTTTTGGCTTATGTTTTTTATCTATCAAACTTTTCGGCCCCTAGTGTCACTGATGAGTAATCATTTTCCGAAATGTGCACATATGGCACATCAGAATTTAGCAGGTATTTGTTATATATTTTCAACCCCTGAGTTGGTACCGCTGCTGGTGGAGTAAATCTCTCCGAGGGTATCCATAACTCAGTATGCAGTACTTTGTGCCGTCAGAAAATATACCATTTAGCAAAATTTTCAGCCGTCTTAATTTTTGAAATTTATTTAAAGTTGCATTAAGTTTTCCAAAGAAAAAATTAAAAGGTGCTTATCTAATTTATGATGTTACTAATGAACAATGTTACATTTGGTTCAACGATAAAAGCTCGAATAAATACAGAAAGAGCAATCATTTCCCAGCGAGATGTAGCATGTGGGATCTAATATTAGAACATGGTTACGTCATGAAAAAACCGGGTCATTTAAACACAACTTTTAAAACGGTAAAATACGATAAATAAAACACAGAAATTCGTTGAATTTGTCATTTGTGACTTAGTGAGGAATAGAAAACACCATTTCAAATACATCTGGATATTAATGACGGACAATTAATGCAATTTGTAATGCTTCACCTTCGATTCATGGGTTTTTCCGTACATCCGTGCGCATGCTCCAAGCTCATAATAATCAACGTTAAACATTGACCAACCGGTTAGATGATTCCGTTGATTTACAGCTAATAGGAATGGAATTTTAGAAAATGAATCTCACGGATCGTGATAAGAAGTTATCTATTTTAAAAAAAATATATTTTTAGAAATTCAAAAAAAAAAATTCAGAAAATTGAAAAACTTAATGCAGCTTTAAAACTAAGGTCTGTTCCCTCATGCAAAGCATTTCGGTATTAGCAGGTATTTGATATATATATATATATATATATATATATATATATATATATATATATATATATATATATATATATATATATATATATATATATATATATATATATATGTATATATATATATATTTATTTATTTATTTATTTATTTATTTATTTATTTATTTATTTATATGATCTCAGTTTGCATATTGTTGCAAGTTCAGAAATATATGAAAAAAACTTTGAACTTAAAATTCCAATCATTATACCTTTTAGCATATATTATAATATGTTATACAAAGACCAATGAGTTTGGTACGAAAAAGGAATATTGTTATTGACAGGTTAAACTGTCAATTTGTGTTGTTACACTGGCAGAAACGGGTTCTGCTATCATCATCTGTTGTGGCTTCATATAAGTACAGACACATGGGATATGGCTTGCTCATCTTGATTTTTGTTAATGGTAGGCATATCGTAACAGACAAGTCACACTTTTCAGTTATGTTGTGACTAATATTTTTTGACAGACAATGTCATACTATCGATATGTGTTGTGCTTGGCATATTGCAACAGACAAGTCACACTTTTCAGTTATGTTGTGACTGATATTTTCTGACAACCAAGGTCATATATTCGATTTGTGTTGTGCTTGGCATATTGCAACAGACAAGTCACACTTTTGAGTTATGTTGTGACTGATATTTTTTATGACAGCCAAGGTCATACTTTCGATTTGTGTTGTGCTTGGCATATTGCAGCAGACAAGTCACACTTTTGAGTTATGTTGTGACTGATATTTTCTGACAACCAAGGTCATACTATCGATATGTGTTGTGCTTGGCATATTGCAACAGACAAGTCACACTTTTCAGTTATGTTGTGACTGATATTTTCTGACAACCAAGGTCATACTTTCGATTTGTGTTGTGCTTGGCATATTGCAACAGACAAGTCACACTTTTGAGATACGTTGTGACTGATATTTTCTGACAAACAAGGTCTTACTATCGATTTGTGTTGTGCTTGGCATATTGCAGCAGACAAGTCACACAATTGAGTTACATTGTGGCTGAAATGTTTTGACAGACATGGCTATAATATCGATTTAGATTAATGCTTAAAGGTCATTAATGAATAATGATAACTTACGCGATGTTAAACACTATTACAATCAACTAACCAAACTATGGACGACTCACCAGATCAAATGATAGAATGTGCTTATAATGGTTCGCATTACAAAATATTTGTATTTTTCTTTTGTTATGTTATCATTGCCTAATAATAAGAAACAAATACAGCAAATATCAGTATACAAGTATAAAAAGCAGACAGAACTGAATATCAATTTGAATATTTCAGACGTGTGAATAAGTTTAAATTAAGACATAATTTTATTATCAATTATTTCAGAACGTGTTGTACACTTTTTATACAGAAAAAAAAACGATCCCCAAGCAGAAAAAAAAACAAAGACGGCATCAAACTATGTAACAAGAATAGGAAACAATAACAATTAAAAAGAAAAACACGATGAACAAAGAAAGGTCAAACACATTTTTGGACCAAATAAAATAAATTTAGGTGGAACACTAGATTTCGTGAAAAGCATTGACTTGGTTAATAGGTATTTTTTTAGGACGGATTACTAATTTGACAATCCGTGGTCTATTAATACGCATTTTCCATACTTAATATTTTATATCTTACCAGACAATGAACCAGCAATATTTGCATGTACATGTATATAATACACATAATTATTCATTTCAGAAAAATATTATAAAACATCGTCATAATGTCCTTCAAAATCTTTGTGACTTCATTTATCGCTTCCTTTTTTTAAATTCCAATTAAAGCCTGTTTCTTCTACGATTACCTTCAATGCCTCTCTAGATTTGTCGCTAAAATCCAAAACTTGACGAAACAAATAAAAAGTGGTGGGAATTCGAGATGTTTTTACATATAAGTTATTTATTTATTTATTTATTTATTTATTTATTTATTTATTTATTTAGAAAAATATTAACTGTTTAAGGAAGTAAATAAGAAAAAAAACACTTAGTAAAGCAGCAGTGATGTGGACCCAACAAGTTCCACATAGTCCAAGAAAGAACTTTTTCCACAGACCCTAAGAGTTGAGTTAAGTAATGGTGTTTAACGTCCCAGTCAAGAATATTTTACTTATATCGAGACGTCGCCAGCTATAGGCGAAAGTGCAGAAATACAGTAGGATTCTTTATCGTGCCATGCTTGCCATGACACGGGACCTCGTTTATTTTAAGTTCTCATCCTAAAGAACCGTGACTTTCATTTCGCAATGCCGAATGCTTGGCGAAAGAACAGTCACTACCAACTTTCAAGTCTTGGGTCAGACCCGGCCGGTGTTCAAACCCACGACCTTCGACTTTCGGCGCGAGCACTCTACCAACTCAGCTACCGCAGTGGTCCCTCAGACCTTAAGAAATGTATCATCGGTGTCTAAAGTGTGTATAAAAGATGATCCTAAATATGTCAATTAAAGCGATATACTGTTATTTATATGGTAGAAAAAAAGAAATTTTTTTGCCTTGTTTTGGTCGTTTGTAAGACTGTCAAATGTAAAAATCACGTTAAATGTAAAGAAGATCAAATTTGACATTAAATGTAAAAACAGTTTTACTCTAAATGTAAGTGTGGGTTCGATTTCGGCATCACTAACAGTGTGCCAGCATTATAAAGACGACTTTAGTCTACACTGAAATACTTGTAAAACATTAATACAATCTTAAGAAACCACATATAGGTGCCAGCTTAACGCTTTTTAGTACTTTGATTTTTGTTTTTCATTGGAAGCCTACTATGTGCACTCAGTTCCAATGCAGATTTAAGCTAACTTGAGCTATGTTTTTGTTTTACATTTATCACTTTTTTGTTTTCACATTTAACGTTAATCGACATTTTTACATTTAGCGTTAAAATGATTTTTCTTTAGCATCAAATGCTTTTTACATTTAATGTCAAGTTTTTACATTTGTAGTTTTTTTTTACATTTAGGGTAAAATTGTTTTTACATTTTATGTCAGATTTGATCTTTTTATTTAACGAGATTTTTACATTTGACGGTCTTACAGTCGTTTCTGTCACTTGTATTGTTACGTGTTATTCTATTTATGGGTCATTGCCAAGTGTAATACTTCAGATACAATTCCCTGACTTCTATATAGTATTGTTAAGAAGTAATATCTCAACAACTTCACAACAGGACGCCAATTGTGTCTCTTACTCATCTTTACAGTAAAATAAATTCGACATTTTTTCCATTATTAATACTTTACTTTCACAATGTTGTTGTCGCAGATGCGATTTTCGATAAATACTTTAAACATTACGATCAATTACTTCTCATATCAATATCTTCACGAATCAAACAATGGTCAAATCCCTGCCCACATTATTAAAAAACATAAACATTCAGTATAAATAAAAAAAGGAATAAAAGATGTCAAAATAAAGTTCAAGGTCATAGCTCTGTATGTAAACTAAGGTGTAAGGTGATTCAAAAGGGTTACAATCTACGAACAACTTTGCACACACCATTTATTTAAACTGCACACACACACACACACACACACACACACACACACACACACATATATATATATATATATATATATATATATATATATATATATATATATATATATATATATATATATATATATATATATATATATATATATATATATATATATATATATATAATCTATATACATTCCTTGCATATGTAATTGATTTATCTCTCAGAACTAGTGGTTCGATATTTTTTTCCATATCGCATCCCGCCTGCGCACGTGTAGCTTATCTCAATTAGACGGGGTCTACTTTGTTTTTATTTGGCAAAAGACATAATTTAGTGGAAAAATATATGAAAACGTGTTCGAAAATATTTTTATGATGAATGAAATTTTTTAACAAAATATATATATATATATATATATATATATATATATATATATATGTGTGTGTGTGTGTGTGTGTGTGTGTGTGTGTGTGTGTGTACGATGCTGTCCGGTGATTCTGCGCACCTAAGGTTTATTCTCTTAAGTTACGACCAAACGACATAAATGATTACAAAACACTTTGACTGAAAAATCAACTCAATATTGTTGTTGTCATGTAAAAAATTAAATCTTTCTATACGATTTTATACTTTTTAAATATAAAGAATGCTTTCACCCCCATGCTTCACAGATGTAAACAATGTCCGGTGATTCTGCGTAGTGGTGATTATCTCTGTTTTTATAAATACTACAGTGGTCATGGTGATGTAACTGTTTCGAATTCTCTGATTGTTTCTGTTTATTTTAATCAAATGATCGGTATGTTATGCATAAAAACAATGAACAGTTTTCAAAATTGCGTATTGACTACGATATACACAACAAATTATCAACAAATTAATTATATATATATATATATATATATATATATATATATATATATATATATATATATATATATATATATATATATATATATAGATAGATAGATAGATAGATAGATAGATAGATAGATAGATATACAAAAGAGTATACATGTATAAACGCACATACACACTAAAACAATCAATGGTTGTAGCACGAAAAACAAACAAGTAAAGTTTAATTGGTTTTTAACGACTCAATCAATATATTATATTAATAATATCAAGAAAATAATGCAGAAAACAAAATAACAGGAAAAATCCTATTAGTTTTAACTAGAAAAATGACTTCACTCAGAAAACTATGGAAAATATACCAAATATTTTCATAATACATGTATACCTAAGCCAGATATGTTCAATGTGTGAAGATGACTACCCAAAACAATATACTCAATAAGCAATTGGTCAAATTGACACTTATTAAAATTGTCCATCTTTCTACTCAGAAAGGTTCGAATTCACAAGTTAACCGAATTCAAATAAAAATGTACCTATGTGAAAAATGGTTTTCTAAGACAGTAAACTCAATGATAAAACAAATAAAGAAAAAAAACTGAATATTTATTAGTCAAATTGACCATCTTCAAAATAAATATAAGTTTCCCTCTAAAATGGTCTTAGTTTCCGAGTGGTCTAAACCGTTGGACACTGTGCAGAATGTAGTACGAGTTGTCCGAAACACCATGCAACAAGACTGACTGCCTCAAAATAAGTAAAATAATGCTTACGTTGTTGTAACATAACATTACCCAAGTATATGGACGTTAGATATTTAGTGATCAAAATGTTACACATGTAATTAATTATAAGAAAGAATATAAAATTGATTTTTGTTTCAAATGTTTAAGATTCAATACCTGATATTTATTGCGATCTTCATTATAATCAAAAAATATCTTTTATGTATTTGTTATTGTAGATGAATAATAAGGTCGTGAATTTGAGTCTTAGGTATGCGGTACTAGTACCAGGATTTGTAAAAGTAAACCGTATTTGCTTATGATGCAAACTCCGACGAATGTTAAAGAATGTTAAATTCTTTTCTTTTTTACATGCAATTAGGCAATTTAAAAAAAGAATAAATGCAGGAAAATAATTTGAAATTTATCAGTACTACGATAAAAGTTTCAGAGACAGAACGCAAAAAAAAAAAAAAGAGAGAGAGAGAGAGAGAGAGAGAGAGAGAGAGAGATGAAAAAGAAACTTACACATACATTCGTATATGTTGCAATAATATTACAATATCTTTTTCAGTTGGTTCAAATTAACCGCAATACACCTCTTTTTAGAACTTCCCTAACTTTTAAAAAAGAAACCATCGGTTTGGTCTTCTTATAACCTTTGAATTCAACGCCAAGAGAATATCTATTTCCTAAACATAAAATTTTCAATAGATATTTACTTAGGTCAAATTTTGACTGTAGTGTGGTTAAAAATTGTTCAAAAAGCAATTTTGACTTGTGACCATCTTCAAATAAATATAAGTTTTCCTATAAATGGTCTTTGTTTCCGAGGGGTCTAAAACGAAGAACACGGTGAAGAATGTGGTATGAGTTGTCCGAAACACCATGCCACAACACTGACTGCCTCGAAATAAGTAAAATAATGCTTACGTTGGTGTAACATAACATTACACAAGTTTATGAAAACACCATGCCTCAAAACTGACTGTCTCAAAAAAGTAAAATAATGCTTACGTTGGTGTAACACATCGTTACCCAAGTTTACGGACGTTAAATATTTAAGTGATCAAAGTGTTGCACATGTAATTAATTATAAGAAAGAATATAAAATTGATTTTTGTTTCAAATGTTAAAGATTCAGTACGTGATATTTATTTCGATCTTCATTATAATCAAAAAATATCTTTTATGTATTTGTCATATACCACTTTTTTGAATTAAATCATAAAAATATATTCAAAAAGTGGTATATGACAATCTATTGTCAAAGACCACTTTTTGAATGTATTTTTATGATTTAATGCAAAAAGTGATATATGACATATTGGTTATAGTAGATGAATAATCCAGTAATAGATAAGGTCGTGAATTTGAGTCTTAGGTATGCAGTACTAGTACACGGATTTGTGAAAATAACCGTATTTGCTTTTGATGCAAACTCGACGAATGTTAAAGAATGTTAAATTCTTTTCTTCTTTACATGCAATTAGGCAATTTTAAAATGAGAATAAATGCAGGAAAATAATCTGAAATTTATCAGTACTACGATAAATTAAAAGTTTTAGAGACAGAACGCAAAAAAAGAAAATTAATTTTAGTCTGATGATTGGGATTGAATTTTCTTAAAAGGGATAACTTTGTTGTATGAATGTTTTGGTTTCTCAGTCCCTTTACTTTCATTAATATTTAAATTAATGTTTCACATCATGAAAGGAATAAGAGAAGAAGCTGAACGTGTCCTCATCATGCACATCATGCACATCCAAACCAAATAGAAATCTTTGAAAGCGATCCTCCATATTGAAAATCTTTTGATCATCCTTGCTAATTCCTAGACACGCGTGTGTGTGTGTGTGTGTGTGTGTGTGTGTGTGTGATAAACAAGAGTATTTTTCCTATATTTGGTGTAAATAACAAAGGATAACTAGCAGTGCAATAATATAAAATTGCAGAAAACGACGGAAAAGCAGTTTACACGGATTTTTGACATGTTTTCTTTTGGATTTTGACACAACGCCATAATGTTTAGCATGCAATTGATTGTAGTTTAGTTCCCAGTTTCACAATTATTCACTCAATTGAGTGTATACCCAACTCAAATATCCTCATTTGTCTCTTATCAATGTTTTAAAAATTTTAAAGTTTGATGAGACAATGTTTTCTTTTGTTCAACAAACCTACACTAAACTTTTTTAATATAAGATATTCAATTTTAACTGTGTAATGTCTTAAAAATGGCGTAAATTATTTTTTTATTTGAGTTGAGTATTCAATTAAGTGAATAATTTTAAAACTGAGTCTTGGCTACTAATAGTTTTTACAGGTTGGGTGAATTTGTTTTGAAAAGAAAAAACTTTTCACCGATTTACTACAATTATTATAGTTTAAAAGATGATTCTTTCTTCGAAATCATTTATGTCTTGGTTATTTGTGCAATAAGAAAAATTACAAATAACATTGGAATACTGTAGAATCCGGCATCCTACGTGTACAGTGAAGCAAGCATTGTTTGTAGTAAAAATCAGAAGGTTTTATATGTTGGATATGAAAACAAATTTCCTGAATGTTACAATTAAAAAAATGTTTTATGCTGAACAGACGTGTCATACTACCAAACATTTCCTCTTAAATTTTAAAGCGAAAATGACAGAAGTGTTGAGATTCTGATTTTAAAAAAATCCACAAAATAAATATATAAATAAATAAATAAATAAAATCCTGTTAAGTTGTAATGCATGTTTATGAGTTTCAATCATAAATATTATAAATTAACTTATTAATCTTTGTTTAAAGTATTGACCAAAAACACCTTTTTAACATATTTACCTGAATTCTCTAAAGACCTGTTATTTATTGTTATTTCTATCTTTTTACGTTACTATTATTATTTTTTTTATTATTATAATTATTTAACGTCATATATATATATATATATATATATATATATATATATATATATATATATATATATATATATATATTGCTTAATGTATTGGAAACAATAAAAATCAATTCCAAACACGAGTAATTTGCAATTAAAATTCTTTTTTCTTAAAAATTGAATATTGAAACCAAAAAAGCCATACTTAATAAACTGAAAAATTTAAAAAAAAAAAAAAAAAAAAAAAAGAAATTTGGGAATAGCTTTTAGAATACTACTTGTTCAGATAAGTATGGTACTCACAATTTTAAAGATGTTCTGGGGACACCATGTTAAAGAAGTATCGATGTTAGTGTTTCATTTACGCCGTCCACGTTGGCCAAGTACAAAATGATTACATATATAATATAGTAAGAAATATGTTCTCCTTTTATTGATTTAATCAAATATGATTATCTCTAATCATGTGTGTTGCTTTTTACTAAAGGATTTTGTAACAGCTGATGAGCTAAAGAAGATCTTGTATTTGTTTAATATTGTATACTTTAGCCGGCTGAAGGTGATATTTAATGCTATTTGTGTACATACTTATTCAGTAAATTATTTTTTTTCTGAAGTGAAATGACATTGTTATTTGTCATTAGTCTCCAGCTAAAAATCAATCGTCTTTATTAAATTTATATATAAAATAAAACCTGACATTTAAAATCACATGCTCTCATTGGTTCGTTTATGTTACGTAAGATTATAATCATGAAATCTCGACCAGAACATTGAGGTTGTGTTAGCTGTTGAAATCTATATTCACAGTTCATTTCGTCTACAAAGGTATGTTTTTCTTAGCCCCGTTTTAGCGTATTGCTTCCCCTTGAAGAGTTTTTTGATTGTCTTGTCCACTTGGATTCAGAAAAACAACTTCAATTAATAAATAAAGCATCTTGTGGAAGTTCACGTGTTTAAGTGAATTAAGAAGCATATAAAGTTTATATGTTTGGTATCTATTGTTTTCAACCACATTGACTCTTAAATGGCAAGGTTACGGAATAAATCTAGATCTGCTTGGGTTAAAGGTTTCATGTTGACATCTCAAATGAAATTATAATCATTTGTTTTGTTTATTTTCAACTTTTATTTGAATATCTTAATTATAACACTAATTCTCTCGAATCTTTGTTCTCGGACTGTTCCCGTGGCAGATAACAAAAGAATATACAGAGTAAAGCGACCTTATTTAAAGAAGAAAAACTATGTATTTCGAAATGCTTAACAGTTAGATATGAGTGTCAAGGAAAAAAGAATACAAAGGTTAGAAAATAAATACAAGCGGCCATGTGATAAAGTGGGGGACACTGCGTATGGTTGAAGACCACAGGGCATCTTATTCTCTAGATTTGAAAACCAATTGCAACAGATTCTACAGCGAGAAAATTTGTCGTTTGGCTTGCAGAAGGCCGATAATTTATTTCAGTAACTCTTCTTAAACAAAATACCACTACGGTGGCTCAGTTGGTAGAGTGCTCGCTTCGTATGTAGGAGGTCGATATTTTAACCCCAGGCGGGCCTGAACAAGACTTCAAAGTTGGAAGTGACTGACTTTTTTTTGCCAAGTTCTCGGCATTTAGAAATAAAAGTCACGAGATTCTTTAGAGGGTATTAAAAAAAACCGATGTCCCTTGTCACGGCAGACGTGGCACATTAAAGAACCCTCTATGCATATTGACAAAAGATCAAAATTTTGCTGCTTCACCTATAGCTGGTGACGTCTCGATATAAGTGAAATATTCTTAACTGGGACTTAAAATACCATTAAATTAAATCAAATCAATTCTCGCCTTAGAAACAATATTGACTTGAAGGTAATACACAATAACTCTATTGTCTAAATAAAGCTTTCAAATAATTATAGGTTAAGCCTGCCTAATTACATCCTTTGTAGGTCGATATTGTAGTAAAGCATTGTCCCGCTATCAAAACAAAATTAAAATATGAAGCCTCACATATTACTGCTAGATTGATTACCGTAACTTTACACAAACATATGTTCAATAATAAGACACTCGTCATCATAAGTTTTTAATTTTATCTAAATGAATCTACGATGTCCTCATGTCAACCTCAAACAGTTTAATTGCTTATGTTCATGCTGCGTTATTACAAAACCAACTCTGTTAGGTCCCAGTGCAGGTGATAAACACACCCCTGTCTATCTATCACGTGATCATGATAGGGATTGTTTCCTTGGAAACAGGTCAATGTAACCATGACAAACCAGGTATGGTATTATCTACATTTATAAAGTAGGTCAAGGTATTTGGTCATTTATGCATTATGGTTTTTTCTAAGAAATAAAGAGCTGGCAACATACCCCGGAATTATATTAGTATATATTGCAATTTGTTATGTAAAACGTGTATATTAATATAAACCAATAACAGTTTTTATATATAATAGACAAAGTAATAAAATATAAGTTGGTAAACATCTGCAGGCGTATAAGCCCATAGTCCAATCGGAAGTCCAGAGATAAAGATCTTTAATTTTATGCCACGTTAATTTTGATTATTTTAAATGCACGTCCTCTTCCTATAAAATATCACGATAGATTTTACAATAAAATAGTTGTCGATTCAATCAGAAGTGACAATAAACAAGAAAATTGGTTTTAGCACATGAAAACAACAATTGCTTTATATAATACATGAACTTATGATATTTATTACATAAAGCATGGTCCGAACTGTACAACTATTTGCGGATTGGAAGAAGAATATACAATAAAACAAATAGAATGATAATTAACATTCTAAAGAATTGTAAAAAAAGTTTTGAAATATCGTTAAAAGAGCATCATAAAAAGGTTAAAAAAAAAAATAAAACACCTTTTATATGTAAAAAAAAACATGTTAGTCAATCCAAAAAACAAGTTGAAATTTGATTTTGTGCCTAAAGGATCAATAACTTTGTTGTTTGGAATGCATTAAAGATGCTGAATAGTTTCTTTTGTATGTACAAGGTCAACTTAATCCAGACAAGTATGTTGTGAAGTGTTTGTACACAGCAGTGGTGATTCTTTAAGGATGAATATGATAAATAAAAGCTCTTTATATGCAAAGTTCACTTTATCTAGACAATTATGATACCAGGGTGTTTGAACACATCCGTGAGGTGTTTTACCTATAATAAATATGCCAAATAGTATCTTATATATGTGCAAAGTCAAAATGAACTCGAAAAATATGCTGAAAAGTAAGTTAAAGGTGTTACTTCAATGTGTTAATTTACAATGAAGAACTTTTCAAAGCCCGATGAACGATTTATATTTATTCCTACTTATTGGACTGATGATGTAAATTTTTTAATTTTTGAAATTTATTTTCAACTATAGTTTGTTCCCTCATATAAAGCGTTCAATAAATGGGTTTGGATTTATATACTTTTGGAACTCTGGATTCATTTATATCTTTTAAATTTTTGGAATATTTTTTATCTATCAACATTTTCGGCCCCTAGTTACACTGATAATGTATAAAGTTTTGAAGTGTGCACGTCAAAATCAAACTGGTATTTTTTTTTATTTTTTTTGGTTAAAATTAGTTACAGTCTTTGGTTATATTTCTGTTTAATACTTAGATTGATCATTGTAAAATCGAAAACAATATTGATTTCAATTCCAACGTTTCAAAACGCATTTATTAAAGGTTTTTATGAAACTGACGATGCACTATCTTTTTTCTACAAAATAGTAGAAATATTATGGAGAATAATATGAGGTATTGTGTGTGTGTGTGTGTGTGTGTGTGTGTGTGTGTGTGTGTGTGTGTGTGTGAATTATCGAAAGTTTTACTTTGTTATCCTTACAAAAATAGTTTAAATGATATTTCTTCTGACCAAGTTCTAGCACTGAAAACATCATATTTGTATTTGTCGGTGCATTTCATACTCATTTGAGAATAAATACATGTATTATCAAAATGATAAACTATGCAAGCATGTTGTTTAACTTCAAAAACTTCTTACTATACACAATTTCGAATTTCAAGATATCATTTTATTGGACTTAGTAGGTTATGTCCAAATGTTTGTTAAAAGAACAATTACTTTATTACATTCAGTGTTGTAATAAACACAACAGGAAACAAGAAGGAATCTGTTTGAAAATGACAAAATCCAATGTAATGCAATGGTACCTTTGTTACCTGACTAAATAAAACACACACATAACAAACCATGTCTTGTTGAGACATCGCAAGATTTCATACTTAAATGATATACAATAAAGAACAATCTCCTAACACAAATGTGCTATACAAAAAGTTATACATATCTGTATTTGTTAAATTGTTGTGTTGACAATGTGCCTATTTAATAAATCTTAACTAGGATTTTTAAAAAAAATGATATTGTGTATAACATTGTAGTTGAGTAAACTTAATTGTTTTATTGTTTGTGCATCTGTAACAATTCATCAATTAAATTTAAAATAGATAATAATGATTAATAAAGCAAATAAATGTACAGTCTGAATGGAGGAATTATATATCTAATACAATAATATTATCATTCTAGTAATACGGGATCATTTTGTAGAACAAAATGTCTTTTTCTGACAGAGGTGTAACATTGTCTTTAACTATAGAATGACTGCTAAACAATTTTCATTCAAATCACCATACCAAAACCCTCTGACACAGGCCTTTTAATGACAGCTAATCAAGGACTGTCAAACTTAATTTAAAGCAAAAACTTTACATGGAAAAAACAGTTGGGATTAAAAAACATAAAAAATAACAGTTTATTTGGCAATAAATACTAATAGCAATTATTTTCCCTATTCATTTTTCCTGTATTTTTTTGTATCTATATATATAATTTTTTTTACTAACAATGCTAATTTCCTTTTCTCTTTTAGGTACGTTTATTTTTATAATATATAAATGTAATCTGAGTATTCCATAATGACCTACGAGTACATATAAAATTATTTTAAAATTCAAAATGCATATAATCTTTACGGTTCAGTCGTTCCTCAAGATTTATCAAATTTATTTGAATATTTATTTTGAAAGAAAAGATAAATTCTATAGATAATGTAAATTTATTATTTATCATTTGTTTTAGGTAAACTTGTATAAAATTCTTCTTACATTATCTAGATTATTTAGAAATCTATGGAAGTGACAGAAATTTATAATTTATCATTTATTACAGGTAAACTTGTATAAAATTCTTCTTACATTATCTAGATTATTTAGAAATTATGGAAGTGATAGAAATTTATAATTTATCATTTATTACAGGTAAACTTGTATACAAGTATCTTAACTTTACCTAAAACGATAAATATATGTTCTTTGGGATAATTTCACCAGCTCGGTATATAATAACATACTAAGTTTTGCTTTCATTAGATTTTTATTTGCTCAATTTTATTGTTATATACAGCCTTTGATAAAAAAGATAATTTCTCTATTGATATAGCGTTATGATTTTCTGTGTATTTTTAAGCAAGTTGCATTTAAGAAAACTGTTTAAAATTTTAAGCAAGATACAGGATCGTTTTCACAGGAACTAACAAAATATGATTACAGTACTCATATTGATACACTTGCTTATAAAAAAACAACGGAAGAAAATACTTTGTCAGTTAAATCAGAGATTCCTAAACTCATAAAGCACTTCATGATAAAAAAAATTGATGGTTGAAAAAAAACTTCTGACTTTATGTACTTTGAAGGTTAGCTGCTTAACAATTTGCAATCAAATTATCAACTTCGCCAAGTGACACAGGACACTAAAAGACAGCAAATCATGGTCAATATATGTTCATTAAGGATAATACATTAAACGGAATAAATAATGCAAGACCCAAAATCAATTTAAATGACACATAAGTTGACAAAAATTTCCTCGACAACAAAATTTAACATTGTCAGTCAATACCAAGAAGAACTTTTTGCTCATCAGTCTTTTACTTTGTTGCTGTATTAGAAACGTTAGATTTATGTGACAAAAATGCACGATTTTATAATGACTACTAGTTTATTCCCACTTGATTCACTGGGAATTCCTAATTTATTAACGATTTTGTTCATTAAGGCCTTCCCTTTTATTTTGTTCTAGTTAACACACTCATGTTAATTTAATTAATCATTTGTTATACCTTTAGCTGCATCATTATGTCTGCGTATCAGCAGACATCTTGTTGTTACTCATAATCTTTATTATTATTTTTCTCCTTCGTTTCTGACCAATTTTTTCAGAGGCGTCTTCTCCTTCGTTTCGTTTCTGATCAGGTTAAAATTTTGTTAACTGGTTGAGATTGACCATGGGAAGCGCGCTTCCGGATCCGGACCTTCTATTGTCACACATGCGCCTAAGGACATCTTCTTGAATTAAACTAATGATGGACTATTGTCCGCTTCATTCTAGATTCTCACACTTAGTTCTACTAATCTGCTTTTATGGTCTGGCTATTTTATAGGTGCGTTGAAATCACCTGTTGTTATTTTGTATGAGAGAGAGAGAGAGAGAGAGAGAGAGAGAGAGAGAGAGAGAGAGAGAGAGCTGATACGCTCGCAAGTATACATTCTAGTTTTTACTTCTTAATGTCTATTAAAATAAGAACTTGAATGTGAATTTCAGAAAAAAATACAATTTAACTTTTGAAAGACAATATTTAAAGTGGTTTTTTTTTAGAAAAATAAAAAATATGATATAAAAAAACAAATTGTAAGTTGAAATTTTGTTTTGATGTCTACAATTCTAAGTTTTGTCAAATCATACACTTTGAAGAATAGTCAAACACAAACATACCGGTCCATGCTCAAATTACAATTCAAAACTTTAAAACTGCAAATATAAAACATGTAAACCTCTAACACTGAAGTGAGACCGGTTGCTATGGAAGGGCCAGTATCTCCAGCTAAAAAGTTACACCTACCACTAAAATGAAAATTAAGAATGAAGGGAACATTAATCTGTGGGACGTCAAACAATCAAGGATAATTTCTGATATAGCGATATCATAACTATCCACAATTTTATGTTGACAGCCATAAAACTTTTTGAGGGCCTTAATAAGTCAAGTCTTGCAATATCCTTTGGTCACAAATAGATATGCTAATAAATGATAAACACACAATTGAATTACAGCAGTTACCTTAAGTTCGTGTTTTCCAGGAAACTATCCAAAAGTTCCAAGGTAATATTTATCTTTGGGTCTTTAAATTTTGTTTAAATTTACACGTCCTACGCATATCAAAACCACACTTATTAGTGATAAAATCATAGATCAATAAAGCATGTAACTGCACCTAGACAATATGTAAAATAATATCATATTGTGAGTAGGTTAAAAAATCAAGTAATAAAATGACTTTTATGTAGAAATGAATACAATATTGATTCTTTAAGAAGACAATAATACTTTTGTAAATGTCATAACGCTATCAGATGGTTATTATGAATTCTTCATGAGCCCAACATAATAGTTAATCTGCTTTTATCTGTAGGGACAGACGTGAGTTTACTGCTGTTTTATTTGTTTTGTAGAACTTTTTTTGCCACCGATGACAAATGTTTGTTCGATTTCATTTCACTGATTCTATTTTATGTTGCTTGATTTTGTTATATATTTATAAATTTTTTAATTTATATTTAAGATTTAATTATGTAACATTTTCATGGTGTCAGTATAAGATATCAACATTCCTGGACGACCTGGAGAGTCGGTTGTTATAAATTAATATGATTTGGTTTATGTATGACAATTTTTGCTGGTTTATTATGGTAACAGCATCTTCCTTAAAAAAAAAAGTAATATACTCATGAAAGAAGGACTTAATATCGCACAATGTACATGTATATGTTTTCGTTGTTATCAGTTTTCATTTACTCGGAACTTTTCGTCATTTTTCATAGATTAAAAAAACGGTTTTCTAATGATAGTTTAACATTGTATGCACGATATGTGAAATTTCCTGCGTTTATAAAGAGGGTGTTTCTCAGCCGTGTCACTCGAGCTACATGTACTTTGAAGTTATCTTTGTACACAGTTTTTAAGTTTATTTTCGTCGGAATATTTACTTCATGTGCGAGT
The DNA here is from genome assembly GCA_029721355.1 of Tegillarca granosa. Taxonomy (NCBI): domain Eukaryota; kingdom Metazoa; phylum Mollusca; class Bivalvia; order Arcoida; family Arcidae; genus Tegillarca; species Tegillarca granosa. Next base: position 27,841,971 of record CM056603.1, on the reverse strand, counting down.
TCAATTTTACTTTATTTAGCGTTTGATTGTTTCATATATGTTTTACATATAGCTTTCAAATAGGCACATTCAACACTTCTTGTGTTTTCTTTTCATACATAGCACAGAAAAATATTCATTTTTTAGAAATATGGAAAAATAAAATATATATTTCAATATCTAATGATGTTACAATAACATGGTGACAAACAATGATAATATTATCCTACCAGAAATATCTCCATGGCAAGATAGTTATTTAAATAAAAATACCTCTTGAAATGAATTTTATATTTTTTTTTAAATTACAATATTTTCCTATTATTTTTCTCTTGTCAAATTTCTCTGTTTTCTAACTTGAATTAAAAAAATTATTTTGAAAAGAAATTTTATAAAAGTATCTTATCATGAAGCTACAATAGCCTCACTACAAAGTAATAACATAAATTTGACAAAAAAATAAAATTTCTTTCGTGGACTATCTCCCTTGCTTGATAGTACACCACTTTTCCCAACTACAATTCAAAATAAAGTATTCTCTTTGAGAAATAGTTACAAAATCTCCTTGACAAGAAGATAAAACATTTTCTTGAAAAAGGAAAGTTAGAATATTTCCTTGAAAATGTTACAACATTATGCTGACACAGAATTACAAAAAATATTTTCAAAGCAAAAAGGTTCCATAATCATTATGACAGAAAATTGCAATATCCTTATAACTAGAAAATATTGTATCTATTTAGCAAAAAGCTGCAATACCCCCAATTATTAATATTAAGGATTACATGAAGTTATAGTATGTTAGCCCATTAAAAAAGATGTTTAATTCATTAGCTGCATCACAAGTAAGTATTGTTAAAGTTAAAAAGGTAGATAACAATCTAAAAATTAGTGCATACTTATACAGGTCATTGATGCCAGGGGCCCTTATAAATGATTTGACTTAAATTATAAATACGTAATAAGTCATTCATTTTTTTAACTGACATTGTCTTTTTGAAAATTATTACGTTAAATAAAATAACAATAATGGTCTAAATTAAAATATAAAAGAAATCAACACATTTTCAGTGATTGTTTAAAGAAAATTTTATATCAAAATTTATTCGTAATCTTTAATAAAAATAAAAAATAGATAAAATAAAATAAAAATATAAAAAAAATTCAATGATTTTTTCAGAAAGTAACAATGTTTTTATGAAGGTATTTCAATTGTTTTTTTTAAATTTAGCACAAGGGTTTATCTATTCATTAGTTTTAATATTTCTTATAATAATTACATTGATGTTAATTTCAAATATTTAATTTTCATTGATGTCCGTAATCATTATTTTGAATCCATAAATTACAATGATATTTATTAAACATGGTAAACGTATAATAAAAGGCAAAGTAACCTGTAAAAATGATGTGAATTAAACATTTTGTCAGGTCTAAGTTATTTTATAACCATTAGATATTTCAAATAAATACAAACAACTATATCAAACTTCGTTAGTTTTATTTCAACAGACAAATACTTTTTCTTGTCAAATCTTAACATCGCTATATACATATAACCATTAAATGTTTTATTGCAATGAACAGTTTAAAAGAACAAAACCATAACACATTAGGACAGTAATGTTTAGTTAAAACTTCAATGAAGGCAACTACAGAGTTCAGGAAAATGAAATTTATATACAAAACATAACATTTAAGAAAAAATGAATACCTTCATTATATATAATATTTTGCACTCTATATTGTCATAATATTTTGATAACTGTTTTTTTTAAAAATAATCTTTCACCACTTTTTAAAAAATGTTTCAAAGATAAACAGTTAAAATCACAGTCAAATATATCTTTAATTTATAAACATTAAATAAATATCTGAAACGATGATTGCCTGGAAAACATTTTAATACTGTTAATGCATACCCAATTTTTGTAAAATGTTTATAACGTTTTTGTTGCTGTTTTTATTAGGACGATGTATTAGATATGGCAAACCCAAATTTAACAGGTTTTTGTGTTATATATAAAATATATTTTAAAGTTGTGTCAATCCATAATTTTAAATAACAGTACCACTATTGTAAACATTGATAAAAAATATTAAAAAATCCGGCTGTTAAATAAAATCTTTAAAATGTCATTTCAGTCTAATTTAAACAAACAAAAATAATATGCTTAAATTTTAAGAATAAACTGTGAACGCTGTTGAGGTTTACTGCAAAGCACTTGACAAAACTAATACCTTATAGGCTGCAAAGTCCATCTTTTTTTAATTTAATTGTTTATAAAAAAATAAGCGTTTTCAAAGTTGAAACAATAAGTTAACATTATTGCAGCTCTTAGAAAAAACTATAAAACGTGGAAGCAAAATGTTTTTGAAACAAAGTTATCAATGAGGTATATGTAAAAAGAAACTTCAAATCTAAGATCGAAACTAATGTAAAGAAATTGATCCATATTGCTTCAAAAGTACCTAAACCAAAATAGTAACGCTCAAAGTAAAACACAGGTCATGACCTTTTGACCCGGTTTGTATGGAGAACGGTGCTAAAAAGATCATAATTACAAACTTCCTAATCATATCTTTTAAAAAAGCTTAACTTGCAAAAGAACAAAGTAAAAATAACTCATGTCCTTGACATTCTCATTTTAAAGAGCACTTCAAGAAAATATCAACGAAAAAACGAATTAATTATTATGAGTTAAGAGTTTAAAAAAAAACCATTTTATGAAGTTTTTGAAAAAAATGTTATATCAAGTAAACTTTCTATTGTCTCAGCAACCCTTTAAAATCCAAATATTTTAATAAATCGTTGTTTGTCGAGAAATGAATTTTCCTCTTAATTTGGGCTTGCCACTGTTACCAAGTATTTAGTCTGAATATTTGTATTTTACTAGCCCTAATCCAGTGATATTTATATATCTGTAAATGAACTGTTGGAGATAGTCTAAATTCACCTGGTATTTGTGTTATATATTTACTGTAAATCACTTAATTGTTGCGATCACATTATTTTCGCGATATTCCCGACACGTTAACAACTCGCAAAAATAAAGTATGGTAAAAATAAAGCGAATTTAAATTAAACCGACCGTGACATAGTATATAGAAATATAAACATATGATGAGTTACCTTTTGCAAAATAGCTCGCGAATTCAGTTTTGGTATGGATTCGCGAAAAAAAGTTCCGCAAAATTAAAGTAATTTACAGTAGGTGTTGATAGATGTACTTTCGAATACACACTTATTAACTCTTAGCTTTTCTACAACTGTGCATGACCTTTACCTTAGATAGGGTAAAGAACATAATATCAATTAAAAGGTTGATTTTTTTATGAGAAGGTGTATAGTTATCTTAAATACAGAGTTAAAACTGTACAAACTGTTATATAGGCACTTTTATAAAATACAATTTATATAATAAATATTTATAAGCCAATTACTGCGACAGGTGAATAGAAACAAAAAAAAAATTATCACGTGACAGAAAGACTCTTCATTGATAATACTTTCAAAACAATGCCAGATAACAAAGATTGGGAAATCCAGAAAGTAATAATTCCCTGTAAACTTTTTGGTGTCGAATAATCATGATTATATATTTTGTTTACTGTGAACTTTTTTGCAATTAAAAATTTATATTAAAAAAAAACTGCCGTTGATCTTTTGGTGTTGTTTATTATCACTGTACTTTAATTGCGTCTGGAAAATCTTGCATTTGTTGCAGTTGTTCTTATATTTTATGCATTGTTAAGCTAGCTGTAACTAGAAATAATAATACACTGTCATGTTCATATCAGTTTATTATCGATCTTTGATCTTTAAATAATATTACAATTATTCATATCAATATACTAAATAGATGAAATGCGTGCGATGTTTTCTAAAATTTTGAAGATCATATCAATACGGACAGTCTTTTCTATGAACAAATTTTTGGCAAAATATTAAAATAATACTTTAGTATTATTTTGGCTTTAGTTAAAATAAATGTCAGTTTCAGTTGCTGAACGTGTTAATCAATTTTCATAATCTTTCATCTAGCTCATTTGTGGTTTCATCTTCATCATCTATTTGCTCATCATTGAAGCCGACAATAACGTCCTCGACATCAGTACTAGTGCACGTGTTTTGTCTTTGTAACTTTGGTGTTTCAGTTTTGTCACCATCGCTATGAAAAATGTCTGCAGGTGATCGGACTTCTTCAGGGATATCATGTAATACCGTTTGGGTTCTTGAACGCCCCGTTTGAAATGTATCATCATAAGGATCCGATAACGCCCTAGCTCCTTGTTGTAAAAGAGGGCTATCAGAGTCTATTCTATCTCGTTGAGAGACATTTGACTTGAGTTTTGTAGAATCAAGAGCATTAAGCAGAAGGCGTTGTTGTTGTAATAATGTCTCTACTTTATGATTTAATAAATCTACTCTGTCTACAGTTTCTTTCGCTTCTCTCTGTCGCATTGTCAGATGATTTAACATTTCATATCGAAAACTTGATATATCTTGTTTAATTTCATCGAAGTCTCCTAGGAAATAAAATGAAAGCAATGAAAATATAAGTTTACAAGTTTACATCCTATTTGGTATTGAATAATGCAAAGTAAAATAAATTCTAAAAAAACTGCTTTAGGAATAAAAGAATTAAATTTAAAAATTATATATATGTTAAACAACACCGATATTATACCAGATAATTGCATTAAAAGCTCTGATGCTATTTTCGTAATCTTATATTCAACTTCATTGTTTAAACATTAGTATTTTTACTTTGATATTTGTACTTAAGTTATTCACTTTATAATTTTAAACTTTATAGTAAATACTTATATGGATAGCAGAATAAACACTTCCATATAAAATTTATAAGCTGCAAGTTCTTGTTTCACAGAATATTTAGAATATTGTAACCAAAGTATTCATTAAGAATAACACATTTTAAGCTGATGGATATATGTATTACCTTCAGATATATCAGTTTCTCTTTGTACGTCAAATATATACCGTTTCACTATTCTCTTCATTACTCTCTGAAATCATTCAAAATTCATCATGTTTAAAATTCGAATCGAAACAGTACATATTAAGAATCTCGTTATTACATACAGTGTAACCATTTTCGAGGTATCCATTGCAAAGTGATCATTGCAATTTAATATAAAAAATAAATTCTGTTATCAGAACAGCTACTGCTACTTTCTTTCAAAATTTAAAAGGAATTATTAAAACGGGGGAAGTGGGATTTTAACAGTTATACTACATTTCTGCTATTCAACTGTTATACTTCATTACTGCTATTCAACTACTATCATGGTTTTTCGCTGAACTTAAAAAAGGAGAAATGTATTGGGGAAACTGCATCAATACAGTTTTTCATAAGCTTTTATAACTGACGACATTTTTATACAGATACCATAAGGGAGCTAATTCTTATAAGTCATGTCGCCTTAATGTAACATTTGCTTCGAGAGCGGGGGTCTATGGTTCAATCGCAGACCAGATCATACATATGGCTAATAAATGTTTATCTTACAATGCTTATGATACTGTTTCCTCGCCCGACACTTGACATTACGAAGAAAGAGTTTCGAAGAGTATCCCTGCAGGTGTCAGGATAATAAGACAGGGGTAGTGGTAAGCCTCTCTGCGGACACACTGCCTATATAATCTAGCATGTTAAAAAGCCCCAATTATGCACTTGTACATGGTAGACCATAAAACAAATTTCATGCATATACAGCCGTGTTTTTCGATTTACACTCAAAGATAAATGCAAATGCTTTCGTCGCGTATAGTTGAAAAATTGCTGATGAGGCATGAAACAAGCAACCTATTCATTGAATTGATTACAGACTACCTGTTTATAGTCATGTGATCATTTATAAAACATGCTAACAGATCAAAAAATTGTAGCAGTATTAGCTTACCTTATAAGTTAGTTTTTCAGTGAATACATTAGGATCTGAGTCACTTCTTACAAATCCGTTAGTTGTATGCATTCTCTCCTGAAATCGTTTGATACCACTTTTGTGATGTCCATTACTCTCTTCATCCCACCCACTCTGGGCTCTGTCAGACATCTGAATAATCAAAATAAGATATATCTAAAATATCTAATGAGACGGAACCACTTTGAAAAATGTAATAGCTATTAGCTGAGATTTTAATCAAGCTGGTCACAATAAAATCTTATATACACGTAATCTTCCGGGAATTAAACTTTTATGTATTGTATTTAATAATATTTTTAAACGTAAAGACAGTTATGAATTTTTAAACAATCAACTTATTTCGGACGTTCAATGAGATATCTATTTTGAAATGCAATAATAATTAAATAGTAGTTTGTTGTTTGCAATCAGTGACAAGAGAATCATAGATTTTTGACGTACACAAGGAGAACAGTTATGCTTTCGCCTTAAAAATATCAAACTTAATTACTTACCGTAACAGAATTTGGACCACCAGTAGCATACATTTCAATATCCTTTATACGACCCGGATGTGCATGTGGTGCCACATCAGGATCCTCAACTTTACATATACACCTCCAAATACGAATTATTATATTATACCCCGTCTTTGGCGTAGGACATATGTTGAATGGTATGGGCAATGTAGCATCTGTTTTAATGTATTCCATGTAAAGTTTACTCCGTGCAAATTTCCATTCTGTATCGGCTTCTTCCTGTTAAAAACACCATAATTGTTTGTACTGCTGTGGTAATTTATCAAGATTGCCTTTGTCAAAAATAACACCATCCGCTTTTACAATACATTCAGAAAAAGAAATTATTATCTGGAACTTTAACTTTTTTTGCATGCAATCAACAGTTCAGTAGAAAAAGGCAGCGGTCACTTTGACTTACAAAGCCCTATACAATGAAATCATATAACTGAAAGTATTATATCCTTAAATCACATGGATTTTTGTGAATTTCTTTAAAGATTTTATTATTACAATGCAGAAAAAATTACGATTTATTAACAAAAGTACTTTCATATAATTATCGTTTTCATCAAAATTTACGTACCTGAATTATTTCGAACGACCTTGACATCATAGCAATGAGCATGTTGAGTAATACAATTACTGTTGAAATGTTGTATGCTCCAAATATCCAGTAACCAACATTTTGTGTAAAATAATGATTGAATTTTCCGAGCTCAACCACTCTTGGCTCTCCTCTGCCAAACAGAGACCAAAATACTGTCCGAAACGTAATATCAGGTCTGAAAAATAAAAGAAAATATATATAATTTATTTACATCCAAAATACGTAACCAAACAAACACAAGTACACAAGTATACAGGTCCATGTTCAAATAATGATAAATAATAATAACAATAATAAAGTTTATAACAAAACATAATAATAATAAAGTTTATACAGAATATAATAATTATAAAAATAATTAAGTTTTAAACAAAATGTAATAATAATAATAATAAAGTTTAACATGTGAACCCCCAACACGGAAGTGAGGCCGATTGCTTCGGAAAGGAAAGCTAGCTACATCCGCAAAGTGTGAAATCAAAATTTAGAATTAAAAAAATTTTGGAACAATAGAACGTCAAATATATTAAGAATAGTTTTGGAGATAGCGACATTGTGCTTATTTACAATATTGTCATGACGACCATCATACTTTTTAAACGCTTTGATTCATACATAAAACAGTTATACGCTTGTCGTCGATAATTTCGTTTCCATTGTGAACTTTTGCAGTTAGATTGGCAGATTAATGCTATATTTAGACCAAACTCTGTTCTGAAATCTAAACCAAACTGTACGATTAAAAAGAACGTTTTCGTCTAGCCACAAAAAAGTCAATGTCTCGCATTAACATCACTGTAGAAATAACATGCACCGATAATTGATTTTGTTTTTATAAGCAGCACAATTTTCCTATGAAGTGAAAATCTGAACAGAAATGTTTGTATTTTGTATGGTACATTAACAGAAAACGTGGCGCATAATTGTTGGGTATTTGCCAAAAATAAAGTGTTTGACGTAATTGGTAACAATCTGATACTTATACAGTAAAAATAGTATTCAAAAATTAACTCCATAAGTCAAAATGCTAAAGATCTGTATAACTTTTTACAGTTCAATTAAAAATATATTTGATATAATAACAAAGCAGTACTTATTTTTCTTTAATTTCTCAACAGCTAACTTTATAAGTTTGTCTATCTTTTTTTAACAAATGGCAACTAACGGTATCTTTAATTCTGAATATTTTTAAAACTTGGAATTCTGAGCAAGACGGATTACCACCTCATCATATGTTTAAAAATTAGATTTTTTTTAAACATTTTTAAACGAAAATTCATATTAAGATATTACTTTCAAAATCAGAATTTTTTTGCCCTTTTAAACGAAAATTCATATTAAGGCATTATTGTAACTGGCTTAGCGATATCATTTTCTAAATATACTTCGGTGATATTTTACCAAGTTTTTAAAGAAATAGCAATTAGATTTCACAATGTTGAATTTGAAAGATATATTGAAAACGTGTAAATCTTATTTAAATAAAAAAGACATTATTTATATTCAACTAATCAACAAAATGATGTAATCTAAGAAATCAATAGTTAATTGAATTATAAGTGAACAAAGAATTCTATTTTCTTTACTTTTATAATAGCAAGTTTTGAGATAAATTACAAAATTATATAAATGTATAAAATCTTCTAATATTTCAAGCCTTTATTTAAATATACAATAATCTCTTAAATTGTCGAAGTAGAAAAAATATACAAATCTATTTCACGTTTACAAAATGTTTATGATAACGATATTTTTACTTCTTGCCATTTGCTATAATTTCAGAGACATAACAAAAATGAAATTAGTCGTTGATGTAACTTTAACTGTTCAACCTTCAAACCTTTAAAAAAAATCGCTTTTAGCTAAACTTAAATACTCAAATTCTTTTTAAGATGGGCTATAAGCAAGTTTGTTTAATTGAAGGGAATGGAGTTATATAGTCCAGCCAAAAGTACGTTATTTTTATTTTTTTATCAAGACGGTCAGATGAAATACAAACATACCACTCCAAATCATCATCTCAAAATAACAAATTAAAAAACTTTGAAACTGGCCAATTTAGTTATACACGTGAACTTCAATCAAGGAAGTGAGATCTGAATGCTGCAAAAACTCGGTAAAATCAAACGAGTTTTGAAAAACAATCAAACATTAGAATCTTTCCGAATGGGTTTTAACCTAAAAAATTAATATCAATGTTATTTGGCATTTATCTTGCTTAGACAGCTGTCATGCGTTACATTGTGATGTCATGATGACGTAATATATAAGGCTTAAAAAACTTACATTCCGAAATGTCCTTCAGCTTCTGTGGTCACATTATTCGGTAAAAATTCTACATTTTTTCTCATTTCTTTTGGGTAGTACCAATAGAGATTATGCAGACCAACCATAAAGGCAAGGAAAACAACCAAGAATATCACAGCAAACTTCAAAATATCCTAAAATACGATTTCCATAAAAAGCAGTTAATTATAGTAAAGTGTACCTAATTGCCTAATATCTGCAGCAACAATAGCCTAGAGTAAATGTACAACAAATTCTGTTATAACAAGTTAGTTCTGACTGATTGTACATGTTCTAATAGGGTTAAACGTACTTGTTAAGGATATTTCACTTCTATCGAGATGTCACCAGCTACCGGTGAATAACTAATTTTTTACCGTATATTGCCCTCAGAACAATGTGTAGGGATGGTGCTTTATCGTGCCCCTCTTATCGTGACATGAGGCATCGGTCTTTACGGTCTCTTCCAAAGAACCAACTAATTTCATTTCGAAACGCCGATTGCTTGGCGAAAAGACAATCATTATCTATTGGTCAGGTCATGCCGGGATTGGAACCCCGACCTCTAACATACGTATAAGTTAATAGACAGGTTACTGATTACTTTGTATTAACATCAAAAACCTTTTTATCAAACCTGAATAAGTTACTAACTGGAGCAAATTATTTGTAAGATATATGACATTTTAACATGTACATGTATAGGCAAAATTAAAGTCATAAAATGCACATAAAATTTCAGTCTGCATCAGTGCCTAAAGTATTTTGTTATTTGTACATACATACATGTCATACATCCATACGATATCTTTAATATTTTACAGCACCGAGATTTATTGAAAATGCAAGTTTATTTCAAAAGTTTAGGAATTCATTAAAATTACAATATATATAAAGAATATTATATATTGCTCTTTAATATTACATAAATGCTAAAAACAGTGTAACATGAGAGTCTTTATTCTTTAAAACATTTTATGTTCCTGGGCGACGGGGTAACTCAAACCTTATATGATTTAAAACATTTTGATTGAAAACAAAATCTCTCTCTCTCTCTCTCTCTCTGTTTCAACATCATTGAAATAAATATGAATAAATGCAATATGTAAATTTCCAGCAGTTTTTTTAAATAATTAGTTTTTATATACATCCTTTTCGGTAGTCAAAGCCAAATGGTCTGTCATGTGTGCAAACATACTGTAGCCCATCTCATTATTTGCACTGATATACCACCGTCATGTGCTCTAATATTTTATAAAAGTATTTAAAATGACACATGACCTATTTTACACTATGATAAAAACCGGCTTTTACTTTCCGTAGAACCGAAAGGCATGATATTTGATTTCCATAACTAACCATCTTAAAATAAGCGAAAGAATCTTGACTGATACAAGTAACAAAACTACTCCACTCTTTTCCTTCAATCGATGATTGTTTTGTATTTTATGTATTGTTCTTGATAGGTTTCATACATACGGTTATCATTCTTGCTAAAGATATCTGCATAGGACCAAACAATTCATTAGCAGGCAGTAGATACGACACCCGTGTAAAGCTAATTACGTTAGCTATGGCAAACAGTCCTTCAGCTATATTATGTGGATCCCAAGAGTCCCAATAGAATCTGTCTGAACATACAAGATTACACGTAATTAGATATAAGAAACTCTTTAGAAATTCAATGAGTTCTTGATCTAACGAGGATATGTTAGGGACTCGTTTATAAATAAATTTAGAGACCTAACTAGGTTATTTTACGGGCTAATTTGAATAAATCAACCCAAAAAAATGAGAATTGCTGATAATAAGAATATACATGGAACTTAACAATAGTTAAAGCCACTATGAATCACCCACAAGAAGGAATAAAATATTTAAAAAATAAGATAATCATAGAGAAATATATAGCAAACTTTTTTTTATAACGACCACATATTTAACGACTAAATCACTTCAAGTTGGCAATTAACTAGGTCGTTATAAAGAAGCTTTGGTGACGATCTTTACAAAATGGCATTCAGTAACATAGATCGAAAAAGAACTCATCATATAATGTATTGCATATTCACTGTCTCAAGGGTGCAATATCGTCTCACTTAATCTTAAAGACAATCTGTAGTAAGATAATTATAATACATCATAGTTATATATAACTGACAAAGATATTATCAAGATGATCATTCTAGGTACATCTGCACCAGAAATTAGCAAAGTTTTTCTCCAGATCGCAATATTTACATTTTATTTTAGAAATAGACCAAATACTCTCAAATTCAATCAGTTTTTTCAGTTACAAAACTGACTGTTTTGAAATATTAACCATTTATTAAAATCATTAATAAGAGGGTCAGTCATCCAAGTTAGTTATCTACGCAAATATTGTCTTGTATTTTCTTGCAGATGCAACGTATTGTATTTGTTTTATGTTTATGTATTTTATAAATATATATATATATATATATATATATATATATATATATATATATATATATATATATATATATATATATATATATATATATATATATTCTCTGTATTGGTAATCTTCATCATGAGAAATAAAGAAACTTGAAACTTGGAATTTTCCATCAAGAATTTATAAATTTACCTGCTATTAGCCAATAAAATTGTTCCGTAGAATCGCTGTGTTTTTGAAGTAACAATGACCACGAAGAATTGCTTACAAAATATTCTAAAGCTATGTTTACCTGAAACAAAATTTTAAGATATGATAAATAACATTGTTCTCCTAAACCTTCTATTAGAAACACCTAATGTGTTTTAGATAGAACTTAAATGAACAACCGTATTGCGAATTGTTAATATTTCAACATTTGCATTATTTTCCGATTCAGGCTTTCGTCACACAAACTGAACATATATTAAAATAAAAACGTCTTAACAAAAAAATGGGTTTAAACAAGATGCATACCTTATGGATAAATTTCTCTATTTTCTCTAGATTTCTGAAATCTATTAAAAGTTAATATCGGCAGCAAAGATCAATACCGAGAATTGGTTCATTGTAAGGCAGGCACTAATGCTTTGCTAATGACAGTAATATTTAATTTTCTCTTTAACCACCCTGGCAAAACTTTTAAGTATTTTTTCAATGTGTTTTTTAAACCAGATCTCGAAAAAAAATCGTTCAAACAATCCAAACATCACTGTACAACTTAAGACATCGTTTATGACGTCATTGTATATTTGTGATATATCAAATGACAAAGGTTTTATTATCAAAATGATCTGCCGTAGTTTCTTAAGGACAGTCGATACAGTTCATCTTTTTAATCTTACATATTAAAATTAGAGGATAAATGCACAACCTTCAATCACATATAAGATATGTTCATATATTAGGAAATATTGTGTAAGTATGAATTGAAATCAGACAAAAATAATTGATACTTAGGTATATTTATAAGCTGAATTGGTCCAAAGGTTCATATAATCAAGTGACTTTAAATATCGTAACCTGGTCATATATTTGTACCAAATATCGTAACATGGTTATTTCTGTACCATATATTGTAACATGGTAATTTCTGTACCATATATCGCAACATGTTTATTTTTGTACCATACATCGCCACATGGTTTTGTTTGTACCATATATCTCAACATGAATATTTCTGTACAATATATCACAACATGGTTATTTTGTACCATACATTGCAAAATGATTATTTCTGTACCATATATCGCAACATGATTATTTCTGTACCATTTATCGCAACATGATTATTTCTGTACCATATATCGCAACAAGATTAGTTTTGTACCATATATCGCAACATGGTTATCTTTGTACCATAAATCGCAACATGGTTATCTTTGTACCATAAATCGCAACATGGTTAGTTTTGTACCATATATCACAACATGGTTATTGTTCTACCATATATCGCAACATGGTTATTTCTGTGCCATACATCGCAACATGGTTATTTTGTACCATATATATTGCAACATGTTTTTTGTACTTTATATCGCAACATGGTTATTTGTGTACCATATATCCTTATATGGTTATTTCTGTACCATATATCGCAACATTGTTATTTTTGTACCATATATTGCAACACGATTATATTCTCACCTTAAATATAGTAACATATCTTAGTGTAAACGATGTGATATAAAGAGTGAGTACTGCATAGTCCAAATAATTATATAATGAATCAAAATAGTTATAAATTCCTTCTGCGTACACTTGTTTCATTTCCTGCCACAACATACCTTAAAAATAAACAAATAAATAAATAATTGATAGAAATAGAAGTGTTCTTTAATTGAATGTAAAAGAATATATAACAAAAAATATCGACCAAAACTCCAGTTTGATTGGAGACATTCATCTTTTCATTTCTGAATAATCAAAATATATATAAAGCTGGAACCAAAGTGTTTGTAACATAATCAACACAAAACTAAATCACTGATTGAATTGGTTTTAATACTATACTAAAGTTAAATACATTTTACCTATAGCGGGGCTTTGTCAGCAATATGTAAGCACAAACATTCACATTAGCAGTGAGCTAGTATCCAATTGCACTAAGGGTTAACAAGCGTGTCACGTCTGCAATGACGTTGGACACAAAACATTCATTTTACATGTCTCACTGGAAGGATTTGATAAATCTACTCTAAATGCTTGGCAAAAAACATCACTTCATTTTTAGGTCTTTTTAAAGAATAGAACTATGGAACTCGAACTCAAAACCTTCTGTATATAGAGAAATCACGATACTTGCTAGCTAGGCTATCGCAATGGTTTGCAAAAAAAAAAACAAAAACAAAAACAAAACAAAACAAAACAAAACAAAAAAGGTAAAATATTTAGTAGGACAAGATTCTAATATCCTACTAGTATTTTTATATTGATCGTTTGCTTTTTTATTCGTTTAAAAGCACACATATTAAGTACAAAGGAAGCTTATTTTATGAAACTATTGCATTGCCAATCATAAAGAAAATAAGTGAAAATAAAATGATATACCATATATAACCAATTGTAATTTCAATAAAAAAAACCCCAAAAAAATAATAATGATAAAACAAGAGACAAGAGTCTCTATCCATTAAAAGATTAAATTTATGTTTGGATTTTAAAAAAAAAACAAATGGAAGTTACAATCGTTTAGTGTGGACAAGACTACAGAGCAATGCACCGGTGATCTCCCTTGAATGTATTGCATAAAGACATTATAAAAGAATAACACTTTTTTAACTCCTTGTAACTGCCAATCACCTAAATGAAAAATGTCACAAAAAATTAAGACATCTTTCCTTTAGGAAATGAAAATCTGTCTCTGGTTGTCTGAAAACAATATTGTATACTGGTCTTTGAAAACATCAATTTATCATTTAACTTACCATGGGACTTCAAATTCCAGCTGTTGTGGTTTGAATATGACAAAACAAATTGATCTATGTGTCTTATAACAATACTCACCAATTATCCACAATGTCAGTAACAGGTGAATAAATTCTGGTTCAAAAGTTCTAACAACAAAATCATCCGGTAATTTATCTGTAGACAGATTTTTGTAAATTATATAATGTTCATAGACGGATTTGAATACTGATAATTTCTTTTGAGCACTTGGTCTTTCTGTTACACTTAATGTTAAAATCATCACTAAAAATGCTAAAAATGACATCGTGTGTCCTATAAACTTTATACACGGATATTGCATGAACTTTCCAAGCTGAAAAAAATAATAAAAAAGAGTAAAATATGTAAAATCAAAAGATAAAAGTTGTTTAAATAATGAACGTTGGAATGGTCTTAGCAATCATGAATAAAATCATAGAAAATAATAAGAACAAACATTTTAAGGTACCGAGTATAAAAAAGTATTTATTTATGCCTTGAAATCAAGATTTTTAGACAGACACAATTCTGGTATATTTTTTTATGAAATCTGTTGAGCAATGGTGTTTTACTACCAACTCAAGATTCTTTCAAATATATTAACGCGGTCAGTTTTTGGAATGGTAGAGAAAACGGAGTACTCAGGAAAACAATCGACCTTCAGAAAGCAAACTAAAAATATCACTAGGATTTGCATCTAAAGGAATTCAAAACTAGATGTTAAGAAGGGATTTGATTTGTAAGTCAGCGCCTGAACAGCTTGTTTGCAAAAGACCCTCAAATAAAAAAAATATGTTTAAATGACTCCGAGTTGGTCTTTGTTAACCTTACAAAGCGAAAAGTGTTGATATTGAACAAAGAAATGTAAAGAGGACTGAGAAATATATATAAACATAAGAGCAATTAAAGTA
>CM056603.1:26974415-27226250 GCA_029721355.1 Tegillarca granosa | reverse complement strand
CTACATTCACCTGATGGCAAAAGTTCATGTATTTTACGATTTCCTGATCCTGCAACATGCAGTGATTGGTTTAATGCAATTCATGCTAATGTGCTTTTGTTGACCTCAAGGTATAATAGAAGCTAATCAAATAGTATCATCAGCGCCAAATTCTCGAGAAGTTCGTCACATGGGATGGCTATCAGAGCAGGTAACAATAATAATATGATATAGTTTGATTAAATGAGTCTAAAAAAATCATTTTTTCTCTCTCTGATTTTGGACTAGTCACTTTTGTATAGGAAATTAACAGGTTTTAATGAAGTTTTCCTCTTTTTCAACATTATGTATATTTTATTGAATTTGCACCAAATTTGGCAGTTTATTAAAAGGAATTTTACCAGTTTTGGTTAAAAAAATGGTGACCTCTGACCTGGAACTTATTGTTGTAATGACTTCTATTTAGTGTTAATTCTTGATATCCTTATACTAAAAATGAAAACTTTTAATATTATGATGTTTGATTTACTGTTTACGTGTACATTTTTTGTAAACCAAACTATTTTCAGTAAGTTGGTGAGATTTTAGATCATTACTATACTAGTTGTACATTTTACTGCAAAATTTTTGCCAGTACTTATGTATGTATTTATTTATTGATTTTTTATTACTTTGCGGAGTAGTGTGATACGAAATTAAAAACTTTACGAATATTAACTTTTGATATATTTCACTTGCATTGGCACTGACCATTTTCCCATATGAAATGAAAATAAAAATACCCAATTATCTTGAAATGGTGGTGCTTGGGATAAAGGACACAAAGTTTCCCAATGTAAGTATTTTGTTATTCTGTTTCAGCTTCTCAATGAGCAAGGTAACCCCACATGGAAGCCAGTATTTATAGCTTTGACAGATAAAGATGTACTGTTGTATGATACTGCACCTTGGAGTAAAGAGGAATGGGCCACTCCTTTTCAGAGCCATCCACTGCTTTCAACAAGGTAAATATTTTATCATATATTGTTTAATACATGTGTTCTGAATACCAAATTAAATTGTAAGTTCAATACATTTTTTCAGCTCTAGTTAATACCAGCTCTTTATGGTAGAGGTAACTTTAGTTCCAGATTTTGATCTCTGTAGGGGTCTTGGTGGTCAGCCTTCTTATGGATAACAGTGCCTCTCATGTCCTTGGTTTGAATCCAATTCAAGCAGATCCTGGTGTGAGAAAGTTTGTCTGTTTTCATGCATAAGGTCAATGGTTAGCTCCAGACTCTGGTTTCTTCTACCATTCCAAAAATGACTGCTTCAGTATAAGTGAAAGTTTTAATGAAGCCTGAAACACCAGGAAAACAACTCTACCTGCTTCACAATTATTTGATAAAGAGTAAATTGGGTACTGATGGATTTATCTTAAAAAGTTTGCTTTATTTCATTTGCCTTTCTCAAGAAAAAGTACAAAAAATCAGCAATACAACATACGCTCTCAGCACATTAGCTTTGTACCGACTGTCACTTATCATCAAAACAAAATAATTCCAACAAAGGGAAATAACAATAACTTGTAATTTCTGTCTGTAAAATCATCATACAAAATCATAAAATAATTGAATTTTGTTAACTTATTGGCATGTTATGGTAGGTGAAGTTTAAAACATTGCAAGATGTTGACAGGAAATCACTTGTGTTAAAGGGAATACCACAGCACATTTCTTGCACAATGAAATCCATGTATTTTAATGCACTTATTTGCCTGTTTTACTTTTCTATAGATTAGTTCATTCAGGACGTCTTGCAAACCCTAATTCAGGCTCAGATGTGTTGACTTTTGGAACACGGACTGGAACACGTAATGGTGTTGAGACACATGTTTTCCGTGTTGAAACACAAAGAGATCTAGCATATTGGTCAAGAGCTTTAGTTCAGGGATCACATGGAGCTGCTATTCTTATTAAAGAAGTTACTTGTTGTAAGTATGGATTTACAGATTAGTAACTTTCCGTAATACTCAATGTTAAACTGTGGTATGATGTTGGCCACGTTTTACCATTGTATAAACATGTAGTGATAAAAGCCTTACACTTTACAAGGGTGAATATTTACTGGAATTACCTAAATCATTGACTACTGATGGAGTGATATTATTTTTGTGTTTGATTTTTTTTAAAATTTGTGATTAATTAAAGTTTATTTCATGATTTCACATTTTAGACATTTTATTTCAAGAATATTTAATCGTCATATCTTAAAATAAACATCAGGTTCATTGGAAAAAAAAGAATATGTCTACTCCCTAAATCAGTAGTTTAAAGATATCGAATTCAGTTATACGTGTACCATTAATATTATGTTATATTTTCATTTGCTGTTTGATATTCCCATTTCTCAAAACTTGAAATATCAACAAAATACATGTAAATGTATTGTTATTTGTGGACTATATTTCTGTCCATCATCATGTTCTTGGTCTAAAATGCACATTCTTCATGGCTGTTGGGTCTAATGGACTCCTCCCTATGCACATTTGCTTTGCTTGCAAAGATTTTGCATTCATATTGACAATGAACATCATTTTAAAACAGTTCAGTTGTTAAATGTACATGTATATAAATTTTGGTTTTACAGCAGCAACATGGCAAAATCAACAACAAAGTTCAGCCTTCATTACGAAAATGGTTTCACGCTTTCAAGTGCCAAATCTACAGATAACAAAGAAAAACCTCCTGTATTGTGGTCATATACGTTTGACAAATTACGGACATCAGCAGATGACGGACACAGACTTTTGTGGTTAGATTTTGGTGAAGATGGAGAACAGGTTTAAATTTATTTATTTATTTATTTATTTATTTATTTATTTATTTATTTATTTATTTATTTTTATTAATCAGATATTAAATAAGATCAAATTGTATTTCATGCATTATTAAAAAAAAAAGCTATAAAACTTTTGTGTGACAGCTGGTGTTATACTTCCTGTAAAAGAGATTTATTTTTATCACATTTTTCTGGTATATAACATAGTAATATATATTTTTATATATATTATAGGAGTAATATATTTATTTATTTTCATTTATTTATCAGATATTAAATTAAATTAAATTGTATTTCATGCATTATCAAAAAATAATAAATAAATATAAAATAAAATAAAATAAAATAAAATAAAATAAAATAAATAAAAATAAAATAAAATAAAATAAAATAAAATAATAAAATAAAATAAAATAAAATAATAAAATAAAATAAAATAAAATAAAATAAATAAAATAAAATAAAATAAAATAATGAAATGAAATGAAATGAAATGAAATGAAATGAAATGAAATGAAATGGAATGAAATGAAATAAAAAACACTTTTGTTTGACATGTAGTGCCATAAATCTTGTTAAAAAGATTTCTCTGTATCATATATTACATAGGAAAAATATATAATATATGCACATGTATATACATGTATTTTACAATTTGTAGGCCTTGATGTCAAAATTTATCTACATCAGCTTTTCACAAATCCTCTCTCCTCCTCGGTTCTCTTTTTTAAAATACATATATCTGTGGTTTTCTTTATAATTTCCTCCTTATCATCTCAATATACCGATAATTACAGGAATCTTGACTTTGATTAAAAAAACACCATTCCATTATTTTTTAATTATACCGTTTGAGTGATGTCCACAGTATATGTCAATGTTCATATATTATGTTGTAATTTTTTCAGGAGTTAGATCTACACACTTGTCCAAAGCCCATGGTTTTTGTGTTACACACATTTTTATCAGCCAAAGTAAACAGACTTGGGTTAGTGGCCTAGAAGATTTTAATGTTGGAAGAGGACTTGGCTTATTTGAAGTGTATTGCCTTCACCAGATTTGTACTTGAAATGGTCTTATTAGACATGACACCTCAACCAGGAAACCAGCCTCCTGAAAAACTTGTAGTATTTGAAATGGATTGTCTGTACCAGATTCAAACATAGAGAGTAATTTAGTTAAGAAGTTAATTAAGTATAACTTCCCTACAAACATGTGGTATGATCCAAAAATCAAAAGAATGGATTGTTCCATTGGTGTCTTAAGATTGAAAGTGTTGATTGTTCAATTTTTATATACAATACACTGTATTAGATTTTATCAGATAGTGCTTGATGGGGATACACAATGTTTGTCTCTCTGCTACAACAGAGTTAAAGACAGCCTTCTATTTTTAACATCAGTCTTCCATGGTTTTTGTGCAATAGGATTAATTTTTTAACATGTTTGTGTGATGTTGCTAAAGTGTTACAAATGAACATCACAATGGTAAAGAAACCTGGAGATTCTGACCATTATCTACTAAATACAGTTAAATTTAAAGAAAAAAACATTGATAACATGTATAATGAAATGATGTAACTAGTATGTTTTCTGAATTTTTCATATATGGTTGTTGATACATGTACATACATGTATGTGTTTTGTAATTTCAGGCCCCAGTTTCACAATCATTCGTTAACTAAGATTTTCCTCAACTTAAATCTGACAAATTTGAAATCCTAATAATTTTATTAATTGTTGAGATATTCAGGAACTTAAGGTGTCATTTTAAAAGAATACTTCAAGCTTGTAACATCTGCATTTATATTTATCAAAGATAGTTATTTGAAATTAAATTAGAGATATTAAAAAACTGCTAATTTTAAGTTAAGGTAAATCTTAGTAAAAGAATGATTGTGAAACTGGGGCCAGTAACCATTTCTTAAGACAATTTTGATCAAAATATACTGTAACAATCTTATCTGTGATGGTATAAATCATTTTTACAACTCATGTGACATCCTAATTAAATTACTCTATAAATCAATCTATGAATCAAATGAAAGAAATATGTTTATGTTACCATGGTTACAAGTTAATAGCTTTATCTACTGCCAGTGTTATTTTATACTGTACTATGTATTTTGTAACACCTTAAATGCTTTAAAATGGTGCTGGTTATTATGGTAATAACAATCCATATTTGTGAAAACTTTAATGTATATGTCGTAATTGCAGAGGGTTTTTTTTTTATTTCGGAGTAATTTCTGTAATTTGTCAATCAGTATTTTACAGTGGCAGTTTTTTTTATTACCGGTATGCATTCATGACAGTAAAAAGGAATTTGATGAAATATTTGCAAAGATTAATTTTTGCAACAAAAATGGGTTTCTTGAAATGTTATACATAATGATGTATACGTAGATTAATCAGTATCCCATATGAAAATAATCCCTCTGCAATAAATGTATGGTAGTATTTTATACAAGAAGTGTGTATCCATCATACATTTTTACTCATCAGCAATCTCATTTAACTTTCATAGATGTTGCTGCTTTTCCAAAGAATTCTAGGTAAGACTTCCTTTTTAAAAAATTTTGATTTTTTTAATCATAATGATCTAAATGATGTCTCTTCATGATGTCTCTTCAAATTAAAATTTGTAAAGGAGAGTACAATTGGAAGTCTTTCCAGAATTCTATTTCTTACTTAAAACTGCTGTTAAAATTAGACTTACTCTGTCTGAAACAAAAATTATATGAATAATAATAAGTATGTCTGAAAATATCATGCCAACTTCTTTATTTTAACATTGTATACATGTATATCCATTACTGATATACAATACTGGTGTAGAAAAGTCAGCTTGAAATCAGGTAAATTTGAATCATCTAGTCAGTTTAGCATTATAATTAACTTTACATAGTTACTAACAGTCATAACCTTGTGTGTGTTTGATATAAGCTCATCATCATCATCATCATCATATCCTGTTTAGATTATCCGGGCCCTTGATTATTCCTTTTATAAGGGTGCGCCTGGCTGTCCCATCGAGCACAAAGTCTCCCTTCATCAGCTTTTAAGACAAAATACATATAGATCTATACAAGTTTGTAAAATTTGAACATTGTAATTTGACATTTTTTGGTATCATAATTTGACATGTTTGGTATCAGAATTTGACATTTTGGTATCAGAATTTGACATTTGACAATTTTGGTATCAGAATTTGACATTTTTGGTATCAGAATTTGACATATTTCATGTTTTGATAACTTTCATCATGACAATATTCATTTTGTCTTTTGTATTCTCATCAGTGAAGAAATTCAAATTTTAAGTATTTAATCATTTGTATTAACAATTACTCTACCTTTGCTTAAGGTATGAAAAAATGTGCTACTGTATACTGTAATATGGTGTAGCTGGTTATTTTTTGCGGAAGATTTTTGTATTCCAGTCGACCATGAGCAAGTTGTTTTAGATTGCCAAAAAAGCACGTAAAAATTTTCAACATTGTCAAAATTTAGCCCCTCTAAAATAACCCACTATAAGGTATATTACAGTTTCTGTGTTAAGGAATTCTGGGTTAAGTAATTGTTTCGCCATAACGAAACGGCAACCAGTTCATAAACTTACTACATGTACCTGTAATGAAAAAAACTTGTTGAGGCTAGCTCAAGGTATATAGACATACATTAAACTTTGCTTTAGTACTGAGAAAAAAAAACTATTTTAGCATATAATATACCTGTAGCATTTAAATTTTATTTCTTGGACCCCTTGTGCACCCAATCATCAACATGATATCACATGATTAGCTTTAAATAGTATAGATATGTATTATTGCTTCACAAATTTACGTGTTTAAAGTCATACACCATCACTTTTTGTAAATAGAGCTGAACAGAAGAAAAACATTACAGATTAATTAGCATTTTATTTTTAATTAACTTTTATTTATCAAGAAGTAAAAAAAGTGATCACCTTATATAAAAAGTACATGTAACGTTAGCAGGTTAAAAGTACATGTATTTTAGGCATAGTAAATTTAGTATTTTCTAGTACATAATGTATGATAACGTATTACATGTGTACACTCACACATATGTTCATCTCACACATTTTTATACACACCTACAGTATGTAGACATAGGTAATATTCTTACCATAATTTTTAATGGCAATGTTATCTCCTTAACAGTATATTTTTATTGTTTTTTCTGACTGCAATTAGCTTACACTTTGGTTTCACTTTTCAAATTGTTAAAACTTAGTAAACTTAGTATTTAGTTATTTTTTATTAAAGGAGCAAGGCAAGACATATGATTTCATTTAATTTTGTTCTGCCATTAAGCCATATATATATATATATATATATATATATATATATATATATATATATATATTTACACTAAAACAATGAACAATGGTAGAAATGTTTGAAATCTAAAATTACAAATAAATTGCTAAAACATTATTACAGTAAAATTGCATTGCCATATAAAACATAGTAATCAAACCCAGTATTACCTGAAATCAATGTATTTACTAGTAGGATATGGAATGAATGAACTATAGATGATGTGTAAATAAAAAGGCTCTTACCTAAAATACACCTTTTTTGAAAGGATGATCTGCATAAAAAAGATGCACCCTTAGAATATTGTTGAAAGTTTTGTATATTGTTAAATTCATTGTCGCAAGTCACCATTTTGAGTCTGCAATTGATGATCGAGAGAAACGATGTGAATCACCTGTGGGTCACCGGTGATGTGTTTCATTTAGAAAAATGTAAAAAAAGTCGCTATTAGTGATCCCCTTTGTACACAATGTATATATACCAATTTATATTCAGATTTAAAAGTATACATATTACAACTTATCTGTGATATTTTCTCGATTGCTTTATTTAAAAATATCTTTTTAATCTTATATATACATGTATGTATATGAATTTTTTTTTATGAAATGCCTTACCAGAATGTTTTAGGTGTGTATGTGAGGTCTAGGTATAGAGATTATATCACTTGTAAATTATGGATTAAATTAAATATAACCTGTCCGTTAAAAAGAAAGATTTTTAATAAATTTTGTAACTAATATATTTTACATGTATCTGTCTAAAACAAAAATTACATGTGATAATAAGCATGTCTGTTAATAATACTTATTTTATTTAGAATTACTGTTCTTGGGTTTAAAAAATATGACATGTTTTAATTAATAAATCCATATTGTCTGTCTAAAAATTTAAATCTACCTGTCTGAAATTGTAGATTTTTGGAAATTTTCTGTCTGAAAATGTGATTAATTTACCTAAGATTATTTATTTTATAATTCATATGTCTGAAAATATTATCTTATCTGTACTTACCTGTCTGAAAAGGACTTATTTGAACTAGTAGCTTAATTTTATCCGTCATATAATATAGATAGTTTTATGCACATTTACACTTTCAGGTATCACTCATTATAGTAGATGATATCTTTATAATAAAAGTTGTCTCCACCCCTATAGGTTTATCAAGCTGGTACTTGTTCAGCTGGTACTCCCCTTGGTGTCCGGGTGGTCTAAAGCACACTTAAGACTACAGTGTGTGTCACCACCTGGGTTTGAATCCCACTCTGGACGGATCTTAATGTCAGTAAGTTTGTGAGTTCGTTTGCTGAAGGTCAGCGATTTTCTCCACCATCATAGAACTGACTGCCTTAAGATAAGGGAATGAATCTTGACCGAGGCTAACAATCCTTACTCATCTCCACTCGTTCTGTTTTCATTGATGTATAACAGTTGAGAGTACAAGATTCTACATTTGGAGAGAAAACTAGACCATAGCAATTTAAACCACAGCAGATAACCTGTATTTAGACTCTCCTTCTGGAGGGATGCTAGATAGAATTAATTCTGTTATCAGTGGTCCTTTTTATAGATGATAGAAGTTATTCAGTCTGGTGGAACACTTGTCCATCTGCAAGTTTTACTTTCATTTTTTTTCTGCTGCTAACTTTCATTTTATTAGCTAGCTGAGTGTATGTTAAATCTGGTGTTTGAATCTAGGACCTTTGAATCAGGTGTATGTACAATAATACTAAATAAAGCATTTCTATTATGGTGGTGTCCATATTTTTCCACACTATGGGGTTCACTTATGTCACTTGAAGTCGGAAAACATTTGTGCAGAATTTTTTTATTTCTATTGAAAACAGAACCCTATAGGTTGACAATTTTTTCTTAAAAACAAAATTGTTCAGGAATAAGGGACTTGAACATTTTCCAAAATGTGGGGGGAAAAAATTTCCAAAATGTTCGACATGTGTTGCTTACCATGTGGGGAAACTTGTGGACCACATACAGTACTGTATTACAATGCTTTGTAAGGATATTAAGCTTATATTCCAGCCACGGTACATCACATTTTTTCATCCTGACATCATGCATATGAGAGCATGTAAATTTATTTGTAAAATTATTCAGGTTTGAATTTTTCTTGCCAAAAAGCATTTTTTGTAATTAGTCATTTTTAAGTAAAGAAATAAACTACAGTCAATTTATCAATTTTTTATAGAATGTAGTACATTTTGTATGTAGACAATGCTAATAGTACAAATGTAGTACAAAATGTATAATATATAGATAATATAAATATGATTTTAGGGATATCTTAGTAGTACATGTATGCTTCATAATCACTCATGGTTGGAGTGGAGGGATAAATTTCCCTATTTTAAAGTTTAAAAATACAACAAAATTTATTTTCTTGATAAAAGTTTATCTCCTTGTATTTTCAGATTAACAAAATTTCTCAAATTTTTTTAATGACAATTTAAATAATGAAACTATAAAAATTTTGACCTCAAGAATAGAACTCTTTCAGTCAGGATTGAAAGGCATTGACACTGAATTTTTCTGTAATATTTTTTTTGAGAATTTCAAATTATATAATTCCATATCCCATGTAAATGATATCAAAATATTTAGAGTTATGTGTTTCTTGTATTTTTTATTTATTTATTTATTTTATTATTATTATTGTTATTTTTTTTTTTTTTTAATTTAATAGATGAAACATTTTGTCAATATATCCATTATGAGACTAAAGAATGACACAAGTAGAGTAGGGATCTAAATGTACCGTGTGCGTGTGTGCACACTAAACACTTACCAGTCATTTATTACATATGATCATGTTATTAGGTTATTCAGTTAAGAAATCAATTAGCTAGGTTCACCTACGGAACTGAGTTTCATTTAACATAACACCTCCTTCTGAATGAATCCCATTCAGGAGAAAATTTTAGCAAAAAATGTGTCAAATTTTTTTTAAAAAATGCTCTACAAACCTTCCTGCATTCAATATTTCTGTTAAGATGAAAATGAGTTTGTTACAGAGCAAGTCTGTAGAATATGATTAGAATGAAAGAGGGGAAAGTCTGTTGAATTTAGAATTTTAAAAAAGTTTTTACATGTAACATGTATATTGAAATTCATTGACAAAAATGTGTTTACAAATCACCTTGGATTCATCCCCAAGCTATATGATAAACACATGCACTTAAGTTATGTTTGATTAATTTTTCTGTCATTGTTGTAGCAATTTCTTTATACATGTGTATAGTAATAATTTATTCTTAGTTATAGTAATTTTTCCTTTTGACCGCAGTTTTTCGTTTGTTGTTTTACCTGAAATTTTTACAAAATAAGCATTTTTTATTAGAAAGATATCTTTATTGTTTTTATTAATACATGTAAACATAATTTAGACTTAATAATTGTGGACAAAAAATAAATTATGAAAATTATGGTTTTAATTAGTTAAAATAAGCATTTTTATATTAGGAAGAAATCTTCATGGTTTTTATGAATATATATAACTTAAATTTAATGTTTTGTTGACAAAAAAATTATAAAAATTATGGTTTTGATCAATTTTTACAAAATTCAGCAATACTTCGTATTAATTTTATCATTTTAGTTATTTACTTACAAATGTATTCAATATTTTAAAACTGTTTTTGAAGGGAAAATAGATTTATCTCATAGAAATTAAAATTAGCATAGGTTTTCTCTTAAAACTCGATTACATGTATTTTATTATTGTACAAAAAAGCAGCTATAATTTTTAAATCAAATATTTATAATATTTTAAGTTTTTAATTGTTTAGTTAGAAGTCTTAATATTGTTTTTATGTTGTTTAAAATACTTTAAAAATGGCAGAATATAGAAATTCAACTGTAGTTTTTTAGGAAATTTTCTTAAAATTGAAAAATAAATGTGTACTAGCAAATGAGGTTCATCAAAGGGGCTAAGGTTGTGAAGAACTGTTGTTCTAGGGATTATGAATACTTTACATATATATGCTTTATATTTCCAGAATAACATCAATATACTGGAAAACACATTAAATTATATAATACTAATAATGATCATATCTATAGAAATACAAACATGAATTAATACTGCAAAGGGTAATGTTTGAATAATACACTAGAAAAAATTTTTGCAAAAATTTTATCCTCACAAAAATTATTCTTATAGCCACACCTCATATCAGCAGTATTCATTTTTTTTGTATCAACTGAAACTAGAGATAAAATATAATCCATAAAAAAGGCCCTACCAAGAAAATCGTGACTATTTTCACCAAGCAGAAATATCCCCATTTACAGTAGTGTAGCATAAATCAGGAAAATTATTTAACTCCATTGGCTCACTGTTATTAATATCAGAAATCAGTTAATTTCATTGCAGTGTGTGTGTGTGTCCTTAGAAATTTTTATCTGTTCTTATAATTATTTTTCTTTGAAAAAAAAAAAAACGAAAGTAGCAATATACATGTAGATTTATTTTACTGTTTATTCAAACCTGAATCTCTTCTTCACAATAAATATTGTTTTAATGTAATATGACATAGATTAATGTTTAACTTTAAAATATACAGGAAAAAAAATATATCTTTCCTCTGAAAAATCGATTTCCATATTTGTTGTGGAATTTTAAACTGTAGATACCAGTATTTTGTATTGGAATATTAAAATTTCAGTATCAGTATCGAGAATGGAATATCAAAATTTAAATATTATAATATAGATATGCACACATACATTTTATGTCATAAACATTACCATGCTTTCTTAAAGTAAAGAAACAGTTATCTCCCCCTTGAAGAGTCTGCCATTTGTAAACAACTTGACATCTTGTTTTGCAGATATGAATATAGAGATATGATAGAGCAAGATATGAATTTTGATTTCCTGAATGAGAATAGCTTGTCTTTTATTTGTCAAAAATGGCTATCTGTATTATAACTTATAGTGTTATGTGATGTTCTAAAAGCAGTATAGTAGCCCAGGTTCCTCATGAAAACATAATATTTTATAGTTAGACTCTTTAAGTTAAGAAAATTTTTCAATTTGAACATTTATGCAATATGTTTAGTATAATAGAAATTCATCTTTTATCCACTAAAATTATGTCTCAAAATGAAAATGTATGATTTCTTACATCAGTTAGTGAATTAATAAACCATGACATTTACAGACTGTCTCTCTAAAGAATTTCTTTAATCATAGTAATTTATCATAGTTGTAGTTGTAGTTAAAAAAGTTAAATTTAAATCAAGAGAAGATATAATTTATACTTAAAAAGAATTGCAATATTTTCTGTAAAAATATGTCCATGTCAATTTTCTCATTAAAAAATGACATTTTTTGTTGAGCCTGGCATCGCCATAAGACAATACTTAGGTGTTACTTTTCCAGTGTCGGTTGTGGCGGCGTGACAAATTGTGAAATTTTATGTTAAAGTCGAAAACTAACCAGGCGAGACATTTAATTCCATGGAATTTTTGTTTTAAAATACTTTTATTTTATGGGTCTCAAAACTACATGTCCATCTGGCAGTTATATGTATCTCACAAAAGCAACCATCTTCCCACTGTTTTTTGGGTACTTAGTCTGACATTGTTGTACATGATTTGTATGGGACAGCTCTGCTGGTACCATACTTGCATGTACTTGTACCCCAATCTGTTCGATTTTTAAAAGAAATGTTACACTGATGGAACTGAAGGTAAGGCTTTTTTAACCCCACCACACCAAAGGCAAATAATTTATCTATAAAGTAAGAAAATCATGTATACCTGCTCGATATATGCTACATACATAAAGCAGACATATGTGATTTTTCTTATTTTATTGATAAAAACAAGTGCCTTTACACCCCAAACCCATCCTACCCATTAAATTCTTTGTAAATTTTTTATAAATATATATTTTTCACAGAAATGTCAAAATGACTTGATTTTATCATTTTTAGGCTATTTCAGATGAAATTTTAAAAAATTTAGTGGAGGGTACAAAAGAAAGTCTTTCTCAAGTAAATTATAGTGAAAGATGTGTTTCATCACCTTTTGTGAAAATTTCTCAATTTATGATAGAAGTAGTTAATTTTGTACTTAACTAAATTTTTTTGTCAAGGCAATGAAAGTTTTCGTACCAAGGAAATGCAATATGTATAATGTATATACCCGAACATAGTTCATTAAGCAAGGCATTATTATCATAAGCAAACATTTTTCCATCATATCAATGATCATTGTATATACAAGATAAATTGCAGAAGTTCAAAAGAATGAATTGACCCATGTTCTTAAAATGCCCCATAGTTTTCATTGTGAACATTTGCCTTTATTATTATTATTACTATTATTATTTGTTATCTACATGTAAAACTCAAATTATGCAATCTTTATAGCCAATGGAAGGATGGATACATGTTGGCACCACACAAAAATTATGGGGCTTCTTTTTTGTATGTGTACATGTATATGAATGAAATCTACTGCTTTAAAACTGTATGTTACTCAGAAAATGTGTGAATGGAAAAAGTAAAAACAAAAAATCAGAATTCATTACCATATGGTATTATTCTATGTTACCTAGACTACTCAAGGTACATTAACATTTAATTGGTGATACAAACTTTGTTTTGGTATTCAACTTTTTTTTAAAATCAAAGTCTAAGGTAGTTACTATATACTGTATACAAGTCAAATGAAACCATATAGTGGCCAAATGGTCACATTTCCTCTCAAAACCTAGGCTAGAATCCTACTTGGGGCGGATCCTAGTGTGAGAAAGTTTATCAGTTTGCTTGCTGAATGTAAGTAGGTTTCTCTGGGCACTCCAGATTCCTCCACCTGATCATCTCTATATTTGTTAGAAAAAGAATTTTGACTGAGGCATAAAACACCATTACTCAACTCAGAAGGTGATAGGAATGTATAGTATGGTAAGTTTTTTTTTGTTAATTTGCACAATCTACATCACTGTTCCTATGACTTGCATTAGATCAAAAGTTTTTGAAATTTATCACTGTTATGAACTTGTAATCTAGAGATTAAAATATGATTAAAAGGCCAATTGAACTTAATTGGTAGATTCTCATCACCACCCACCCTACATAAAATGTGCCACCCCAAGTAATTTATTTTTGTTTCCCATCTTGGGCATAATTCAGAGTCTGTTCTGGAGTTACGGTGAGTCTGGGGCATATCCAAAAAAGGGTTTAAGCACTCACATTTAAAACACATGTATAAAATAGAATTTAAATTAAAAAAGAAAACCCTCTCACCTGCCCATAATTTTTTGTCCAACTTAGATGAGAATCTACTATTTAAATTGAATTGGCCTAAAAAAAAGAAGACCCATTTATTCATGTTAGTGACATTAATGTGTGTGAAAAGGGTGAAATTCATCATCATTATAATCTAGAGCTTTGTGTAATTAGATGGATTAAAAAGAAACACTCTCCAAGAAATTCAAAGAATAACATGCTTGATGATTATGTCCTTTATGTTAAGGAGTTGAAATGCTCTAAATCATCACAATTATTATTATTATTATTATTATTATTATATTCTGGAGTTTTATGTAAAGTTCATAACAGGTGAAAAAGAGATGTGTGTTTTCACAAAAAATTCACAATTCAGCATCCCATTTTCATATTACTGTCCAAATCACCATGTTTGTGACAGTGAATTATACATGTACAAATTTTTATAGAAACTCCAATAATTTTAAAAAATGTTTTGTATGGTTCATTTACTTCAGCGTCGTACAAGCTGAAAGTTGCTAAAATTGCCATGGTCATAAAAATTACCATTCAATTCCGTAGAAAGGAAAATGTAGCAACTATGGGGCTTTTACAATTTGAAAATATTGCAAAAAGATTAGGCATTTAAATTGTTATTGAAATAAATCACACACAAACACACACACACACACACACACACACACACACACACACAATTACAGAATGCTTTCTCAATGCAGATTTATTCTGTGGTCATTGTGGATGTGAATAACAATTACCAATTTTCTGTTAAGACTAGGCTTTTGTAGTTCAAAATTAATGAATTTTATTCCTGTTGATTGGATTTTCTGTAATTCATTGTCACAAACACGGTGATGACCCAGACAGAAATCACCATATCACTCATGAGGATGAAAAAGTCTTTATATCGCAGTTATAATCAGAGCTTTATATAAATATTATTTATAACAGGTTGCAGTACAATAACCATTAAAACGGAGATATAGTTCATAGATTATATATATTTTAACCTTATTTATTATAATTATACCTTGTTTATTTTTTGGTTTTAAACTGTTGGTAGATATATTTACATTTTTTTCCTTTCCGTCTGTTATAATGTGTAGTTCATGTTGTGTAACATAAATTTTTATAGAATATTAAAATGTTTATTTAAAGGGCTTGTGTTCTTTTTTTTATGTATTTTTTTTTTTTTTTTCCCTTAATTTTTTTTAATTAGATTGCCTAGTTAGTGGCAGATTTCTGATGGTACATTTGCAATTTTTGGATTGGTTAGTTTCAGAATTTAATGAAACATTAGCAATTTTTGGATTGGTTAGTTGGTTTGCAGATTTTAATGGAACATTTGCAAATTATGGATTGGTTAGTTGGTTTGCAGATTTTAATGGTAAATTAGCAATATTTTAGCTCACCTGAGATAAAGGCTTAGATGAGTTGTTTACTGTACATCATGCATACACTTTTTACATTTTAATTTGCTTTAACAAAAACCTCTTTGCTAAATTTGAGGATATTTGGCGATTATCAAATTAAATTGAAGGGTTTTCTGATTTGCACAAAAAAATGGGTTTCGTTTCTTTGTTCAAAAGTGGATATCCTTAATGATCTCTAAGTCAAAAGGTTAAGACTTAAAAGATACTTCAGATTTAGCATCTTTATGTTGGGTGTTTTTAGCTTTCACAAATTTTGTAGAGATTTCCAAAAAACCTTAAATTACTGTAATAATATACAACAGTTGAACCTTGAAAAAAATATCCAATATACAAAAATGTAAGCTCAAGCGTCCATAATGGGGAAATTAGATTGCTTCCCATAAAGAACATGTATTAAACATTATTTGAGTATTCATAAAATGGTGTTGTTAATTTACAAGTATGGTGCTTGCTCCATTTTAGAATACTTTGGGTGACCTGTCAGAAGTAGCAGGTTCTTACTTCAGAAGAGACATGGTTTTTTGCTTTACTAAAATTAAATCCCACTTTATGACCTAGATATTCTTTGGCTGGCTTATGAACACTTTACAGACAATTACATTAGAGCTTGGTGTCTTCCCTCAATGGAGAGGGACACAGTGGTTATTTTGGAATTCATGCTTCTTTATGCTTTTGTGTTTTGAAATATATCATAAAGTGAAAAGAAAAGGTCTAGACTAATATGTCAGAGATTTAAAACCTTGATGAAAATTTTCTTCTGCTAACAGGGGGTTCTGCAGTACACCGTTATTGATAAAAATGTGTCGCACTGCCAAAATGAATTCCACTCGAGCAGTTCCTAGTGTGAGAAAGTTTGTCATTTGTCAATGTCAGTGGTTTTCTCTTGGCTCTCCAGTTTCTTCCACCATCCCAGAATTAATTGGCTTTATAAGTGGGAAAATCTTGACATGGGCATTAAACACCATTACAACACCACTCAACTCTTCTGCTAACATCAAGGGATATTCATTTCATGTTCATACTGGGTTTTGTTTAATCATTTCTACAAGATCATTACATGTGTGTGTGTGTGTGTGTGTGTGTGTGTGTGTGTGTGTGTGATGTTTTTAAAGGCTAATCATTAAGATTTTTTTGCCACTCACTGACATAATTAATAAGTATGTAAAAACATCAACACTGAGTAGTCTTTTAAAATTGAAGCTCAACATAAATTACTAAGCACTTTCAAAAATTAATAATCATTTTATCAGGTAATATGCATTCTTTATAATGCATTTCGAAATTCCAAAATAAAAGGAAATAGCTAAAATCCCAATGTTTAGTAAGAGTGTCTAGGACGACACATGTACTTGTAGTATTTGACGTGGAAAAAATATCTGAGTTAATTTTGGAGCACCTACTTAGTCACTGAAAAATTCCTTACAGGTAAAATTAAAATCTTTGACTACATTGTATAAAGGTTGAAAATAGAGTGGACCAGATTAATGTTTTGAATGTCCAAGTTTGGATTCTTTCACTTGTCATCGGGGCAGTAAGTTCTGGGATGGTGGAGGAAACCATAATATCATGAGAAAACCGTGAACCTTTAGGAAGAACATTGACAAATGTTCCCACTTTAGAATCTTTAAAAACAGATGCCCTGTGTCAAGGCAGGCATGGTACAAGAAAGAACTCTCCCTGCACACTGCTCACAGCACATTGCAAAGGTAAAAATTTCTGCCGCTTCACCTAAAGCTGGAGACATCTCGATATACACGAAGTATTCTTGACTGAGGCATACACCCCATTAAATCAAATCAAATCACTCTGGCATCAGTCAGGTCGGGATTTATGCCTAAGCAGCAAGAAGTGCTGTAGTCCAATAGTAAGCATGTTATGAAACTCGGCCACTAAGGCCTCTGAAAAAACTAGATCTTTTGGCATGTTACCTCTATTTAAAAATTTGAAACATAATATTTTTACTAAATATTTTGGAAACAATCTTGTACCTTGCTAAATTAAAAGGCTTGGGACTTAAAAGTTTGTAAGACCTGTTTATAATACTTTTACAAGAAATTTGATAAAGACATCCTTTTTTCCCCAAAAATATTTTGAAAATTTGTAAAAATAACCCTTTTCACATGCTTTGTTATAATATTATAATGAAGTAGATTTCTGTTCTCCATTTTCATAAAATAAAATCATCTTTTATTTTCCAAATTC
Source organism: Tegillarca granosa (assembly GCA_029721355.1). Classification (NCBI taxonomy): domain Eukaryota; kingdom Metazoa; phylum Mollusca; class Bivalvia; order Arcoida; family Arcidae; genus Tegillarca; species Tegillarca granosa. The sequence goes on along the minus strand of CM056603.1, from coordinate 27,208,216 downwards.
CAGTGGGGCTCTAACACAGTATAAAGATGGATTGTGTAGCAACCCTGCATAGATTTAAGTGTACTAAAAATTATCTGACAATTTATTCTGAAAACATATAGTCAAGTTTCAATATTGTGGTAGTTTTCATAAGCCTTTAAATTTATCCTCTTTATAATTTTACCAAGTGAATTTCCTGGCCCAGCTTCATATGTCTGAGGAAAATTAGTTCCTTGTGGTCGCATATAAAGTACATGCATTGTCTGTTCCCATTTTACTGGTTTTACTATCTGTTGGGCAAGAATTTGCAAAATATCTCTAGGTCTGAAATCCTTTCCATTGTAATTTGAATGAACCCGTAAACTTCTCCGACTTCGATTAATTGTAGCCTTATCTAATGCTTTATACATATCCTTCACTGCAGGTTGCATCAATGAGGTATGAAATGCTCCACTGACTGGTAAAGGTTTTATTCTTCCTTTCAATCCAAAATCTTCAGCGTTATCTTTGATAAAATCTAGAGCCTGAAAAAGTTGACACATAGGTGTAATAAAAAGTCAAGAAAATAAATTTCATGATAATTTATTATCAAGGGATGTTTTACAATTTGTATTTATTTTTGTTTAGAACACTGAGGGCAGTGCTGTTCACTAATTATTTTCACTTTTTGTCTATCATAATCAGTTTTTTAAAAAAACTGAATAATTTTTTAGCTGCTGTGGTCCAGTTACTGACTTTGAATAGCTGTGCTGATGCTGCGAGCGAACTGGAATTGAACTGTCTGGGTAGTTCAGCTGGTAAAAACAACTGCCTGTTTTGCAGGAGGTCCTAAGTTGGAAACCTGGTCCAACCCTGCATTTTCTCCTTCCTTTTACAGTTTGGTAGCCAGTGCGGCACTCAGAAGTGGTAGACTGACAACTGCGTACCATAAAAAAACCCATCTGAAGGAATTCAAGGTGGGACATTGCATAGAACCATGGGAAACTCAAGAATAACGGGAAGGAATGTAGCATTCTTGGTAGCTCAGTTGGTAGAGCACTCACCTATAGTGTGGAGGCCTAAGGTTCGAACCCTGGTCCCACCCTGCATTTTCTCTTTCCTGTTACAGAACCAAAGCAGACAGACTTCCTGGGGCCTCGGTGGTTGAGTGGTCTAAAGCCTGCACTTACGGATCACAGTGCCTCTCACCGCCTGGGTTTGAATCCCACTAAGGACAGATTCTAGTGTGAGAAAGTTTGTCAGTTTGCTTGCCGAAAGTCGGTGGTTTTCTCCAGGCATTCCGGTTTCCACCACAATTCCAGAACTGACCACCTTGAAATAAGTGAAAGAATCTTGACAGGGGCATAATACATCATTACTCAACTCCACTCAGACAGACTTCCAAGTTTCACTGAAATCTGCTAGGCAGTTTGGAAGACCTTTAAAAAAAAGCTGTTGACAATGCAAGCAGACTGGTTTACACATATAAACACACTCTGGATTTGTTACCATTTCAGGTGGGTGAACTAATAAACATGTTGAACCAAATTTCATCTAAATCGAATAAAAAATTAATAAATTTATCATGTGGAAACCATCAACCAATTAGAATGGAAAATGCTAAATGATTCTACATGGACTTTGTCACAAATCAAACTGATCAAATGATTGACAAAATTTTGTTAACTTCTTATAAATATAACAGTGCTATCACACAGAAACCATTAGAGTTGCTGTTTCCACTGTAATATCACTTCATGCAATACTTGCTCATGGATACCTCCACCATCCTAGAATTGACTGCCTAAATATAAGTGAAAGAATCTTGACCGGGGCTTAAACACCAATACTCCACTCCATTAGACTTGACTGCTCTTAAAATGTGTTGATCACAACAATCACATACCTCTCGGTGACCAGCTATTACTTTACAATCTGTAAACAGGTAAGTTGCAACTTCACAAACTGGCCTTTCTATTTCCAGTCTTTCTTTACAGAACTGTTTCGCAGCCTCCATGGCTAAACCGAGTTTTGAATTGTAATTACATAAAACAGTCATCATTCCACTTGGTACCATTTCTGAGGCTTCCTGCATTTTTTCTGCTCTCACTTTCAATACGGATAAAGCTTAAAAATCAAGAAGAAATCATAAAATTCATCATATTGATACCATTTCTCATACTTCCTATGTGGCTTCTGCTTAAACTCACAAAACAGAAAAAGCTTAAGACGTGAACAAGTAACCCAACATCGGAAAAATTTGTCAAAAAGTCCTGTGGTACATGTAGTATGGCTATACATACCCTTTCCATATATAATAATTTATTTGCACTAAATCAGTCTATTTAATAAATCTGTAACAGCACTTTATGAATACATGTATCTTCTATTTATAGTTATGATGCATGTCATGAGCTCAGCTTGAAACAACAAGTTGAAATTTTTAAAAAAAATTCTCATAATGTCTCACGAGCCTTTGGTTCTAATTACTGTTAAAGTCACTGAGCCCTTGAATGAAAATCAAGGAAAGCCAGCTTTAAAACTTGACCAAATACATGCATTAGCAGTTTACAAGAACTTTAAAGTTGGTCTACTGAAGGTCAATATTAACTAATTTTACAAACTTAAAATGGCTTCGTCCAGGTTAGAACCAATTTAGAAGAGTGACATGAAGCAATGGTGTTGTATCTTCTGGCTAAGTACCGGTATTTAACTTATGTTGTTGTAGTCATTATTAAGATGGTGGAGGAAACCAAAGTAACTGGAGAAAGCCACCAGATGGGGTTAGAACCTAGATGGTAAGAGGCACTGTGATCAGTAAACCCAGCCAAGCCAAGGCTTTAGTCATTGAAGGACAAAAGAATGAAGAAAATAAGAATAAATGTGATGTATGATGACAAAGTCTACAGAACAAAGTCTCCTAGCATATATGAACTGTCCACTGAGCCCATGTTCTACAGAACAAAGTCTCCTAGCATGTATGAACTGACCACTGAGCTAATGTCCTACAGAACATGGTCTCCTAGCATACATGAACTGACCACTGAGCTCGTGTTCTACAGAACAAAGTCTCCTAGCATATATGAACTGACCACTGAGCTCATGTTCTACAGAACACAGTCTCCTAGCATATATGAACTGACCACTGAGCTCATATTCTACAGAACAAAGTCTCCTAGCATGTATGAACTGACCCCTGAGCTCATGTTCTACAGAACATGGTCTCCTAGCATATATGAACTGACAACTGAGCTCATGTTCTACAGAACAAAGTCCCCTACCATGTATGAACTGATGACTGAGCTCATGTTCTACAGACGAAGTCTCCTAGCATGTATGAACTGACAACTGAGCTCATGTTCTACAGAACAAAGTCCCCTAGCATGTATGAACTGACAACTGAGCTCATGTTCTCAGAACACATTCTCCTAGCATATATGAACTGACCACTGAGCTCATGTTATACAGAACAAAGTCTCCTAGCATACATGAACTGACCACTGAGCTCGTGTTCTACAGAACACAGTCTCCTAGCATGTATGAACTGACCACTGAGCTCATGTTCTACAGAACACATTCTCCTAGCATATATGAACTGACCACTGAGCCCATGTCCTACAGAACACATTCTCCTAGCATATATGAACTGACCACTGAGCTCATGTTCTACAGAACAGTCTCCTAGCATGTATAAACTGACCATAACTGACCACTGAGCTCATTTCTACAGAACAAAGTCTCCTAGCATGTATGAACTGACCACTGAGCTCATGTTATACAGAACAAAGTCTCCTAGCATGTATAAACTGACCACTGAGCTCATGTTCTACAGAACACAGTCTCCTAGCATATATGAACTGACCACTGAGCTCATGTTCTACAGAACAAAGTCTCCTAGCATATATGAACTGACCACTGAGCTCATGTTCTACAGAACACAGTCTCTTAGCATGTGTGAACTGTCAACTGAGCTCATGTTCTACAGAACATAGTCTCCTGAACTGAAGACCTAACCAATCAAGCTACCAAAGCCAGTTTTGAAAAAAAAATTTTGCTTAGATAATGCATCAGTTTAAATGACACCCTACCTACAGGGGGAAGTGAAATTTAATCTCAGGATGACAGTCATACATGTACATGTATATACTTCTTGTACACATTTCCCTTTTAGGAATGGTTTTATCCTTGCCACACATAAATTTGTGATAATGCTTAAACAAACAAGTTTGTCAGATGTAAATACTTAAATATAGTATCTGAATACCTGCTAACATATAAACATCAAATACTGTAAACCTACTAAATTTAGCCATGTATTTATTTTAGTAATTTTTGTGCTAGGACAGTAGTGCTAATTTAAACACACTGTAAAATACATGTTTTTGACTTATAGTCTGTTTCTCAAAAGTTATTTTGTGCTAATTAAAATCCATGTGAGTCAAAAATGTAAACTGTGCTAAAATATACACACGCTAAAATTAGTACGTTTACAGTAAATTTTTAAGGCATAATAACTTGGAACTATTCAGGCTAATTATTAAATCAGTGTTCAAACTCAGAGATGTACTTTATGTGATCATACTAATCCAGGCTTGAAAAACTGGACTGAATTTTCAAAATCGGGTTGGCAAAATTATAACGTAACTTGATGTACTGGTATTTTATTTGAAAACATCACTTTTAAGTCAACGAAAAAATAGAGATTTAAAAGAGGTAGAACTAAATTTTTTTAAAAACTCAAAAGATTGACTAGTTTTAGCATGGAAACAATTATTTTTGGGGAGACTAAATTATTTTTAGTTCTCTGGTAAAAAGGTCCTTTCAGACTGAACAGTGTTAGGTTTATCTAAACACCACGAAGATAGAATTAGTGGTCTATTTAAAGCTGAATAAAGTTTTTCATGTTTTTCAAGTTTCTGAAATTTTTTCAATTTTCTAAAAATATATAATTTTTTAAAATAGATAACTTCTAGTCATGATCTGTGAGATTCCTTTTCTAAATTTTTATTCCTATTACCTGTTAATAAAGGGAATCCTCTAGTGTGTGGGGCACATGTTTAACAATGATTATTATTAGCTTTGAGCATGTGCACTGATGCACTGAGACTCAAATGAGTAAAAAGGAAAACCGGACATAAATTTCATTAATTGTCCATTATTAATATCCAAATATATTCGCATTGATGTTATTTATCCCTTAAAAAGTCACAAATTCACAATTGACAAACTTAATGAAATTCTGTGTTTAAATGAATCATATTTCACTGCTATTTAAGTTGTGTTTACATGACTCCATTTTTTATGATGTAACCATGTTCTAAAATTTGATCCCAAAGGTCTACATCTCGATGGGAAATCACTGCTATATTCTATAATCATTTGAGCTTTTATCTTTGAACCATATGTAACTTTGTTCATTAAGAACATTTTTACCTAAATATGCAATGTTTTAATTTTTTCCTCTGAAAACTTAATGCAGCTTAAAGATGTCTTCAACAGAATACTTAACTTAGGTGTCTTAGAAAATTTGAATCAAGAGCTGAAATTGACAAAGATAATTGAGCTTGTCATCAATAAAAACTCTTTTCCGTATTTCTGGTAAACTTAAAATATGGATAACAGCACTGAATTATCTAGATAAAATTACCCGATTGATTTCCATTAAATTTAAAAACATCTAAAATAAACATTGTTCTTACCATCTCGGAAATCCATAATTTCAGCAAAAACAATTGCTGCATATTCACCAACACTCAATCCCGCTGTTCCAATGCAACTCTTTAGAATCTAAAAGAATCATAATGAAGATATCTACAAATTATTATCTATCACAACGTAAAGGATCTATGAAATAAATTAGAATTTTACAACCAAACAAATAATAAAATAAAAAAAAAATTCCTATTCTATTGGTTCATTTGATTGTAACAGGAGTGAAAAAACATGTGGAAAAAAAACCACATCCTCACTGAGTGCCCCAGCTGAGGATCGAACCCGACCCTTCTGGGTGATAAGCGAGCATTCTACCACAAGGCTAAAAGATCCAGACCAGATAGACTGGCAGTAATTTACTCTATTATACCTAATATATATACAACAACAACACCATGACTAGCTCAGTCCTTTTACATGATTAATGCTTATCAACTTTTAAGTACATGTAGCAGGTCTAAATTATCCCATTATTTTTTAGGTAGTGATCCGAAACATGATTACATCCACAGAAACTTGCTTAATGCTATTTTAATATATTTGGACCACTGATTATACCACTTCCAGCTTTGGACTATATACAGGGCACTATGTCACTAGCACCATGTTTTCCTTTGATGTTTTATTAGAAAAATTTGGACAAGTTAATTTTACACTTAGACAAGTTAAATTTGTTGTCCAAATGGAAAAGCATGACAAAAAGTTATAGTTAAGCCCTGTGGCCTGTTCAAGATATTGGTTCCTTTCCACTGCACTTTGGAATGCAATTTTGAAGTCTATTGAAAGGACATGTATCAGTACTTGCATTGAATCTAAGTCATCATAATCATCCAGATGCTTTAAAAATAAACTCCCTTGAATATGAACACCAACTCTTGACTGGACAAAAAATGTCAAAATACAAATTAAATCTGGCAACTGTACACAAGTTTTAACTTATCCTAATGTTCAAATCCCTTCTAGAAAGAATCCATACAATTGCACCAAAATATAAATTGAAATTCAATTTATTTAAACCATTTCTTGTAAACTTTGCCCAAGGGAAGCCATCATGAATCTCAGGCAAATAACCTTACGATAGTGATGGTGGTTGCTTGCATGCTTTTGTGCAAACAATCACTCCTGAACGGCTAAAAGTTAAAGGAAAAGCATATGTATACTATCTTTAATGGGCCTCTTGTATTATTCTACCTATCCATGCTTGGCTTATGACTAAAATTCCCTGTCAGATATCAGTTAAAATTCTAGCCTTTCTGATGTTTTTTTTTTTCTTTTTTTTTTCTCTGTCATTTATCCACTGTTAGATTTTACAACACTGTCCAATCACACAACAAAAACCCAGATCAAGAATTCCCACTACTTAATAATCAAGTTGATACGGCAATATACAAAATCTATTATTAACATCTAGTGCATAAATGCTTCATTCACAATGTAACAAAATTTGTTACTGTAATGAGTGTGTTAAACTGAATATCTTTTTTAATATTCTCCTAATTATATGTTAACATGGTCTAGGGGAGATAATTCACCCAGCTTGTCACCTCAAAGGTTAGTTAATTATCCCTCTTGCAACTTATACTCTGATGTGATGTATTATAAGTGATGTTAAAATGTTTATATGTTTAAACCGTCCTGCTGTTACCTGGCAAGTGCAACCAATAGCCCCCAACCCTGGCACTTGCCTTCCCACATTAATGTCTTGGACACTAAAAATCATTAATAACAAAAAAAAAAATTAAAAAACAAAAACAAAAAAATTAAAAATAAAAAAATACTAGTAATTATAAAAAAAAATAAAAAAACATTGACCAATTAGATAACAGGTTAAATTTGGATTGTTAAATATCACATTTCTTTAGAAAACACCCGACAGTTTCATGCTACCAGGAACAATTAGGTATGGTAATATTTGAAGCTATCAACTAGGTTGGTCATTTCTGTTGTTTCTCCAGAAATTTAAATATTTTATCCATTGGATCTTTTAATCCATACACACCAAAAAAAAATGAAAATGGATGTTTATTACACTGAAAAGTCAGACAATTTACCACGTATGTATACCTCAGGATTATCTTCCTCCAGTTTCTTGATTGCAGCTAAGGATGTAACAAATATGGCTGGTTGACAATGCACTGTCTTGTCTAGTTCTTCTTTTGGACCATTTAAACACAAATGCAATAAATCATATTCCAATATATCACTAGCAATTTCAAACAATTCTGGCACACCAGGATAAAACAAAAGCTTTTCCCCCATTCCTACATACTGACTACCCTGTCCAGGAAACAAAATAATAGATGTTTCGGTAGGATCTTTATTTGGTCGAAATGAATATTTTGCCTGATACTGCTTCCATTGATCGTACTTTTTTTGATATTCTTTTACATCAGATGGAAAGTCAGAATCCAACACAGGTTTCTTTAAGGAAAACAAATTGAATGTGTCCGATTTTTCACTTAGCTCTTTAGTTTCTTCTTCTGTTAGTTTTTCAAGATCTTTTTCTATTCGTTTTAGATCGTCTTCTGACTGAATAGTGTTTACACCGATTTTGTTTTCCGAATCATCTTCTTTTGAACAATACGTTCTTTTCGTCTTCTTAAACAAATTAAGTCTTGGAATGAAATTAAAAATAGGTCTCAGACATAGACTACAACGGTGAACGCGAAATGAAAGTTGCAAACCATTGCTTAAAGGAAACATCGTGGGTATGCGATTTTGTTGACAATTGACTTTTACATGCTGATTGTCGTAATCCGTTCGTTAACATTGTCAAAAACCAGCCTTACAACACGTACCTTTAACATATTTATACCCAGATCAAATGATCAACAATGAACCTGCACAACCATGAATAAAATTTTGCCTTTGGTAATATGATTGTAGGCACAGCCTATGTATAGAGCGCAGCAAGTTGTTTTAAGCACATTTTCCACTTGTGATGGTTTATTATATTGTTTATAATTTAAGATTTTATTATTATTATTTCATTTCACTAATTAATTAGACTACTTAAATATGTTATTTGCTAATAAAAGACAAAGTCACAATGTAGATATGTTTAGCTTATTGAAATCCCCAATCAAATAAATTTGACTGAAAATTTCTTGAAGAATTCTCCCATAACAGAAATTCTGCACTGATAAGATTCAAACCTATAGCGTGTTCACGAGAGGAACTGTAATCTATAAATTGGCGTACTCAGCAACCGATAGATTCAAAAAGATAAGAAAATCCAAAGAAATAAAATTGAATAAAATCTGTTATAATAAAAATGGATATATTAGATAGAGAATGTTTATGATTATTGGAAGCATATTCATCATGGCCCTTAGCAGTGTCTGATGATAAATTGCTCCTCTTGCGACAGGTCCTTGGGGAAAATTAAACTTGGATAGTTTTCTTCTATCATAGACATTTCTGGTACGTTTTTCTCTAGCCATCAGGTAGGTGTTTGCTAGGGAGGCAACTATGGCTGCTTATTGACAGATGGTGCTTCAATCTTGGAATGTTTTTCATCCCAGATTTTATGTATTGTTTGTGACACTGTCAGTGGTTTCGTCTTAAGCAAACGACCTGTTCTATGGTAAAAGTCCAAAAGATGTGATTTTATGATATAAAAGATGTCTCGTACAGAAGAGGCATACTGTATTACACATGGTGGTCTGTGTTTCTTTGAAGAACTGAAACAATCGCTGCTCCCTTGTCGAGCATTTTAATACAAAATCGGAACAACATTATACATCTAATTCAGTTTAGTTAAAATTGCTTAAAACATGGAAGAGATAAATCACATGCTTAGGTTATAGGTTACAGAAATTGCAACTGTTTTCAATTTAATGATCAAACATGCCACTGGATAGTGTTACAATATCATCTAATTACTATGCGACTGTTTAAATACCTTGTATCTTAATTGTGCAACGAAATAAGCTTACTTTCGAAACCATGTTGTTTTAGAATAATTAGTTATACGTATCAATGCATAGTTGAACGACAAAGAAATATACTTCGATATCTAAGCACATTTTTTTAATTTTCCCAAATAGTTGGGGAAAAGATTTTATTCCGTGATAATTGCAGTAAATCATATAGCTAACTTGATTTTTTCTAATTAATTATGAAAGTTATATGTTCACCAATACGCATGAGAACGTGAGGCATACTGCTATACATAATATTATGCTATATCATGATTATGCTTAATTCTATTTTTGGTAATAAATGAGATATTTCAGTACATAATACATGTACTTTAGTAGAAACAAAAATTAAATAAAAATAATTATTATTTCAACAAGCCCAAATCCCACGAAAAAAATGCTCACTGGATTTATGCCATGTGACACTATGATGTAATGATGACGTCACATTCCCGCCATAATCAAAACAATCTTACTGGAGCTAGACCTACACGCAATTTCTATTGATTGTTTGGAAATACTTTTTGGATCTCTAAGAACGATTTGTTCAGGTAAGTCAATCATGAATGGCTATCTCTTTCTAATATAAACATTTTGAATTTTCGGCAATATCTTAGACACAGTAGATTTACAGATCGGAAACATTGATTCATCTCAATACAGTAACAGTGTGTGATAATCAGGCCCCGGTTTCACAATCACACTTAAGTTTGAGGTTACACTCAAATCTGAGTTTGCACTTAAATTTGAGTGGATTCCTTAGTTTTGGGTTTCACAATAAAACTTGAGTGATTCACTCAAATCTTATTTGAGTGTACACTCAGATATTTTGAGGGAGGTATCTAACGCCCTCAGATACTCACTCAAATATGGCGAATGCTTATCGAGTAGCTCGCCTTAGACGCCGAAGGGTTGTTCTAAGGCGACAGAAAACTTTCAAACGCGTGGTCGATCCATTAAATGGCCTAACGGACGAAGATATTTTTTGCAGATACCGTTTTCGACGTGAAACAATTATGTTTTTAGTAACTTTATTGAGTCCTGTCATCCAATACCATAGCAGAAAGTCCATGGCAGTGTCTCCATTAATACAGGTTTTGGTAACTCTGAGATTTTTAGCGACTGGGTCGTTTTACAGGCTTGTGGGCGATTCACTCGGCCTATCCATAGCTTCAGTTGCTCGAAGCGTGGATAGAGTGACTAGTGCCGTTTGTCGTCTTTCACGGACATATATCAAATTTCCTACTGGGCAATATCTGTCTGATACGAAGAAGAAGTTTTTCGAACTTGCAGGTAAGTGTGTTGGCTGTTGTTTTTTGTTATTCATCTTCACAACTAAAATGCGACCATGACTTGACAACAAAAAGGAAATGAGTATTGTAAAATCCGAACCGGTTAAAAACACTGTTTCAAATAAATAGGAGTTACCTCTCTTTAATTGTAACGTGTGCAAGCTAAAAACAAACATTTAAAAAATAGACGGGATGATAAATATTTGAATAAAACATTAATATTTTATATTTGAATAATTAAAAAGTTAATCAATAAAGCATATCAATTATGTGGCTACACATATCACTGTATTATTATAAAATTTCATTGAAAACACTCAAATGCAAAATTTTGAATTTTTGTAAAATAAATATTTTAAAACTTTTCATATTCATGACAGTTTTAAAAACAACATTATTCATTTTTAAATATTAAATCATCATCATCATCATCATCATCTTGTATATTGTGTTTCAAAGTACCGAACAGTAACTTCATTTCTACTGTATATTTGCACAATATTTGCATCACTAGGAATCTTGACTCTATTACTACATAGGATTGAAAACTATGTAAGTTTTTACTTACTGATAACATATCTTTTATATATCAATAGTGTCAGTTTTTTCTTTGGGTATGACTTGAACTTACAAAATAAACCTAAGTTACTGATAAAAAATATACAATGAATTCAACTGTCATTAAATTTATTTTTATCTTTTCTTAAGTAAAACATATCACATCTGAAATATTAGTTACCTATTTACAAACAAAACAATAAATTGAATTTCTATGAAATAACCCCAAAGTTATCACTAAAAGGCACAATATCACAGTTTTAAAAAAATGCCACTTTAATTTCAAACACATATAAATCAAATATAAAGAGATGAAACATATTCCATTCTTACATGAAGAGTGATAAGCTTGAATGTTTTAAGGTCATTAAATATTTCATACTATCCATGACAATGTCAAGTTTGTGCACTACCAAAAGAAAAAAAAACCCTGAGTTTTAAAAAAAATAAAATAACATTAAGAAAGAAATTAAGTATATAATGTTACATTAAAAGATACGTTTTTATGCAAAAATTTTAATATTTTCTGCACAAACTGTTAAATGTATTGATTTTAAATTTTAACATAAGGACATTGCTCGTCACTTTTTATTCTAGAACTGACAGTAAAACTGCTTATTACTATTAATTTGCATTAGATGATTTTAAGTACTTTCTATGCAAAATTTTTAAAAAATTCTTCTTTTAGGATTTCCACAGGTTGCTGGGTGCATAGATGGCACCTTTATCCGTATTATTGCACCCAGTGAAAATGAACAGGATTATGTTAACAGAAAAGGATATCATTCCTTGAATGTACAGGTTAGATATTTTTTTTAATTACACAGTTCAATCAGTCAATCAATTTCTTTATTTTCATAATTACTTTGACATAACAGATAAAAAAAAAATAATACAAATAATAACATATGAAAAATCACATGTATGGACAAACAATATATGTCAAAATTCAACCTAGAGGATATACTGTCTATAAACCTTTTTCAATAAATTGACACAAATTGTTTTAAAAAAAGATTATAGAAAAAACAATTTAAAGTCAGTGCTGAACTAGAATAAATGCATTACAAATGACACAAATCATCATCATATGATGTTACTTGTCATATGTATGCGAGTATAATACATAGTTGGAAAATATAGTACCGGGTAATTATCCGTTAACAATAGTTTTTGTAATAACTTAATTGTTTCTCATACTTTCACCATACTTTGTATATATATCCAAACTTTTCCCGACTTTGGACCCCACTTCCACAATTCTTATATCAGGAATATGTAAGGTCTAGTCACAGTACATTCACAGAAAGCTTAAATGCATAGAGTTTCTAAATTACTATGGACAATTTCCAAATGATTAACCATTTTAGTATTCTTATGTAGCTGTGACCTTAACCTTTCAATCCATAACCTGGAACCATATTTCAAAATTATTGTAATATCAATACCTTCAATTCTTTGATATGCAGGTCCTTGATGGTTGAATGGTCTAAAGGGGATCATAGATCTTCTCACCACCTGTTTTTGAATCCTAATCAGAACAGATCCCAGTGTGACAAAGTTTGTTGTTTTGCTTGCCGAAGCTTAAGGACGGTGGTTTTCTCCAGACACCCTGGTGTCCTCCACCATCCAAGGACTGACCGCCTCAAAATAACTGAAAGAATCTTGGCATAAAACAACATTACTCCACTCCACTCCACTATTTAATTTTCATGACTATACAAAAAATTGTATAGTTTTTAAGAAACTAAGTATTCTAATGCAGTTATGACCTTGACATTGAACCAAGTCCTTAATCCATATATCAAAATGATCCACATAATAATAATACATGTACCTACAATACTCTAATATACATGTCCAAACAAAAAAGTTTAAAGTTTTCAAGTTAATTCACAATTTTAATATTTATAAGCAGAAAATAACATTTCAAAGACAGCAAATCCTACATGGATTATCATATAGTTACAAAATTTGCCATCTACTTAGGTATTGCCATGCTTGACATTTTTGCAATGTTTTTATCTAATTCTTATAGTTTACCAGAAAATATATGTACAATAAAACTGCAACAAATCACAAACTATTATTATATTATGACATATTGAATAATTATGTTATTCATATTCCCAAAAATTATTAATTCTTATATTTATTTCAGATGACATGTGATGCAAGTTACCGGATAACAAACTGTGTTGCCAAATGGCCTGGTAGTGTTCATGACTCAAGAATGTTTAAACATAGCCATTTATGTCAGAAGTTTGAAAATGGTAAATTTAAAGTATTCTGTAAATGACTGGAATTTATCAGTTAATAGTACATAGTCCTACAAATGTATTTTATTTCTACCTGATGGACAACAACCTAGAGGAGTCACCAACAGAGTTCAGTTGTTCTAATCAATCAACCTGTTAATGAATTGTTTAGTGATAGAATGTTCATTAAATAAAATCAAAACTGGTGTTATTTTTCAACAACTATATTGCTAGTGACTGATAAATTAAAATTCCAAATTGTTTTAATATTTTTGAATCTGCCAAGAATATTTTTAATCTTGAGTAAAAAAAAACATCCAATTCAGAAAATTTGACTTGGCAAGACATACTTGGTCCTTATAGAGGGTTGACAACTGTTATTGGTAGCCATTATACTAATAAGCCATCACCATTTTATCTGAGTGGAGCTCAGATCATAGTTTATCATATCATGGTTTATCTAGCTAGTCACAAATACAATTTTACAATACCTTTAATTTTTCCTATGATAATTATAATAATAATAATAATAATAATAACAACAACAACTATTATTATTATATTATTATTATTATTATCATTATAACATCAAATATGAAGCAAAACAGTAATATTAACTTTAAAAAAATGTTATAATTCTATTTTTAGGAACATACAAAGGAATACTTCTAGGAGACTCAGCTTATCCATGTAGGAAATTTATTATGACACCATATATGGACTCTAATTCTAATTCAAAAATCAAATTTAATAAATCTTTATGTAGAACCAGAGTTACAATTGAACAAACTTTTGGAATTTTAAAAAGAAGGTTTTCCTGTCTTCATTCAGGACTTAGATTAAATCCCGAAAAGGCTGCATGTGTAGTGCTTGCATGTGCTACACTGCATAATATAGGAATTGAAAGGAGGGACATCTTTATTAATGAAACTTTTAATGAAAATATTTTGGATGACATACCAAATCAAAATCAGATACCTATTGGTGATGGGGAAGGCATGAGGGATCTTATAAGACAAACTTATTTTTCATAAAATTCAGGCCTGATATTTACTTAAGTCAAAATTATTTGTTACTGTTGACTTTAAATAAGATATTTCAAACACTGATTAACATTATTTTATTCTTTTGCAAAGAACTAAATTATAAAAACTTTACAAAATTATTCAAGTTTGGAAATGCCAACATAATTAATCAGAAAAATTAGTCAGGTGAGCCAAAAACTGAGCTCCATGCAAATTAATTTTTACATGAATTCATTAATTATTTGCATTAATTTTTATATGAATTCATTAATTTTTTGTAACATTTTTTAACTTTGCTTCTAAAACTTGTCCTTTTAACATTTCATTTTTAATCTGAATCTCAAGAAGTTGACTTTCCAGTTTTAATTTGACTTCTTCTGCTTCAGCTCTTCTAGTTTCAGCTTTGAAGTACACTTCCTCATATTCTGAGGGACATGGGAGACTTTTCTTTTTCTTCCGTGGCCGTTCAGGAATAGAAAAAGCACCCTCTAAAGCTGCTTCTGGAAGGGTTGAAGCAGATGGTTCTGGAACTGAACCTGTGCAGCTGCTATCTTCTGCCTGGAGAATTTCTTGGAACACTTCTAGATGGAAGTTGTTTAGGTTAGGGTCTAAAACAGAAATATATATATATATATATATATATATATATATATATATATATATATATATATATATATATATATATATATATATATATTCAGATTTACAGATTATATTACAGAGAGAGAGAGAGAGAGAGAGAGAGAGAGAGAGAGAGAGAGAGAGAGAGAGAGAGAGTTTGTGGTGACCGGAACTCTAGTTAACGCTTTTCCAGTTTCTGATATAACATTGACTTAATCGTTGTACTTCATTATTTCATCTGTTACTCTAGGCCTAGCCTCCAAATTAAGTAAGTTTATTTTACTCTAGTTTATATTAAAACTTACTTCCACAAGTAACATGTTATTGGCAAAATTTGTCACATTGTCAAAACTCTGCAATTTCAAGAATTTGTTATTATATTTGTGACCTACTTGGTATTACTTGTAATCTCTGACAATCCTTACTATTGCAAGAGTACTTTAAATATAGCTACAATGTAGTTACATGGTTTAGCAAATGCATAAGTTCTTGCTGTCAAACGTGTATGAAGTTTAAGAAATGATGGTTCCTGGAAGAGTTATTACACAAATTTTATTATTTATTGTTATTATTGAAATTAATTTTGTTGATGTTAATTCATAAAGGAGAAACTCTTATTACTGTTATTTTGCTGTCTGCAGGTATTTACCTCATCCAAGGTATGTAATGTTACAGTGTTATACGTTTGACTACATTCAGAATTTTATGTGACATTTTGGAAAATTCTGAATGAACTGAATTTTACATAACTATTACCTTCTGTGTCTAAAGGGCAAGTTAAGCCAGTTAGATTGGGCCTGCCTTGCAAATGTTCTAATATTAGTTTCTGGGATGGAGTAGGGGATGTACACCGTTCACCACCTCCAGTTTTTGGCCTTGTTAGCTCATCATGTTTAGCTTTTGCTGAAAAATATTAAAGATCACCATAAGGTTTTTTGTTTTCTCTTATTTTTGCTCTTATTATAACATTTCAACCCTTTTCCAAGAATTGGTACAATTAAATTTTTAGATTCTAAAGTACAGAACTAAAACTGTAAACTTGTAAACTCGAAAACGTTCTATAAGCCAACACTTTCAGTTTGTCATTGCAAATCACAGAGGCAGAAATATTCATTAAGTCAATAAAATGAAAATATTTATGTTCTTATCTTCAGTATATTCAGAACTATCAAAATTAACCAAATTCAAGTCACACATATGGGAAACTCATTCTACCAAATTCAAGTCATAGTGGAATCTCATTCTGACTTTTTAAAATTTAGCAGGAGTTCCTCTGCCATTCACCAACTCAACCAATTGCTAATTTTTATAATTTCTGACTCCAAAATATAGGTATTGGCTAAAAAAATTTTCGTACAATATTTTATTCAGTTTCAAAGTGAGTTTTTAAGTTTCTGAGGTTAACTTGAACTATTTCAATATAAATTGGCTTCTACTTTTCAAGAGCCAGAGGTAACTCTGATAAGGTTATTAAACTTTTTTATTTTTAACCAAACATCTTTTATTACATATCAGCGCAATTAAAATTTTTACATACCTCTTGTCTTTAAGTTTTCATATTGCTTCTGGATCTGATCTTTTGTCCTTTTGATATCAGACTCACTATAAACATGATTAATGATGATGTTTACATATTTATTCGAGAGTCAATACCAAATATACAGTGAAATGAAACAAACACATCTATCCAGTTAAAAAGTAGAAGGAAATATGAATTCAAGAATATAATATTTGTCTGTATTATTTACATGCATCTTCTGTTTGTTTAATGTCTAGATTATGATGATTTTCAAATTTTCCATTTGTATGATCACAAGTGGAGTGAAATGGAGAAATGGTGTTTTACGTTTTAGTCAAGAATCTTTCATTTTCGAGGCGGTCAGTTCTGGAATGGTGGAGAAAACCGGAGTGCCAGGAAAAACCACCAACCTTAGGCAAGTGAACTGACAAACTTTCTCACACTAGGATCTGTCCTGAGTCGGATTCGAACCCAGGCAGTGAGAGACACTGTGATCCGTAAGCATGTGCTTTAGACCACTCAGTGACCGAGGCCCTGATCACAAGTGTGTAAGTCATATATCTAAATATCTAAACTACTACCAGTAGTTAGTGGCGAAAACTGAAATTTATTGATATATAAGATAAATCTGGTTGTGACATTAACTGGAAATAATATTTTATCAATCTTAACATAAATTCAGATATCAGAAAAAAATTCTTTACTACAATGGAACTGTCCGTCTTTGCATGTACTATGCTTATATGAAAATAGATTCTGCCCTGTTTTTATTCATTGTTAAGTTGACGAGTACTATTATTTATTTGTATGTCAAAAATTTCCTGGTATAAGAGAAAAATTTATTCCTAAATATCATAGAAATTTTCCTTCCTATCAAAAATGTATACTATGCTTTCTTTTTGTAATACTGAGCTTTATTCCAAAATTGCAATTTTTTTTATCTGTGGTGTTTAAACATTTTTCATAAAATTTATTGTCATTTTGTTAATGTGTATTTTTTTATTGTGTAGATGTTATGCTACTTATGTGTTATGCATATTTTTTCCTTGTATAATGTCATTAATATGTCAATTCACTATAGAATTTATTAATCTTATAAATTTTGTTTCACATGTGAATTGTTTTTAAAATATTAATGTATACATGTCCTCATGTTCCACTCCCAGAGGGGCTGAGTTGTATTTTATTTAATAAATTGTAATTTGATTCAAAATCTTGATATTATAATGAAAGTAGGGTGAAAAAAATTATAAGGGTGAAAAAAATTATATCATGAATACTGCAAAATGTGCTAGTAAGCAAATTTTGCAATGTAACTGAATATTTTGTTTCAGCTTATCTTATAGTGTGCATTATATCTTTGTGAATAGCGATTACTCTATATTCATATATGTTGAAAATGTGTAGTGTTGAGGAACAAAGAATTATATTTAAAAGAAATAGAAATCTTAACATTGTTTCAGATATAAAAAAAACATTATGTGACTTATTTCAAAATAAAATATTGATAATGAAAAACCATTTTGAAAAAATATTTTTGTAAAATATTTGAATATTATGGCAAATTTATATTTGCTCATTGGAATTTACAAAGATGAATTTTTTAATTTTTTTCCTGTAAAATCAGAGCTTGAACAAGTATGAGAAATCATTTGTCTTAATGAATAGAGTACATTAAGAAATTAATGAGGGCCATTTTTATGTAATAAACATTTTAATTTTAATTTATCATAAACTAGGTTTTGTTTAATTCTATGTATCCCAGTGAATATATACATAAAATGTTCATTTTTCACTGAATACAGAATAAAAATAATTTTCATTATTGCTCCATAAACCTATGTTTAATTATTCTTTAATAATACTACACATTATCCAACTAAAATAGACTAGATAGTCACTGTGTGTTTGTTTTTAATTTGCATTTTTATTTGCATCTCAATATTCACACATAAGTCACAAGATGCAGAAAAAATGCAGGATCGGACCATGGTTCGAACCTGGGACTTTCTGCTCTATAGGCGAGCGGTGAACGAACTGAGCTACACTTATATAAAACAAATCAACCACGGATGAAATGAAAGAGATTCGAGGTATTGTCAAGACAGTTCAAGATTCGTCATGATTGATAGATACCCTTTAACGCTGCAGCGAAAGTTTATTTAAGTAAAGGGGAAAATTATTTAAAAGAAAATATTTCCATGCTCATTATTGGAAATCAATAAACGTTTTCTGACTTTTTGAGCCGATAGCTTTCATATTTATTAGAGTTGTCTTTCTTTGACTTGGGTAATAACTTACGCATTGAACGAAGATAGCACCTCGTCCCAAAGTTCATCTTTTGTTCTGCTTCCAGACGAAGAACCTTTAAACCTGCCGAACAGGGCGTCTTGTTTAGGAATAATTTGCTGGACTAAAATTATTTTGTCTCTTTCCGTCCAATTGGGCTGGCGGGGTTTTTTCTGGTCCATTTTATTTTTATTTTCGCAACAGACGACAAAATGACAAATCGAGCGATTATGCACGCGGACGTTGCTGTAGTAAACATATGTACTTTATTGTCTTCAACGCAGGAGAATTCTCAAAAGGTCGCTTAATGAATTGAGAATACACTCAAACTTGCCACTCAGCTGAGTGCCCACTCAAATTTTATTGTGAAACGGAATTTGAGTGTTACACTCAGCTGAGTGAAAACTTAGGATATTTGAGTTAAGTATTTCCTCAAACTTAAGTGTGATTGTGAAACCGGGGCCTGCTCATTACGTCAGCTATTTTATATGCCAAATTCAGATATTATCTTGTGTAAAAGTTAGAGCTGATGCGGTAGATTATATGTTTTAAGTGTTAATTTGGATATTTAATTATTTTTGTCATCTCTTTACAGTTTTAAAACACGACCATTAGAAGATTTATCGTCCACTGTTCTGTAGAATTCATAAGGGGGGGGTCCCATTTTAACCTTTGACCTTTATCATCCATGACGTCACATTGGGTATCTGCCAAGTTCTTTTGTCAACAAGATTGACACTCGCCATAAATCGCTTGTTACCGTAACATTGTCATAAACAAGTCGACATTGTAAGTTTTTGTAAGTCTCATGACGAAACTTATTTTTTATCGACAATTTTGTTGTCGTTAATAATTTTGTAAATTATTTTAAATAAGCGATTTTGAAAAAAAATATTTTTCACTTCCGTTTTTTCCCACACGACCTCGGAAGTGACGTAATTCACTGGTGTCAAAAAGCAAAACTTGAAGGATTACTCATTTTCAACTGGTCTCCGTACACGATATCTATAGAGCTCGCTTCGCGAGCTTGCACCTGCGGTACAAGCATCGCTGCGCTCTCTATTATTATTATTAAATATCCCCTCCAAAAAAACCCTTTGAAGAACAAAAATAAACAAAACAGGACAGGCGAAAAAAAAAAACTTTTTTCGGGAGAAGGAAAGGGGTGACTTCTGAAGCGCCAGTCTATTACTGCACATGCATAAACTAAAAAAAACTGCAAGGGATTCGTGTTACTTTGAAGGCACGGTACTATTTTTATTTACTGTAGATATTAAACTCTGAAATACACATAAAATAAGGAACCGTTACACTCGACCAAATCAGTTAACTTAGTCACGGTGATCACGTTGTCCGTTGCTTTAGTGCTTAGTGAACAAGGAAGTGAAATCCATAGGATCATATTTCATTTATTGTTTTTAAAAAATCCGGGTTTATGGTACGAATTTTAGGAATATAAAAAAACCGGAGGGTTGCTAGCAAATATCAACGAACATTTCTAAAGAGAAAAAAAACTAATATGTATATCGTTTAGCCATGTATACTAATATATCACTTAAGACATAATTTTAAAAAAAGATTAAATTTTACACAAAACATTGCGATAATACTCGAAAAGTTTACAATAAATAAATAATTTGCATATTCTAAGGATTCTTTAGATAATTCGAGACCTTTATCGTTTTGTACAGACTGTCTATTTGAAATCAAAGATTGTATAAGTTGTATAAGTGTTGATCATATAGAATGCTAACGTAAAAAATTAATACGAATCAACTGTAAGTTTAATTGAATAAAACACAGTTTAATTGAATAAAACACAAATTTAAAGAATTTATAGGAATTAATTGTAAGTTTGACTAAATAAAACATAGTTTAATTGAATAAAACACAGTTGCTAATATTAATTCATCCAGATGTGTTTTTATGTTGTTGAAATTAGAATCGGTTTATGGTCTAACTTTAACACCTTTGGTCTCAATATTCAACGCTGAAAAATGAACCTCAGGTCATATTTCAACGCGGGTCAATATTCTTTGTTACAACATAACATAACATAACATAACATAACATAACATAACATAACATAACATAACATAACATAACATAACATAACATAACATAACATAACATAACATAACATAACATAACATAACATAACATAACATAACATAACATAACATAACATAACATAACATAACATAACATAACATAACATAACATAACTGAATGAATGAATGAATGAATTATTTTGATTTAGACAGAATAAATGAATGAACAAGAAGATGGCCGAGTTTTCGGAGTTTCAAAAGCACAATGTGACATAGGAACAAAACGCTCCCATACAAGCTCCAATCTTACAGTTATTGTGTCCATTATGGTAAAAAAAAGTGTATTTCATAATCTGTGTTAATCTCATTCCAAGTTGAAAGAACGTCTAAAAATCATTCACTTGTCAATCTTTAACCGTTGAAAACGTTAAGCCAAGATATAGATATCTAGTGTTCAACAGAGATTCGGGTTATTTTGTTAAACACCGTACAGAAAGCAAAAAATATATACTGATAATACCATCAATAAAATGTTAAGTTTTTAAAAGACAACATATCTACTTGATTGGCTGTATGTTATTTTTTAACAAACATTCTAAAAACTGTACACCATTGCTTGCTGATTTTTTTTTTTTTTTTTTTTTTTTTTTTTTTCACATGAAGCAGAATTTATCCAGAACCTTGGTAAAAAAGAAAAGGAAACTGTTGTAAAACCATTCAACTCGAGAGAGAGAGAGAGAGAGAGAGAGAGAGAGAGAGAGAGAGAGGGAGAGAGAGAGAGAGAGAGAGAGAGAGAGAGAGAGAGAGAGAGAGAGCGAGCACACTACCACAGAGAGCATACTCAAAGAAGATATATTCAAAAAATAGCCAGCATTTTAACATATGTAAAAATGTATTTATGCATATGTAAAAATCGGTTTATGAATATCCAAAAATCGAATTTTACATATGCAAAATTGTTTTTGGATATCTTAAAATAATTTTACATATGTTAAATTTGATTTATGGATATCAATAAATGAATTATACATATGCTAAAATAGTGAATAAATATAGAAACGGCGCCTCATATATATTTTGTGTTCATTGTGGCCATGATGTGGTTTCCTCTTAGGACTAGGCTTTAGAAGTTATTTGTATTTTAGTTGAAAAACAATATTGAATATCAAAGATTATTATTTTGTTTTCGGGCACTTTGCAACAAAGTCCATTATAAATAGCATGTGTATTTATTGGAAACCGCTTAAGAGCATTATAGTCACTTCCCATTGACCCATTGAAACTCCGGTTAGGTTAAAACTCAATGTGGTAGATGACATGCTCAGTAAGTGCTTTTATTCGTAGTAGTTCGTCGTGAAGAACTCTTCACGTGTTCTTAATTAGCTACACTGACTGACTACCCCCTCCCACAACCTACCATCGACCCCTCCCCCCCCCCCCCCACACACACATACACTGCATTTATAAAGTGGTGATTCAAAGTTTGTCAACAACAACCTCAAATAACTACATCAAATTGACAATCATTTCATAACTTTTGGTTTCTGTTTTATTTACTTATTTTATTTTTGTAGTTGTTGTTGTTAGTGTTATTAGTTGATTTTGGTTTTTATAAAGTATATAATACCAGCGACATTCAGTTAAATTTTTGCTTTGTTTCAATCAACGACATTTAAAACAGATTAAATATTGTTTAGTTATATTACTATATTTCATAAAAACGATTCTGAATGTTTACATGGTTTCCACAGCGGCATTTAAAAAGGATCTACAATGTCACCTCGTCAATTTTGTTGTATCTAAATTAACGATTAAAAAATTACTTTTAATGGTACAATATGGATGGTCCGTAGTCATCATGGTACGACTTTCAACCACCTTACAGTCATTTACGACATTATTGTTCTTGTGATATACCAATAAAATATTTTAATATGAAATAGTATAATATCCTTCTTTTGATCAATTCTGTCGTTGAATATTATCAGTCTATCATCATTTGATGATATAGATAGCATGTCGCAAACCGGAAGTTTACAGGTGAGATTTCCCGCGGAATTTTGACACGTGATTGATTTTGGGGTTCCAAAAAGAAAGCAGCCTTGTTCTCATCAGATTGATTGGTTGCAGAAGTAAGATTAGGCTAGGTAAATCTTGTTAAAAGACTTTATTTCTTAAGTTTCTAATATAAGAAATCAGCCCGCATTCTTAAATAACCGGATTGCAAACCAAAATACAAATTTCAGCGTCCGAATTTGCATAAAGTTTGCGAAGTTTGTGGTGGTGCTCGAATTATGCATGTGAATTTTTTTTTTTTTTTTTTTTTTTTTGAAAATTTCATAATTTGATACATGATGAATATCTTCCAAATAACAAGTTCATAAATATATATTTGAAGATAAGTTTAGAAAAATGGTCCGGAATTATTAATTTTGTTTGCTAACAGTATTTATTTTGATTTTTGCAAATTCGTGTGGCCCACCGGGCTTGATTGGTGACCGGTTAGCTAGGTCGGTATTGTCCCGCTGGTAATGGTAAGGTCCCGGATTCGAGTCTCGGTTTGTCCTATGCATTTTTCTTTTCCTTTCCATTTTGGTTTCCTCAACTTGGAAGTGGCCAACAAATAAGTTGGTAGTTTTGATTCAAAGTATTTTCAGGGCTTCGATTATTCACTCATCTTGATGAGTGAAATGTGTACTTGGACGAGTGATGCTGTTACTGCCACTAGTAATGGTGCCTAGTAAAATTTATCAGCACCCGTCCTCACTTCCTTA
This sequence comes from Tegillarca granosa, assembly GCA_029721355.1. NCBI lineage: Eukaryota > Metazoa > Mollusca > Bivalvia > Arcoida > Arcidae > Tegillarca > Tegillarca granosa. The sequence continues at coordinate 27,184,236 of CM056603.1, read as the reverse complement.
ATGGAAGTTTATGTGTATAACATATTTTGCCAGTTTGCAAAGTTTTTACTTTGTTTTTGGGATTGTGATATGTACAAGGACTTGTATGTTTGTTTTATTTATATATATACTTCGGGAAAATCATGTATAAGGAGGTCAGTTGTAACAAGTCCCTTTCTAATCATCATGCCGTTCTGTTACAAGCTTGAATCAACAAAATCATTTAAACGTTTGCATCATATACACAAACCTATTATTTCGCATTCGGAATTCACTTAGTGTAATGTAACCAATGTTCTGAGTGTTTACATACTTGTCAGTACTGTATAGTATGTAAAAAAAAAAAAGTAAACAAACTGTTTTGTTTGACTTTGTAAAGTAAAAAAAATGAAGCAGCTGATAAAAAAGTTTTCGGAGACACTGACTGATCAGACTACCAGTTGAAGAAGAAAACCACTCAGCATTTGGAAATTTAACTCGACACAGTCACCACATGAAAAAGAAGACTTTCTTTTCTTAAAGTACTGCCAAAGCCTGTACCAATAAATATTGTTTTCCGACTTTCTTTTTGGGCTTTTCACGAACTTCGGATTTTCTGCTTTTTGTAACTGGTAACTTTAGTATTGAAATGGCAGGTTTAGAAATGCTTTCACCTGAAACTGGTTTGTCTTCAGAATCAGCAGGCACAGGGCCGAGTCGCATTAAAAATTCTATCAAAGGCCTGATTTTATAAAAAATCAAAATAGTTTAATCCATAAAAGGAAGGGAAGAATGTGGCGGACCAGGCTTGTTGGTAGCTTGGTTTTTAAAGCGTCCATCTAGTAAAGGCGAGGTCCCTGGTTTGGCTGTTGCATTTTTTCCATTTTCTGTTTTTGTAATTTGGTAGATGTCAAATAACAGTTCAAAAGCGTTAAATTTGCAGACCCGATGAATACCATAGCAACAATAAATACTATTGCAACAATAGACTATTTGTATTTGGATCATTTCTGTCGTTATTGTCAAACAACAGAATATATTAAATATATAGCTTAATTTTCTCGCATTCAGTTAATTATCTATCTACTTCAGTTTATATCCTGACCATCCATGTCAATTTCAAAGTATTATTGAAGACCGAACATTCATTTAATCAGCAAATGTTAAAACTTCTTATCGTTGGAATATTTCAACTTGGTATTGTTGTTCGTGTCTATGCTAGTTTCTGTTGCAACATCACTTGATTTTAGTTTAGCTTTGTAAAACAATAATACTGCATTAAAACTATGTATTGTTAACTATTTTAGTACACAGCTTTTAGCACAATACTACAACTTGAAACATTTTGCTTAAACGTTCAAGAGTTATGAGGAGATTATATAAACAATTTCAACCAGTAATTTCTATTTGTGCAACTGGGACCCAACTCCCAAGTTCTTATTTATTGTGCTGTTTATGGAGTGGAAAGAGTTCCTTTTGTACCTTTTGGAAGTAATTTTAGCCAAACGTAATTACTGTATATAACAACTTTGTTATTTTAGGATGTCATCTCCAGTAACACCAAGACGTAGTAAGAGGGGACGGCCAGCAGATGATAGTTCACCAACATCAGACAACAAAGCTGACACACGTATGTTCTATATTTTATGTGGTCAAGACATGGGGAGGGGAGTGGAGATTGGAAAATGCTCATTTTATCAGCATAATGTTATTTAATGATGTTCTCCATTGAAAGGTTACATATAAAAATCTGGAAATGTATTACTTTTAAAGCATTGCTGAGCATTTCATATTTAAGGTTTTTAATAACAGTTATCTCTGATTCTCTAGTCATTAGAAGTTAAAAAAGAAAGGAAGCTCAAAGCTTTCTTTGTCAACAATTGTAATAACTGAAGCTAGGAAACCTGTTATTTCCACATGCACTTTTTCTGATGTATAAATCGTAGCTCTTGTACAATATTTGCTTAAATGAATTTTTCTTTTTGTAGCCTCCAGAAGAAGTACAAGATCAACCCGTAAGTATTGTCACTTTTTTTTTTAATTGGCAGCATGAAAAAACCTGGTCTTGTGTTGAAATACTGAAAGCTACCACCATACTAATTAGACTACATTCTTAGAAGACCTATTTCCTATCTGAAGTTTATGCTGCCTTCTCAAAGCCTTTATTTTAATACTACTAGTATTTCTTTTACATACATGTAGGTTTCCTTTGGTTTATTAAGTGAGTGGATGTAGGTTTCTTTTTTTTATTTAGTGAGTGGATAAGTTTTTAAAAAGTTAAAATCCACTACATCAAATAAAAACTGTTACAGATGCATTTTTATGTCACAAATTGAGGACTATAACTTGCTGAAAAAAGGGTCTTAATTTATTTGAGATTTACCTGCTGAAAAAAGGGTCTTAATTTATTTGAGATTTACCTCGCTTTACAGCTGCAAAAGGTAGTACAAGAAAAACAAGATCTGGAAAGGATGAGACGTCTTCACCACCAGCAAAAGGTCGTCGTTTGGATAGTTCACCAGGGGGTGATTTAGCTCCCTTACCATCATCCCCACCATCAGGAATACAACCAGAACATGAAACTTCTCTGTTTTCCAGTCCCCCACAGTCAAGGGCAGGAGGAGGTAATTTCACATACATGTATAACCTTATCAGAATTTGACGGACTTTCTTTTAACACACTTTTATTCATTATCTATTGGCTAACAAGGATCCTTTTATTGCATTTCAATTGTGTTGCTTTTAAATAGTGGAAATTAAAAAAATATCAATTCATTTTTATTATGTTTCATGAAAATGCATGTTTAAAGATTACAGTACCTCACCACCAAGGTTTGAATCATGTTTAATATAGATTCTATAGTGACAGTCAGTTTGCTTGCTGAAGGTCTTTGGTCTCCTCTTGTCAACCCTGAACTGACCACCTCTATATGAATGATATTATCTTGACCATAGTGGAGAACAACATTGCTCAACTCCACCAGAAAGAAAGAAAAAAAAATTCCTCAGTGAAAATGAAAATTGGATTATCTTGGACATGATTTGATTCTTGTAAGCTGTAACTTACAGAAAAAAAATACTAAAAAGTAAATATTTTGTTGATATCAGAAATGTTTAATTCATTGCAGCACCAACCAGTGAAATTGATTTGAGTTCTCCCCTGAACTATGGTACACCAAGCTCCAGATTGGGACCACAAACGCCAGGTGTGGGGGCAACCCCAATTAGAACAAGACCTGATGTGAGAAGTGAAAGAAAGATGCGACAAGTTACAATTGGTGGTTCTGATCCTAGCGTATGTGATATATTAATTCTAATTTAGTTTTTGCACTTTATTTTCAAAATTAAGACTGAAATTAGTAAAAACTTAAATTATCAAATAAAACAAAACATAACTGGAAAGGTGAAGATATCTACAGTGTGGATAGTTGATTTTTCAATTCCTGCATATTCCTGTATTATGCTGGGTAAGGTTTATGCACAAGTTTTAAGTGGTCATTCCATATTTCCATTCCACGTTATCAGTGTGACTTCCTTTGGAACGAATTCTTGAAATTAAACTTTCAAGTTGGTGTTTGGAAATTCCAAATCTGATAATTGTAATTCTTTAATTATGGTAATAATCTATTTTTAGCATTATAGGATATATTATTTGATCAATTAGGCCTCAATTCTTTTGAAAATTATTTGGAATTGTTTTCTACAAGACAACTTCTTTAAATCAGGACATTCCTCCAAAGTAAAAAAAAAAAAAAAAAAAAAAAAAAAACAAATTGACAAAAAATGATGTATTTGAAAAAAAAAAAAATTGCCAAAAAAAAAAGGGTGGGTTGCATAAACTCATTGACAGACTACTTTTAATGTGATACTCATTTAAAATTCATGCATTATATTTGTTATCATTTGTAGGACCCTACAAGAGTGACCAGTGAAATTAGTAGTGACCCTAACGCTGGCCCACAATTGGTCATCTGGGGTACTGATGTTGTGGTCAGTCATTGCAAAGAGAAGTTTAGGAGATTTATCAGCAAGTTTGTAGACAAAGAAATTGATGATGATGAAAAATTTGAAGGGATGGATATTAATGAGCCTTATTATCTACAGAGATTAGAAGAGGTACTTTAGTTAATTCATTCATTATTTTTAGGAATGAATATTTGTGGATAAAACTTATTCAAATATTTCTGAGTCCAGAGGCTAACATGTACAAGAAACTTTTTTTGCCAGAATTATTAAATGAAATGCAGATTATATATGTTGCATATTGTTCTTGAGTAGACATAAATAGCAGCAAAATTGCTGATACAGCTTTAGAAGGTTGACATGCTCACTATTACTCTTGAGTTGAATATAGTTTTGGGAATACATGTATATTGGTACTTTTTGTCCTGGATGTCCAAAGCTTACAGATCACACCACCTTTCAATGTCTTTGTTCCAATCCAGTTTGGGCAGATTCTTGTACAAGAAAAGTTGTCAGTTCATTTGATGAAGGTTTGTGGTTTCTTTGGTAAACCCCATTGTTTACTGTAAACATGGTTATTTTTGCGATGTGGAAATTTTCACTTTTTTTGGAGAATTGAAAAAAAAATCGTGAAAATTATCCCCTCGTGAAAATTTCAACAAAACGACCATGTTATCCATATAGTGGCCACACAAGATCAGAATCAGCAAGTTCGCAAAAATTACCCCCATGCGCAATGTCACATTTCTTATTACACACTTGTGTATATATGTATCAAATATTTTCACATAATATGTTGTATTTTCTCTGTTTCAGATAAGCATTGTAGGAGAGCCATTCCTAAACATTAACAGTGACCATCTTAGACAGTTTGATGCTGACCTTTACCGACAACTCATATGTTACCCCCAGGAAGTTATTCCCACATTTGACATGGCAGTAAATGAAATGTTCTTTGATCGTTATCCAGACTCGGTCCTTGAACATCAAATACAAGTACGACCTTTCAATGCTGAGAAGACCAGAAATATGAGATCACTTAATCCAGAGGGTATGTACTGTTATTATACTCACTAAAAATGATTATCTGGTTTTGGTGATTTTTTTAAAATATGATTATTGCATTTGCATCAAGTATAGAAAAGTGGTTCCTTTTTGGGGGTATTATTGTTGTAGATGTTAGATGTATGTTGTTCAAATTCTTTATGATGTTGCCCATTGCTACATGCATATTCATATTGGAAAAAATATGTTTCTTCAACCTTTCCAAAAGCTTTTTACATCAGATTGAGTTGATGTTTAAAATTTCAATTGTTTTGGTATCGGATAAAAAATTTACATTAAAGTGAAATTCTGAGTGATTCTACTCTTTAGAAAAACATTTTCCAAATTGTAAATTTGTTTAATGTTGACATTTTAATTGTAGTCTCTGTATTTCATCACTTTTCTTTGTAGACATTGATCAGCTAATTACCATCAATGGTATGGTAATAAGGACCACATCTTTGATTCCTGAGATGAGAGAGGCGTTTTTCCAATGCTATGTATGTGCAAATACAGCGAGCGTGGAGATTGAAAGAGGAAGAATTGCTGAGCCTACACTATGCACCAACTGTAACACAAACCACTCGTTTGCTCTTATACACAACAGATCACATTTCACAGATAAACAGATGATTAAACTACAGGAATCTCCAGGTATTACAGAACACTACATTAGTCTTAAATACTGCTCTGTCACTTTCATTTTAAGTTTCATTGAATACTTGGTTATTATGACCCCATATCAAAGTTCTGGAGAGTAGAATGTTTTTGCCAGATGGTCAGTAATTCTGTCTGTGAGTCTGTATGACCATTTTTTCTCCCACTTTTTTGACAAGTTTGAAACAACTGGTCAAATATTTCAACCACTGAAAAGGATGCGTTTTGAACCATGTGTTATTTAAGTTGAAGGGCAAGGACAACAGGATGAATCCTGAAGTTTAAGTGTATTTCATGTCCATTCCCAATTGACTAATTGTCCCCCGCTGCAACGCAGAGCGGGGACATAGAAATGCCGGGGGTCCGTGTTTCCGTCTGTCACACTTTTTTGTAAGCGCTCTCATGCCTACAAATTTTGACGGATTTTCATTAAATTTATACCAAATGTATAGGGGGGACATAGAAATGCCGGGGGTCCGTGTTTCCGTCTGTCACACTTTTTTGTAAGCGCTCTCATGCCTACAAATTTTGACGGATTTTCATTAAATTTATACCAAATGTTTATACCACTATTATCTTGGTCAAGTTCGAAAATCAGCATTGGTCGATACTTTTTGTTGGAGTTATGGGACTTTGACCACAATAATGACTCTGTTTTATCCAAAAATTGACCTTGTAAGCGCTCTCATGCCTACAAATTTTGACAGATTTTCATTAAATTTTTACCAAATGTTTATACCACTAATACTTTGGTCAAGTTCGAAAATCAGCATTGGTCGATACTTTTTGTTGGAGTTATGGGACTTTGACCACAATAATGACTCTGTTTTATCCAAAAATTGACCTTGTAAGCACTCTCATGCCTACAAATTTTGACGGATTTTCATTAAATTTATACCAAATGTTTATACCACTAATACCTTGGTCAAGTTCGAAAATCAGCATTGGTCGATACTTTTTGTTGGAGTTGTGGGACTTTGACCACAATAATTACTTCATTATATCAAAAATTGACTTTGAAAGTGCTTTCATGCCTACAATCAGGCAACTCATTTTCATGGGAACAATCTTGACCAGATATTGACAACAGATGACGAGGCATCATCTTGTGTTTTTCCTGTCCCCTATTCTGACCATTTTCTTACATGTATATCTCTGCAATAAGGTATGTGATTTTATACAGTATGTAAACCAGAGTATGAAACTTGAATATGATTTTTAAACAAAAACTGTACAGTGATATTGTCTCGTACATTTTAGATAAACTTATATATGTTAATAGGTATTTGTTTGATTTTAGATTGTAGTATTTTGGATATATTTGCGACAGGAAAAATAGAAAAAAAATGGGTGGTGGGGGTAAAAACATGTTCCTCCCAACCTCCCCACACATTTAATTCTGGAACAGCCCTGAATGTTTGAAAATATTGCAATTTCGTATACAGTATACTAGTATACTGCTTGACCGGCGGGGGACCCAGGAATTCTATTCTTGTTTCTAGATAAATTTCATTGAACAACAATGCTGTTTTAAATAGACAGAAATAAAAAAGTAGATGAAAGGTGTTTGATTCTAATATACAAATATGTAACTGGAGACTTGCATTACTTCAGTAACAACATTATCCACAGTGGAAAGCAATGGTACATGTATGTGATTCCTCTCACATATGCAGCATGTTTCTGACTCTTTGCTTGTTATACGTGTAAGTTTGATATGAACCCTTGATTTATTTTAGTGACTATGTTAAATAAATATTAAAAGAAACCAACATAAGATGGTAGAATTACTGTTACATATTTGAAGGAAAGAAACAAATTGAAATTTTTGGTGATTTCTCTGAAAAAGAAAAATTCTTACATGCATTTTTTTTTTTTTTTTTTTTTAAATGTTCATTAAAAAATCTTTATGAATTTGTTTTCAAAAGAGTTTGTTTTAACTCTCCTTGAAAAATTATGATCTGTATTTAAAAAGGATTTTTTAAAAAATTCTTTTTGAATTTAGAGGAAAACATTTCCACTTTCTATTAATTGCTATTCATATGGAATATACTGCATTGATGTTTCAGATGACATGCCACCAGGACAGACACCACACACTGTTATTTTATATGCCCATAGTGACCTAGTCGACAAGGTTAACCCAGGTGATAGAGTGACTGTGACAGGGATCTACAGAGCCACACCTCTCCGTGTGAATCCGAGGTTAAGGAATGTCAAATCTGTCTACAAAACACATATTGATGTCATACATTTCCGTAAACTTGACGCTAAAAGGCTCAGAGAAATTGAAGATGATGATGATGGGTAAGGCAATGAAAATGTATCCCTATTATTACACACTGGAAATTCCAATAATGCATAATGAAATTTACATGAAATATTGATTCATGTACAAGTTCTTACATGTTTTTTTTTTCGACAAAATGTTAAGTATTTCATTTGTAATTGTTGATGTTTGTTATTCTGCATGTATGTTCCTGTAAATATTTTTGTGCGAAATGTCTCAGGATTTAGTTGTAAAGTTATTTTATGTTTTTTTAAAAACATCTTTAGATTAAAATAATCTTGCGTAAACCCAATTCAAGATATTTTGATGCAAAAGCATACAGTTGCTAAAGTTCCTTTTATGTTCCATGCTGAAAGTTAACTAACTAAACAATATTCACACAAAACCCTTCAATGCATTATACTCTTAACATGAATTCTTATAATTTTTGTTGCATATGTTTTACATTCAGACATTGATATTATGCAATATGGATTTTATATGGTTTCAGAAAAGAGTTGTCAATCAGTGCAGAAAGAGTGGCTTTCCTAAAAGAACTGTCTAAGAAATCAGATATATATGAGAGACTGGCCAGAGCAATAGGTACTGTATGTCCTCTTTGATGATATTAATTCTTATTACTGTGGTAGGCCAGCCTTTATAGGGTGCCAATTTGTTCAGTACGGAGACTTTCCAGCTGGTCCTAGGTTTGAGTCCCAGTTCAGTTCCTGCATATTCCCATTTTCCCTTTTTCCCTATTCCTTTTGTATCATTGTGCAGTTTAAAATTAATTTTGCTTACAACTGTAGACTTGAAAATAACAGCATACATGTATGAGAACAGTGAAACCTTATTATGTCTTTAAACTTTTTCGCCTGACAAATTGCTACAATATTTTAAAAGTCTTGATTGTCTATTTCTTTTTTAATACATTTTCTGTACAAGTCTTGCTCAATTTATCATCAAGTTTTGAACAAATCGTGGCAATGAATCATCAAGGTTTTAGTATATATATATAGAAAAAAGGAATTTTCATTGTAAATTTGTTTAAAGTTGCCTGTAAGGAGAAACTAGTTGTAGTAGATTATTAAATTTGTACATGTACATGAATGTATTCCAACAGTATTGACCCAAATAATTGAAACCATTATAAAGTGTTGTTACATGTATATGATGTGAAAAATATCTATTACATGTAACATCAAATACAGGCGATTTAGCTAACCCTACTATCCATGTTGCTACAATAAGAATCTCAGCACCTCTGCCTGGGTCAGAAACCCACAATGGACAGATCCTAGTGTGAAATGGTTTATTAGTTCGCTTGCTGAAAGCGTGGTTTTTCTGTGGGTACTCTTGTTTCCTCCACCATCACAGAAATGACCCCCTTGAAGTAGTGAAAGAATCTTGACAGGTGATTAAACACCACTTTACTGCTCCATTCCACAATAAGGAAATTTCTTTTATAAATAAGCTACGCTAGATACATGTATACCCAACTTTCTGACCTATAGGAATGCATTTTACAGATTTTCTTAATTCTGGGCGTAAAGGAATTTTTAAAAGATTTTTGTTTTAGAATATCTTGGCAAAGTTTAAAATGTTATATAAGTTTTTTTTTTTTTTTTTCCAGCTCCTAGTATATATGAGAATGAAGATATAAAGAAAGGAATACTGTTACAATTGTTTGGTGGATGTAGGAAAGATTTTACTAACTCTGGAAGAGGAAAATTCAGGTACAGTTAAAAGCCATGTGTAAAAAATAATTTACAGCGTAATTCCAGGGTTTTGATGTTGGTTAACTCCATGATAATGGTCTTGATTGTATTAACATTTGAGCTCTATGTTTTAAATTGACAAAATTGTGCACGTAATTATGATGCTTGTTTATTATGACAGAATACAGACTTTATACGCTTTAAGTGACCTTAAAAATAAATAGCTATGAGTTTAGATTTGCCAGGTTTGTTACAGAAAAGTTTAGTATAGAAATGATTGTGAAGCTAGGGTCAGTGGCTGTTGAATGGTATTTTTGCTAGTTTTGAAGGTATACTTACATACTGTTGAACAAGTGTCTGATAAAATGTTTTGAAATTTGGCTTCTTTTCACTAAGTTGCCTTTGAAATTCTAACGAAAATGATAAGCAACTGATGCTGGATACAGAAATTTTATCTTTAAAAAATCATTGTAATTAAAGAGAGATATGGGCAGTATGTCATGATCTTAAGGTTGATATTTGAAAGTTAGAAGCTATTTTTATTTACAGATCTGAGTTGAATATCTTGCTCTGTGGTGATCCTGGTACAAGTAAATCACAGCTGTTACAGTATGTACACAACCTAGTACCAAGAGGCCAGTACACATCAGGAAAAGGCTCTAGTGCTGTCGGTCTCACTGCTTATGTTACTAAAGACCCAGAAACAAGACAACTCGTACTCCAAACGTAAGTGTAATGTACATCTTTCAAGCTTTATACAACTCTATAAAGATTAACATTTCAATGCCTATATGTTAGTTACTATTTACATTTTCATGAATTTTCGAACATTGCAGTAGCTTGAAGTGATGATGAAATTTCAGGCAATAATATACCTGTATTGTACATTTGAGGTGATAGTTCTCTAACATTGATTATTTCTGGCACCCTAATAACTTCGGATGATAATGAATTCCTTAGTGTGTAATAGTTTTTCTAGCATTGTGATAATTCTCCAGCACCTAAATGACTTGGGTGGCAGTGATGTCATTTACACTTGTATTTTTGTTGGATCAATGTTTCCAAAAGGTTCTTAGGTTTGATACCGAATTAAAAACTTCAGCAGAAAGACATGATTTTTATGTTCAAATTTATTTGTAGTGGAGCATTGGTATTGAGTGACAATGGTGTTTGTTGTATTGATGAGTTTGACAAGATGAATGATAGCACAAGGTCTATTCTACATGAAGTTATGGTAAGAAATACAATTTTATAATATGCCAATTTATCGGATCCAGTAGTCTATTTAAACTTGTTGCATCGGTGCAACATTCATCCAAAACATTAAACTTGTTGCATCGGTGCAACACTCATCCAAAACATTAAACTTGTTGCATCGGTGCAACACTCATCCAAAACATTAAACTTGTTGCATCTGTGCAACACTCATCCAAAACATTTAACTTGTTGCATCGGTGCAACACTTATCCAAAACATTAGAATTTTGGATTCCAATCTCAAAAAAATAATTTTAAAATAAGTAAATAAATCTAACGTTTTGGAAATTCAAGTTCCTGGTTTTTGAGGAAAACTCAAATGATTTGCTACGGCCCTTGTTAAATGTATATTTTTTAATCTTAATGGAATATTATCTTTAGTATTTAGATGTTCAAGATGTAAGATTAACGTATGTATTCGGATGTTGAACTCTTTAATATTTTCAGCATGAACATATAAGCTTAAAGAGAATAATAAGAGTTTTATAATGCTAACAGTTTTCTTGCATTGAAAAATTTGAAAATTTTCTCAATATTTACAATAAGGTTGCTTCTATAAAGATTCAAAGTAAAGTTTTAAACAAATCAAAAACACAACAGTCAACATTTGATAGTTTTTATTTTGATAATAATTTATCGCACTGCACTGTCACATAATTTTGATTACAGATACACATTTTACAAGCAACTTTACTTCTAAGGTGTACACTTTACAAAGTCATGATAATCTGAACTCGATTCATATATAACCAACCCAAATTAAAAAACTCTAATCATTTCTTTTGGATACTGAAAAAAAAAATTACGGAATATTTGTTGTTTTGACTGTAAAGTTACACCTCTGGCTCCATTTATGAACCTTTTAATGTTTTACTCCAACCAAAATCATAGTAGAATTTACAATGCCTGTGACTGAAATGATTTGCATTTACAGAAAATTTACATGTATCTGAATTTCTTTACATGTATGTGAAATTGAAAAAACTCAAATTGTTTTAGAACAATTACAAATATTTAATGTCCATGTATAAATTTATTTCAATTATTTTATTAATTTAAACAGGAACAACAGACCTTGTCTATTGCCAAAGCAGGTATAATTTGTTCTTTAAATGCCAGAACATCTATCTTAGCTGCCGCCAATCCTGTAGAATCGCAGTGGAATAAAAATAGAACCATTACAGAAAATATACAACTTCCTCACACTCTGTTGTCAAGGTAATGTACTAATGTATACAATAGAGTATTGTATATGTATTTAAAATTTTTGTAAACTCTGGTCAATGAAAATTTTTATGATAAATTTCAAAACTTTACAAAAATTTTGTTTTAAAAATGTTTAAAATATGGTTATTGTTAAGATGTATTGTGAGACACTTCAGAAAATTTACATTGCAGATTTAAGTGTTTATTTAGCAGATTGATATTGTGGAATTTTAATGTTTTGACTCCTCATACATTAGCTTTTGTTAGATCCCTAGTGACTTGCCAGTCTATAACACTGGTATAAATCATATTTAATCTTACCATCAAAGTTCATGTCTTAATCATTGCTGAATGTAGTGTGAAGAAAGTTTTCCCATTTCCTTCTTCAAATTTTCTTCACTTTTGCAAACTGACCACTTCTTTGTAATGTAAATGAAGAAATCTTGAATTTTGCGAAAAACATTTGATCCTTACTAAATCATTTGTAATCTCATGTTGGTTTGAATAGAAGCAGGTTTGTTGAATAATTAAAAGTATCAATAATTTTTTGTATTTTATTTATAGATTTGATCTGATTTTCTTGATCCTTGATCCACAAGACGAGATGTATGATCGTAGATTAGCCAACCATCTTGTGTCTCTGTACTTCCGTAGTCATACTGAAGAGGAAGAGGAATTCTTGGTAAGTAATAATTCACATTGATAGTAGGAAATTTTATGTGGTATCATCTCTGTCAAAGTTACTAAGAGATTAGTGTTCTAATCATACTGACCTTGGCAACATAATCATTCTGAAATTAATCAGAAATCAATATAAATTCAGTTTTCATATTCTAAATTGAAAAATAGGGGGTTCGATTAAGTAAATGTGGAATTTTTATATAAACAATGTGAGGACAATATGAGAACTCTGCACATACCAGAAGTTGTAGCAATGACAGTATTTTAAAGAATAATTTCATTGTGAGGTATGCATGAATTCTAAACAATAAAACATTAGAAAGACTGACATGTAAATTTATTCATACAAAAGCAGAACAAGCATATAAAACACAATAGAACAATTAACCAAAGGTAGGCTTTAATGTTGTTTTAAATGTTTGGGGAGGCACATATTCTTGTATAAACGGTAAAGGAAGAATGTGGTTTTGCTTGTTGAAAAACAGGAGTATAATTTAGTAAAACATTGTTAACCCACATATGCTGCACATGTATCCAAAGGAAATTGCCCATCAGTGATGTTGAGCTTGGTGGATTAGTGGTCTTAAGCGTTCTCACAAATGATAGTGTCTCTCACTGCCTAGGTTTGAATCCTGCAAATTTAATTGTTAGTGTGTGAAAGTTTGTTAGTTTGCCAAAAGATGGTGGTTTTCTCTGGGCACTCCACTTTCCTCCACCATCCCCGTCCACTTTAATACGAGAAATAATCTTGACTTGGGTGTACAACACAACTGATCCAATCAAATCAGTAGTCTGAAAAAAATCTGAAAAAAATATTTTAAAAATTTTTCTTTTAGGACATGAGTATTCTGAAGGACTACCTGACCTATGCAAAGAGATATGTTAATCCTAAGATCAGTGAGAAAGCTGGCCAGGCTTTTATTCAAAACTATGTTGATATGCGTAAAGTTGGCAGTGGGCGTGGTCAAATTTCTGCATATCCTAGACAACTTGAATCATTGATCAGATTGGCTGAAGCTCATGCCAAAATGAGATTTTCTGAGACTGTGGATATTGCAGATGTAGAGGAAGCTATCAGGTTGGTAAACAGTGAATCATTATTAATACTTGTATAATATCCAGAAAATCATGCAGTAATATACCCTATAGTGATGTATTTATGCCTCAAAAGGCCAGTTTATGGTTTATGTTTTGGGGAATTCAATGTATTATGCATAATTTTATAAAAAAAAAAAAAAAAAAAATGCTTAATCATTTGCTAAATGCCTGTTGTTATGTACATGACTATATTACTACTACCTACTTGGTGCAAACAACTTAACTCATAGTGTATTCTACAACGTAACGAGGCTAAAGTAATTTATTCAGTTGAAAAACTTGTAAGATAACTACATGTATTTACGTTAATCAGGAACATAAAAGATAAATGTATGTTGTCCCTCTTGCATTGCCAATGTTACAACCCATGAAACACCCTTATATACATTAAATACTCCAATGTACATGTATAACTACACATCGAAGCAGTATGCAGATAGAGAAAATAATTCTATACACATTCCTCTTGTAATTTGTAGAGAATTCCATATTTACATGTACGTGTACTTTGTACATACAATGTATATATAGAGAAATACCTTTTAATCACTGGTACCTGTATTCCAAGTAATAGTATTTGATATACTATGTACTTGAAAAACGGTTTCTAGGTAACTGAACATATGTGTATACAGCAAATATTTCTTATTGCACAGTATGTGCTTTGGTTCTGTATCCATATGAAACTCATCTATTTGAAATTCATTATGTTGTGTATAGTGTCCGATTGATGGCTTTTATGGGATTCTTGTCACACTTGTTATAAAATCAAAATTTTAAATGTCAGTTTTTGAGTTTTCTGTTTATAGAATTCTTTGCAATGGTTTATTAATTATACATTGTATATAAATGTATGTATAAATTATAAGAGTTTTTCATAAAAATTTTCATTAATTATACATGTAGGTTGTATAAGGAAGCTCTGAAACAAGCAGCAGTTGATCCCACCACCGGAAAGATCGACATTACAATTCTGACGACAGGTATCAGTGGTGCAGCTCGTAAACGCAAGGCAGAAATAACACAGGCATTGAAGAAACTTATCCAATCAAAGGGCAAAGTACCAACTCTTAAACAACCAAAATTATATGAAGAGTTCAAGGAACAATCTGAATTTGTATGTTATCACTTTATTTTTCCTAATTATCTTTGTGTCTTTATTCTGCATTATATAAGTTTTTAGAGAATTTAGTTTAGAGGAAGGTCCTTAGTTTGTCCCTGAGTGGGGTGGATGAGAAAAAGGTTACCATGGATGAGAAAAAGTTTACCAATTCTTATCATTTGATATAAAATATTTTGTCTGTAGTTGATATGACAAGGCAAGAAAACGTTTCTATAGCAATAGCTAACCAACAGTTGGAGCCAAAATAACATGATTGCCCAGTCAAAATTGTCTGATTAAAACCATAATAGAACAGTGTATGTCAAGTTCAGATTACATTAACTCCAAAAACTTTAACCTAATTGTGTTCAGGTTTAATTGAAATTCATGTACCTAAAATTTGGTCACATAATGTACACAGTCACTTATACATGTATGTTGTACTTTCCCTTCTTTTGTAGATGATGACATTTAACTGCAATAAACTTACATAATTGTGAACAGGTTGAACCCAAATTCATGAACAGTCCATCAAATTGGGTTGTAATGTACACCTATATGTAGTACTTTCTCTTTTGTAGATGCTGAAATTTATTAATCTCCTTTTATTTTTCTTTTACAGCCGGTTACTAAAGATCTGTTTGAAGATGCTCTGAAAGAACTACAAGATGAAGACTTCTTAATTGTGACCAACAAACTTATCCGCCTGTGTCAGTAATAATGAAGAAGACATTTAGGGGAAAAAATTATATATAATTTGGATACTTTATATGTGACAAAACAAAATGACAGTTATTTAGACAATAGGCATGCAAAATAAATATGTCATTTGCTCTTTCACAAATATTCATAATTATTTATGATGTGATGTGTCATTATGTTCTGTTATTTCGGATCTGTTTTGCATGCAAGAATGATCTGAAACATTATCAACGAATTGATTTCCATCATAATAAAATTAATTTTAGGTCGGAAATTTTAGATCTTAAGAAATAGTCCGCAATTTAAACTTGAATATCTTAGTTTCTCGAGTGGATACCTGCCAACTACATGTATCTTGATTTTGGCTAAATCATTCTGAATTTATCTGTCGATTTCATTCAGATAGATTTGAATTGAAACTTTATTGGTTGATTTCATGCAATTTGCTTGCATTTTAACGCTATTCACAGTAATTATTCATGTTTAACATTGCAGGTCCCACATTATAATATGCCACGGTGAACTAAAAGATATAGTTAAAACATTAGCAGACTGTAAAACATGTTAATGCCCCTGTACCCCATATAGAAAGTATGCAAAATTTGGATTCTGAAATTTCACCATAGTATTGGCAGGTATACTAATGTACATGTATATATTGTCTCTTTTCTAAAAGTGCTCACATAATTTGTTAACTTGTTTCTCTTGGCTTGGTCAATGGAGACTTGGTTTTGTCCTTATGGAAAATTGTTTTGTAATAATTTGAAATTGTATATAGTTATAGAAGTGCATGTTTTTGTATAAATACACTGCCATTAGTGTTTGTTTACTGGCATTATTGTTTATTTTTGTTAAAAGAACTTGTTTTAATGCAGGTCTTCCAAGATACCAGTTGTGTTCATTTTTATACAGCTGTTTTATATACACAGAATTTATATATATTTGACTATATAGTTATGATGGAAAAAATGTTATACAATACCTTTTTAAACAGTCAGATAACATACAATGTACATTAGGTTTTCATACTTTTTGTCGAGCCTGGCATTGCCATAAGGCAAGACAAAATGTGAAAGTTTATGTTAAAGTCAAAAACAAACCAGGTGAGACATTTAACTCCGTGGAATTCTTGTTTGCATTATTATTCTCTTGCTTATTTGGGAGAAAAAAGGGGAGGCACTTTTCTTTAAATATTTTGCTTGTGAATATTTCTTATTGAATGGAGAAATCATGTTTTAGCCATTTTGTTAGTTGCATAAATGAAATTGCAGTTTCTAGATAGTGGAGGTGTTGAATCAAGTAGATAATGATGAGTCAGTTATCATTCTGATGACATTTTTAGTTTTACATGTACATGTATTATGAGCTCCGAGTGTTATGAATCCACTAAGTAAACATGGACTATTCAAGTAAATCCATGTAGATTTAAAATCTATCCTTAAGCTGAATTCAGATTTATGCGAGTGATTTTCTCTCATTCTCTCTCTCTCTCAAGTATTTAAGGCTTTCAGGACTTCCTAAGAATCTTGGATGGGGAGGGTGGGGGTTAACACCATTAATCTATTCCGCTCTATTCCTTTTGGATTGTATGTTACCTACTGTTATAAAGCATTGAAAATATATTGGTGGAATTACTCAAAGGTTCAGTTTTTGTTCAACCAGTGTGTGTGTTCAGGGAGATCAAATTGTTAGAAAATGTGTTCAGTCTTTGTTCAACCAGAGTGTGTTCACAAAGCGATCAAATTGTTAATGTGTTCAATTTTTGTTTAACCAGAATGTGTTCAGTCTTGTTTTAAAATAATTTGTTGGAGAAATTTGTTACTTTTATTTTAAATATGTTAAGTTTCTGAAAAAAAATTGCCAGAGGAAGAACAATCACATAATTTGATCATCATAATGGAAAGATTTGTTAATTCTGTAATAAAACATGGAAATAATACTGCTGTTGTATATGCTAATTTTCAGTACACATGTACTGAAATGTTGATACAGTGTCAATATGAACATTCCATATTTTCAGTACACATGTACTGAAATGTGAATACAGTGTCAATATGAAGATTCTGTATTTTCAGTACACATGTACTGAAATGTGAATACAGTGTCAATATTAAAATTCTGTATTTTCATGTCTTGAGGATAACTATTTTGATTTATACATTTAGCTTGATATTTCAGAAATTCTGCGGAACAAATTATTGTGGATGAAAAAAATTATATTTTGCCATAGAATTAAATTTCTAAATTTTTGGGTGCTTAAAAGGGACCTGGATATTGATACCCAGTTTGCAAAAGTTGATACCAATAAACATTTTTCTAATACATATTTGGCTATACAATTTTGGGGAGGGGGTGTTAAGGAAAATGTTTAGGAACATGTTTAGGAACATTTTGCCATAAATAGATTCTATACTCAAGACTTCGTCCCAAATAGGCTACAATAACACTGCATATTGGACACTGCTAATGTAGATATAGAAAGTGCAATTCATGAAAACTTAGTATGTTAAGTCTTCATGTGGAAAACTGCACAAAATATACCAGTTAATGCATTTATTTTTTGTATATATTTTATGTATGAATATTTTTTACCAGTTTGCATGTCATAATAATTTGTTGATTTTTTTAAAACCCACCTTGTCAACAGCTGGTTGAATTGGGACCAAGGGTTAGTATATTTTTGTACATATATTTGTTTATTATTAATTATATTTTGTACATATTTTTTCAGAATGTTAATATTTTTGAGAAAACCTTATTGTTTGTACATGAAGTTGGTTAATGATACAATGGTGTATATACATGTAGTAATAAATTTTTAAAATTGAACAAATATATACATGTATTTGGATTGGATAATTAACACATGAACATGTACAATTGGATATGTATGTTTCTTTGATGTCGAGTCACAGTTGTTGAGTAATACCTGTACATGGATATATAAATAAGATTTGAATAATGTCTTGCAGACCCAAAGTTAGAAAAAAAAGAGTGTCTGATTAATGTATTGGTCTGTTAAATGAGGAGGAAAAATTGGCACTTTGAAAATATGGTCAAATTTTCCAATTTTGTCTATAAAATTGATGACAATTGTATATTGGTTTTAAAAATTAAAATGTGTAAAACTCATTGAATTGGTTCTGAATTGATGGATTGAATTTGTAAACCTTTAAGTTTAATACAGACAATATTTGATTTGATTACAAATATACAATAAATGAAATTTAAATTCTGTATATTTTGTATTATGATTTACAACATTATTTAGCCTCTGTGTGTGTGTTCGAGTAATGATATTCTAAGCCTTGATTGAGATTCTTTCACTTATATTGGTCAGTTCTGGAATGATGAAGGAAACTGGAGTGCTTGGCGAAAACCACTGACCATGGGCAAGAGCTAACAAAACTCACACTAGTACAATGTATCTGCCAGAACCTTGGGCAAGAGCTAACAAAACTTTCACTCTAATTCAATGTATCTACCAGAACCTTGGGCAAGAGCTAACAAAACTCACACTAGTACAATGTATCTGCCAGAACCTTGGGCAAGAGCTAACAAAACTCACACTAGTACAATGTACCTGTCAGAATGGCATTCAAACCTAGGTGGTGAGAGGTACTGATGGTATATGTCGGTTAAAACAAAATATCATTAAAAAGTTTATATTCTTTTAATATTCACTGATTACAGGATTTTGTCATGATGGCATTCACATTAATTCCAATATGTTGCGTCTAAATATTCAAATTTCAGTACAACTTAGGAACTTTGAAAATATGGATGACTTTCAGAAAGTGACCACTCAATGGATCGATATTCATGTAAATTCCAGCAGGTGTTTGGGTTTTTCTGACCATGTCTGATAAACTGCTTTCAGTTGATTCCATGACTTCTGATAGTCTAATGCAGCCATTTTATAATCCAGGTAGGTGAGGATTTTGTCAGCCTTCTCAAATCTGCAATGTAAAAATTGTAAGTTTCATGAATGAACAAAGTATTTATTCTTAATTGAGAAACAATTTAACAGTTCATGTAGCATTTGAAACCTGTCTATATAGAACATATACAAAAGTTTTTGTTGTAGGCAGGTTTGTAATATGAGATTAATTTCACAAAAACTATCAATGGTATGTTTAATATGAACAGGAAGTATTTGTTTTATTCAGTGTTCCGTTTTCTACGGATTTAACGCCTCTGGTTAAAACGGGTTTTAAACAGCTTTACTAAATAATAGTCTGTTGAACCCACCCTGCCACCTTTACTCCTGCAATGCCACTGCCTTTGCCAAGAAGGGGGAAATTAAGTTATTAACTAATAATTCAAAATTCAAGTCAGTCAAAATAGTAGAAGCACTTTAAACTAGATATGTTTCTTTGAAACAGATGTGTCGCCTGACACTGCATAAAAATCAATCAAAGGGAAATAATTCAAAAATGGAACAAGATAGAGTTGTGGTTCTTGTGCACTGCACTTCGAGTCATTGCGAGACACATGTACACCAAGTTTGGAGTCATTTTGAACATACTACACCAAAGTTATGCTCCGGAGAAGAAATGCTCTATAAAAATCAATCAAAGGGAAATAATTCAAAAACGGAACAAGATAGAGTTGTGGTTCTTTGCACTGCACTTCGAGTCATTGCCAGAAACATGTAACACCAAGTTTGGAGTCATTTGAACATACTACACCAAAGTTATGCTCCGGAGAAGAAATGCTCTATAAAAATCAATCAAAGGGAAATAATTCAAAAACGGAAAAAGATAGAGTTGCTGTTCTTGTGCACTGCACTTTGAGTCATTGCCAGAAACATGCACACCAAGTTTGGAGTCATTTGAATGTACAACACCAATGTTATGCTCCGGACAAGGACGACGACGTCGACGAGAGTAATACCTATATTATGTCGCCTAGTCAGGCGACACAAAAAACTGTAAATAATGAAAATTATTGAAGTACTACAGAAAACTAAAAGATCATTGACAAATATTCAAACATGCTTCGTGAAAAATTGAAAAAAGATGAGACCATTGATAAACTACCAAAAAAAATTCTCTCTCACACTCACACACACACTATTTGTCGCCTCACCTTAGTGTTTCAGGCAGACATTTTGGCTGTATCAGTTCCAATAATTTCTTGAATCTGTCAAACAAATCAGAACTGCAGGACACACACCTAGAAAAACAGTAATATGCCTTTTTAACAAAAAGAAATTAAATAATGATAAACAGAATAAGCAATAAAATTTAAAACCAAAAAAATAATATTCCCAAGTTTTATCTGAAAGCACTAAAACATAACAATGGATGCCAAAACTTGCATTTTAGTCGGCAATATGGAAAAGACTCGGACAAGTTAAATAATATGATGTATTATGCTCATGAAATAGACATTTTTCAAAACATTTAGGTATGCCTGGCAACTGATTGTTGCTTTTAATGAAGCACCAACCACTTGAAAACAAATACAATTGCAAGAATGGTTGAAAAAATGATAAAATGAAATTTTCATTTCTAATTTGGTATAATGATATCACCTACATTTTAATTTTCTTACAGTTAACAAAAGTTGTCAGGTCAATTTCTAAAAAGCATCAATGCCTAATTTCAAAAAGTTCTTGACTTTAATATTGAAATAATAAATGTTTTTGCTGGTATGACTTTTTCTAGATAAAGCACTAAATTAGTAAGTACAAATGTACTAAAATATAACAAGAGGCCCATGGGCCTTAACGCTCACCTGAAGATATTGTCCAATGCAGTTTGCAAAGTGCAATAGACAATATATTAAGTACAGAAACTTTAAAAGTTTTCTCAAGTTAAGAACTCCCACAAAACTTTATCAGAAATATATCCACTCACATTTCATTTATAAATAGCTTATATAATATGCATGAAGTAACTGTAGTGCAATGAATAATTTCCAAATCATAAATCAATTTCAGTATACTTGTGCAGCTATGTCCTTGACCTTTGAACATATATGACCTCAAAATATATATGATTGTCATGTCAATACCTACAATATTCTAAAATACATGCCTATACAAAAAGTTAATAGTTTTCAAGATATTTAGCAATTTAAGTCTTTTTTTTTGCAGCTGTGACCTTGACCTTTCAACATATGACCTTGAACCATATATCAAAATGATTGTCATGTCAATAACTACAATATTCTAATATACATGCCTATACAAAAAGTTGATAGTTTTCAAGATTATTGGCAATATTAGTCTTCTTTTGCAGCTGTGACCTTGACATTTCAACATATGACCTTGAACCATATATCAAAATGATCGTCATGTCAATACCTACAATATTCTAATATACATGCCTATACAAAAAGTTGATAGTTTTCAAGATAATTAGCAGTTTAAGTTTTTTTTTTTTTTGCAGCTGTGACCTTGATCTTTCAACATATGACCTTGAACCATATATCAAAATGATCGTCATGTCAAAACTTACAATATTCTAATCTACATGCCTATACAAAAGGTTAATAGTTTTCAAGATAATTAGCAATTTAAGTATTCTTTTGCAGCTGTGACCTTGACCTTTCAACATATGACCTTGAACCATATATCAAAATGATCGTCATGTCAATACCTACAATATTCTAATATACATGCCTATACAAAAGTTTAATAGTTTTCAAGATAATTAGCAATTTAAGTCTTCTTTTGCAGCTGTGACCTTGACCTTTCAACATATGACCTTGAACCATATATCAAAATGATTGTCATGTCAATACCTACAATATTCTAATATACATGCCTATACAAAATGTGAATAGTTTTCAAGATATTTAGCAATTTAAGTCTTCTTTTGCAGCTGTGACCTTGACCTTTCAACATATGACCTTGAACTATATATCAAAATGAATGTCATGTCAATACCTACAATATTCTAATATACATGCCTATACAAAAAGTTAATAGTTTTCAAGATATAGTGACAAATATATAATTTTTATCAAATTCCCCACTCAGTGCCTCATAATTTCCCCATTTTGAGTCCCATGGCCTAAGGATGTTATAAATGAAATAACTAAGGTATACCTCTTGTAGATTCAGAGGAGAAGATTTTTAAAGTTTTTCACTATTTCCCCCCTTATGGGGCCCCAAGGGGACATAACTCCTTCATTTGTGCAAATCTGAAAGAGCTTCATCCAGGCATGATGGTTACCAAGTTTCATTAAATTTGGCCCAGTGGTTTTGGAGGAGAAGATTAAAATGTAAAAAGTTTACGCACGACGGACAACGCACGACGGACGAAGATGGATACCAATAGCTCATCTGAGCTTTCAGCTCAGGTGAGCTAAAAATTAAATCTAAAATGATACTCTTTTTTTTTTAAAGCTGCATTAAGTTTTCCAAAGAAAAAAGTAAAACGGTGCTAATCTAATTAATGATGTTCCTAACGAACAATGTTACATTTGGTTCAACGATAAAAGCCCAAATAAATACAGAAATGACAGTATTTACCCAGCGAGATGCAGCATTTGGGATCTAATATTAGAACATGGTTACGTCATCAAAACCCGGGTCATTTAAACACAACTTTCAAAACGGTGAAATACGATAAATTAAACACAGAACTTTGTTGAATTTGTCATTTGTGACTAAGTAAGGGATACATAACACCATTTCAAATACATCTGGATATTAATGAAGGACAATTAATGCAATCTGTCATGTTTCACCTTCGATTCTAGGGTTTTCCATACATCCATGCGCATGCTCCAAGCTCATAATTACCATCGTAAAACACTGACCAACCGGTCAGAGGATTCCGTTTATTTACAGCTAAAAGAAATGAAATTTTAGAAAATGAATGTCACGGATCGTGGTTAGAAGATATCTATTTTTTAAAAAATATATTTTTAGAAAATCAAAAAAAATTCAGAAAATTGAAAAACTTAATGCAGCTTTAAATATTTAGCTTAGAAATAATGTTCAAAAACAAGTGGATCAGAGTGTTTTACATCTGTGTCAGGGTTTTTTTTTTCACTTATATTGAAATGGCCAGGTCTTCAATGCTAGTAGTATTTAGTGTGGCCAATTTCAACAATCAAATTGACAAACTTTCTCAAACATAGATCTGGCTGTGTGGGATTCAAAACCTATCAAGTAATGACAATGTGACCAACAACCCCCAGCTTTGAATCACTATGCCACCAAGGTTCATGTTTTTAATAATGATACATTTACATGTACATACTTTATATTATTCTTCTCAATATCTTTTTTTGTCAATCCTTGTTTCTTCCCAAATACTGTAACATCATATCCATCATCATTACTGATACTATTATACCACAATATAGCTATAATATCAACAAAATAGATTTCAAATGGTTTTGCATTGAATTAAACAAAGACCAAACAGGAACTTCAAATCTCCTATGAGGTCTGAAAAATGTAGTTAAAATTTTCCTGTGACTTAAGTCAAGCATTCCTTCCTTCAGATATTCTTTTTTCAAAACAATTAAAATCATATTATAATAAATAAGCAAGATGATAGAACTGGTACATGCAAGAATGGGTACAATTTCAGTAAGGATGGCCATAATTGTATACACTTGACAGCGACTATCAGCAATAAAAAACATGGAACTTGTTGGGTGTTGTAGAGATGCTTAAAATGTTCCAAAGCATAACAGTGAGTGGTAATTTTCATGTAGTATAACTTTAATTATTCTTAATAAGTTTTGAGCATTTTCCAAATGTTCAAAATCAAATATAGGACATACAATGTATCAAGCCACTGATATTAAAAATTGAAGACAATAAAATTTTGTTCAGAGTTGGATTCAATGGTAGAGCATTAAAATCCAAACACATGTGTACAAGTTTTATTATTATTATTATTATTCTTTTTTTTTTTTTTTTTTTTTTTTTTTTTTTTGCATTGCATAGTATGAACCATTTTTACCTGCAGAAGATGGCACTATCTTTATTTCCTCTGAGTTTTTATTTATAGTGTTTTCTAACAATTCTTTAGAGTCACAAAATGGGAGATCAGATTGTAGAAATATAGGCTGATTTACTATATAGCCAGAACTAAGTCCTTGGACTGCCAGTGACCTGCTCACAATTGCTCTGAACATAGCTTCTTTACTGTATGGACACCTGAAAAGTACATGCTTGTTAATTAATCAAATTCTGGACATTAGCAAAGATGAAAATAAATTTGTTGCATGTAATTTTTGAATTTTGGTACAAACTCGAAGTGGTTAAGCTGATACTTGTATTCATAACGACATTTTGGTCATTGGGGATAAAACTTTTCACATGGTCCAGGTAACCTTATAAATATGCATATCTCTATGTATTATTAGGTAAGGTGATGATAGCACTACTGCAATCATTTCCATATAGGAAGAGTAATACATGTATCCAACATCTTTTCTGTGACTTCAAAAATCATGCTTCAAGTTTCATGTATATATATATACATTTAAATTACAATCTCTAAATATTTGTTGATAAAACATCATAAATTCTGGAATACATGTACTTAATAAAAACCACTGTATATTTCTAAAATTTTACAATTCCATGTATTTGGTTAAAAAGTAAATGGAAAATTTGAAAAAGGAATCACTTGGATATAAAAGACAACACAAATGACATACTTTCCTGTTACAATAGAATAAAAATAAACTGGTGTAGTCACAAAATGACTTATTAGAGCTCCTTGACAACCAATAACATTCCATCGAGCTATCTTGTCACTACAAGACATGGATAAAGTCCTGTCTCCTCTTCCTGGTTTTATTCGGAATGCTCCTAAGACATGGTAATCCTGACCTTCCCCGAGATTATCCTGTATCCCACCCTGTTACACATTTGGCCCCAGTCCTGTACATGTCACTGTCATAATTTGAATTGGTTTTACCTGCTTTCATTGTACGTACACAGTTATTCTGATTACTCTCTTTTTCCATAGACATATTTTGTTTTCTTTCATCAACTGACTTCAGATTTCCTGTTGGAAGTTTTTCCTAACTTTTCATTATAATTTGAATGAGTTTCACTCTGCATCATGACTGAACTGTCCTTCTGATCAGTTTCACTTTCCATACACACACTTTGTCTTTCATCAACAAACTTGTGAAATGTTGCTAAACAATTTCCTTCATTTTGATTGTTAACTTTCAACCTTTTTGTATGACAATATTCATCTTCTTCCGGAAGTTTTCTCTTTTCGATGAATACATTATCAGTATCTGAGGTTCCGTAATTTAAACTACAGATTTTCTCTGAAGTGTTTTTAGTGCTTACAACTTCAAAAGAAGAATTTTGCTCTCTGTTGATGTTATTTTCACTTATTTTGTGTCCCTTTTTATCTAATTCTGTTATGATTTTTTCATTTATTATGACACTATTGTTTTCTGAACTTTTTTGAAAAATGGATGCATCCCCACCTAAAAATTGACAGTATTGTAATTTGTAAAATTCATGTAAAAAACATTGCTGTATTTTTTAAATGAAAATTAATAAAACCTTATCAAAGTTAATTAAAACAGATAAAATACATCGAACTGAAACTTAAATAGACGAAAACCAACTTCCTTGGACCATTTAGAAAATTGGCGATTCTGGAAATTTTTGAATATGAATTTTACATGAGTTGAAGCTTTTTTTATCAAATTTAATCTTGAAAACCACCTGCGTAAATTATGCGGGTGCGTAAATTACATGGGTTTTTACGGTAATCAAAATTCACTACACATACATGGTACATATAAATAGAGTTTAAAAGAGTAACCCATGATATCCAATTATTTTTGTATATAACTATTATCTTCATTGGATATTAAAATCACATGTTGACTGACATTTTCTAGTAAAATCAAAGTTATTTCGGGAATATAAATAAAGTCCTAAAATTACTTTGTATACTGATGAATAATTTTCTTTGTCTCATATACAAAATTGAACCATAATGCATGATAGTATTTTTTTAATTTAAGATAGAAAAATTACTGGTATATCCTATACACGTATTTGTATCAGAATATCAAACCGTGATTGATCAAAAACCTAAGAATATGGATTTTATGAACTTAAACAAATGACATGTAGCTCCTATTCTGAAATTTGATTAACATACCCAAACTACCCGGTACCAGTTTTAAATTTTCAAATTTTATTATGACAAAGAGAAGCACAAATTTAATGATGGTGAAACTGGAGCCTGTATGGTAAAACGTTGGGCTGGTTTTAATATGATTTTATCATTTATTATACATGTATATACAATGCAAACTGCCTATATTTAAATTGAGAGGAAACTTGATCTAACTTAATAAAAGGTATGGCTGTTCAGTTTAGACAGGTGTTCACAGTGATTTTGCTATGGTTTTTAAAAACTACCTTCTACCTTTCAGATTGGGAAAATTTGGACCCTTTTTATGTCACATATTATGCTCAGAATTTTGAAATTAATTGCAAAGATCTTATATTGTGACAATATCTAACATTTTTTGTCTGTTAGAACAGTTTTGAACAACTGGATTTAACTTAAACTATTTGATTGTGTGACACTGTTGCCTTTTGGAGAATTTTAGTTGTAAAATTGGGAAATTTTAGTCTCATTTCTCAAAGGGAAACTACCTTTATTCGGTAGTAATTTTAGGCAAACAAAACCACTGGTTCAGTTTCCTGTATATCTACATGTATATTACAATATGTTTAATACTTACATGGTGTGTGACTTGTACATAAATGGAATTTAATTCCTGATTTTAAACTGCATTTCCAAGTTTCCTTATCTGGAGTGGTAAAAATATCTGAATTATCTCCCTTATATGCAGTCACAAGTTGGTCATACAGATAGCTGTAAAATATGTGAAGATCTATAATAAATACTAAAATCAAAGTTAACTGACTAATTAAATGCTCACATCTAATTAATTTTGCACATAATTACATTTTAAAAGGAATAAAATATACAGTGTACAAAAGGCAAGGCAACAGTGCTAGCACAAGGGACATTCAATAATGGCATCCAGTTTTTGGATAGTCAGGTTATCAAATTTAAATAAAATTACTAAAACTACTTAACAAATTCAGTTTTTAAAATTGTCAAAACTTCACTATAAAAAATAAACTGATTTTACCAAAGTTTTATTTTCTTTAAAATCATTTAGTGACCTTTCTTTGGAGTTAAAAGGAAAATAGCTGTTCATACAATCTGTAACAGGCTGCTGATTTTGTACAAATGGTTATGTAAAATATTACTTAATACTACAGATATTAGTAGCAGTAGGTTGCACCAAAATGATTTAGGAATTGAAAAACTGAGTGACAATGATCAATGTTTAGGATTATTTAATTTTATATCAAGATGTCAACAGTTAAATGCTAAGTTGTAGAATTTTAAACCTACATGTATGCACTACACTTTAAAATAAATTTTTAAAATGCGGCAGAGTAATGGTTTTTTATGTCTCAATCAGGATTTCTTTGACTGATCATAATAAATGATTTTGGCAAGATTGAAAGCAAGATGCTGTAATCTGTAAGACATTGCTTTAGACCATGCACTTGGCTACTGCAATGGTTAGAGGAGTAAATCTGATATAATTTGATGCTTTCATACAGACTGAGATATGAGAGTCTTATGGTTACGTAAAAAAAAAAACTCAAAAGAATCAGACTTGTTAAAGTGCTCATAAAGCAACATTAATACATGTAAAGTTTATTATGCATAGTTACCACATGAATCCTCTCCTTGCTATAACTTCTGCATGGCTGTCATTTAAAATATCTCCTAAAAAAAACAAAAAGGTAAAAGTAAAAATAATTTAATTGCATTAATGAAAAATTTGTATTTTAGTTTAAGAACTATTATTATAAACATAGAGAACAAAACTTACGATCAAAGCAAATCCAAAACGATACTGTCAGTAAAATTTTCTGTTTCTCTTGATGAGGAATGAATTTCCGAAATGTGCACATCTGGCACATCAAAAATTTAACTAGTATTTGTGTTATATATTTACTTTCTTTGAGCGGGTACCGCTGCTGGTGGAGTAAAACTCCCTGAGGGTATCCATAACTCAGTAGGCAGTACTTTGTGCTGTCATAAAATGTACCATTTAGTAAAATTTTCAGCCATCTAAAATTTTGAAATTTATTTAAAACTAAGGTTTGTTCCCTAATATAAAGCATTCCTTAGCTGGATTTGGATTAATATAATTTATGAACTTAAGATTTTTTATTTTTTAACTATTTGGCTTATGTTTTTTATCTATCAAACTTTTTGGTCTTAGTGTCACTGATGAGGAATGAATTTCCGAAATGTGCATATCTGGCACATCAAAATTTAACTGGTATTTGTGTTATATATTCAATTTTTGTGTGTGATAATATTGCTCTGAATCAGAAAAATGATTTCCGTTACTTTAATCAATTTTTTAAAATTTTAATTATAATTTTTTTATTTATACTTTTATTCATTTTCATGTTTTATTTTTGTGTGCAAGTATTTGTTGCAAAATGACAGATATAGCTCATTTAAGATGGTGATGAAAAAAAATATTCCTGATGCTTTTACTTACTAATTAAATGAAAATTAAATTAATACAAAAATTCTTGACAATAATTAATAACATCTGATATAAGAGATCAGAAAATTTTATAATGAAATTTCTTTTTTTTTTCCTTTTTAATTCAAATTATTAATAAATTTTCAGATCAAATATTTTTCACTGAAATCAAAATGTTACAAATCATGACATGTTGAATAAAGTTAGATATTTTCTTTTGTAAATCCAATGATAATAATGAAACAAACCTTTATCACTTAATTTAGACTGTCCAATGCATTTGGAGCCTGTCCCCATGGAAACCACTTTCAATGAGTATGAAGTACCTACAAAATATCAATTATGAAGCTTTGAGAAGTATTTATCTTTTTAGCTATAAGCAGTTTCTCATTAAATAAATAAATAAATAAATAAATAAATGAATAAATGAATAAATAAGACTGAAATCGGTCAAAGGTAGCATGAATAAATCGATAAAATCACCATATAAATGAACCAAGGAATGAAGGAACAAACAAACAAACACAAACAAATACATGTAAATAAATAAATAAAATGTCTAGCCATCTAAAACTTGATGGTGAAGTGAAGGGTAATAAATTACTTGATGGTGAGGTATGTTAAAAACTTAACATTAATATTAATGCTTGTTGACAATGAAGAGGACACAAACAGAAGATGCATTTATTATCCTCAAGTCCCCTTTGCTGCTGCTAAAGTGCGCCCTTATGGATCACAGCACTTCTCACCACCTAGGTTTGAATCCCACTTGGGACAGATCCTAGTGTGAGAAAGTTTGTCAGTTTGTTTGCCTGAAGGTCGGTGGTTTTCTCCAGGTACTCCGGTTTCCTCCACCATCCCAGACCTGACCCCCTTGACATAAGTGAAAGAATCTTGCCTGGGGTGTAAAACATAATTACTCCACTCCACTCCTTTGCTGCTGTTAGACAAAACTGAAATTCCCATGTTAACTCTTTGCAGTCTTAAGATTTTGTCCTTAACTTTTGCAACACCTCATACATCCTTTATCACCAGCTATCCATATATACTAAATTTTTTAAGAGTTTAGATGTAACAGCTTAGTTTATTTTAAATAAAACCTTTTCTTCATTTTACTGGTATCATTTCACTATAAACTTTGTAACTTTCATTTCTGTCATGATGAATTAACATATACACCAGTACATGTTAATTTTGTACCAAACCTTGTGACAATCCATTGGATAAGTAGAGTAAGATATGTAAAGAAAAAAAAATTGGGTATTTAAAAATTTCTTGATGAAGGATGAAAGTACTTAATATTTAAAAATCAGCATTTTATTAATTTAAACAAGCTAATGTAGTGACTTGCAATATTGACTCACCATTTTCTCTGCTCATTACAACTGCTGCTACCAATGTCCACTCTTTGCCTTTTTGTGGTTTACCTTTCTTTGGTAAATTCTGATAATGTTTATATGCCAGTTCCGTCACCTTTACAGCAAACTGTTCATCTTTTTTCCAGCTCATTTTTCATTTGTTTCAGTACAAATCAATATCTAGTAAAATATTTACAAACTATGCATGAACAAAACATTATCTTGAATTTTAACATTACAGTCTCAAGATATGAACTGTTTGAAAAGGGATTATATTCACAGGAAAGAGAAAAATGCAGTGACCAAACTGGAACTCAAACCTGGGAGCTTCGCAATAGTATTAGGACACTCTACTGACTGACTGAGCTACCTGGCCACCTACATTCTTTTTTTTTTTTTTTTTTTTTTTTTTTTTTTTTTTTTTTTTTTTTTTTTTTTTTTTTTTTTTTTTTTTTTTTTTTTTGATTCAACCACTTTTAATTGAAACTGCCTGGTTACTCCCTGGGAACAACCTTTTGACCAGCAACTTCCCAGGGCCCCCAAATGGAACAGGAAGGGGAAAAATGCAGTGGCCAAACCGAGGCTTGATCTCAGGACCTTCCCAATACTAGCAAACACTCTAACTGACTGAGCTACCCTGCCACCTATCAAGCCCAGTCCATTACAAATTAATCTTAGTATTTTTAACTTAAGATCTTCAGTCTAGTCTTAAGTAAAAATTGCTATGCCCATCCACGATAACCATAGAACATTTTTGTAGGAAGAATACTGTTGCTGCTACAGGGATTTTACATGTCAATTTACCAATGTTTACATTAGAAAGTGATGTTTTTGGTGACAAATTATGTCTTATGTGCAAATGAATTCACAATTTCCTTTGTTTTTCAACATGTAAAATCCTCCAGTTTCCTTTATACTGAAATATTTATAGGAAATCACATTTTCGAGTTACTGACTTAGACTCAACTTACGGTAATTAAGTTAATTGGATTTTTTATGAAAATTAATCAAAGTTAACTGTCATAAGCACAGTCAACAAACAGTAACTGTGGACACCACATGAATTTTGGAATTAGTCCCTAGTACTTTTACAAATATTAACTTGGAAAAGTTGGTTGAATTTCCACAAATCTTCCCAATGGACAAAAGAGACTATAGATAAATATTTGAAGAGAAACTGTAGGGAGAATCTAATTATTTCAATAGTCCTATCCAGTGACAAAACTATGGGCCATACCATTCAGCATTGTAGACGTTTCTCTCAGTCTCGGGTGAGCTGTATAAGGTCCATTATGACTATAGTCAAAAGTCGACATCTGGTTTGAGATCTAAGCCTGGTTTTGCTATTTACAATTATTAAAATTAATATTTCCCAAATTAATAAATTATTTCTACTTTGCTAATTGCTCATCTTTTGCCTATGTCATTATGACAGTCATACTTACCATACATCAATTTTGGCAATGTAAACACAACTTCGTCTTTCCCACATTTTTATTAAAGTCTTGACTTTTCGGGTTACTAATTATAAACGTACCCTAAGTAAGACATACTCAGCAAATTTACGCTATGTCGGTCAAACACGCACCTTGACAGGAAGGAAAAATGAGTGGCTTATGAATGGTGTTCAAGACAACCATTGAGGGATAGTTTAAGATAACAGTATGTAATATATTAATATTTAATATCTCAATAGACTATGAAATAAATTTCACATCTTGTAACAACATAGACCAAGACCACCATTGAGTGGTAGTTTAAGATCACAATATGTAATACATGTACATGTATATTAATATTTAATATCTCAATAGACTATGAAATAAATTTCACATGTTGTAACAACATAGTCCTTCCGGTTTATAAATTTTTCTTGTTTTTAGAATTTTTTTATTATAAATAAATTTTGATAAATGTTTATGAAAAAAGTATAAGGAGAAAATAAATATCATTAATTTCGTATAAAGAACTGAAATGTTTTGAGATGAACACATTACCAGGTACTGATTGGTCTATTTTCATTGCTTTAATTGGTATCTTTAGGAATGTCATCAATGACCTCATGTAAAGGACTTTGGTATGATTGTCAAATTTATATTTGGTATCTTAAATAATGGAATTTATGAATGATCCTGTGAAGAACTTTGTCATACATTAAGATGAATATATCATCAGCCTTATACATTTTCAGGACCTAGGTTTCCTTTATTGATATAGCCAGAAATCTTATGTAGAGTACTGGGGTATTTCAGCTTGCTGATTTAAGATTGGCATATCATAAACTTTGTTTACAGTACTTGGCATGCCAAAGGTTGTAATAGTTTAACTTTTCTGTCTTAGACTTGGGTATCAAATAGAAAGTATTTGTTGAATTTGTTTAGGCTTCAACATTCTCTATTAAATTCTCAGTGACCTTGATCAGACCTCTTTGGACTTTTATAAGAGACAATCATCAACTTTTTTAAAAATGAAATAAGTATTCTATAGGAATCAGTAATTGATTTTGAGGAGAGAAATATGGAAGTTATCATAGGATGCAATCTTTGACCATATTTAGAGGACTTGGGATTTGGTATAAGGTTATCATTGATATTGTTCAGAGCTCTTTAAAAGTGTTAAGTGTAATAGTGTTTTTAATCCTAGTCAAGATTCTTTCATTTTTATCAGGGCAGACAGTTCTGGGATGGTGGAGGAAATTGTAGTTCCTGAAGAAAACCACTGACAAACTTTTCCACACTAGAATCTGCCTATTGGGATTCAACCCTAGGTAGTGAGAGGTACTGTGTGCACTTTAGAACACTCAGCAATAAATGCCCCAGAGCATTTGAAATCCTAGAGAATGCAATCAATGACGTTGTCTAAAGAAATTTGGAGGTCATCATTAACCTTGTTTGGTTTAGATTTAGGATCAAACCAATCTGACCATTATAGACAGGTAACCAGTAAAACAAGTTAAACCATGATATGGTTTAGAATTTAAACTCTGCGTAGGAAACCGTTTCACATCATTTAAATAAACAGATAACACTATTTTGTGTATATTGCACCATTTATTACTGGTAAATGAATTTGATGGAAATAAATGTAAAGACAAAAAGTGCAATCAAAGAAATACATGTATATGTATAAAATTTGATAAAACTTAATACAAATAGAGTT
The DNA here is from genome assembly GCA_029721355.1 of Tegillarca granosa. NCBI lineage: Eukaryota > Metazoa > Mollusca > Bivalvia > Arcoida > Arcidae > Tegillarca > Tegillarca granosa. The sequence continues at coordinate 27,150,505 of CM056603.1, read as the reverse complement.
CAAAGACATATTTACATGTATGTGTATTTGATAGATACTGAGAACTTTTAGAGACTACAGGTACATACTGTAACTACCAGTTGATACTTCTTTAAATGTACATTTCATTCCTGAACTGAAATCACTAAATAAACCATTGACAGTAAAGATCCCTACATAAATATAATATGAATACACAGATAAATGACAAAGAAGCCTTACCATTTTATCTTTAAAAGAAGTCTACCTAATTTACAAGCAGCCTATTGGGTCTGAATCACTTGCCTGGGAAAAGAACATTTATTTGACAAAATTACATAAGCTTTTAAGTGTTTCAATGCTAATGATTATTTTTACCATTTGGTTTGACATTTAAATTTTGGTCCCTCTGTCTGGTGGTAAGATATTTTGAATGCACAGCTATTGCAAACCAGAGCTCAGTTTTTTAGGAAGTAATGTATGGTGAGAACCAATAAGATATGTGTATGTAAAGGGATTGTCCATAACATAATACATGTAATTAATGATAACATAATACAAAGTTAAACAGTTTAAAAATAATTTTATTTTGAAACAACAACATTGATGAAGAGCAATAATAAAAAAAAAGGATTGTTCAATTAAATATGCAAAATTTTGACATCATAATTATATTATTACCATAAATGACACAAAGGAGATATTACATCAATCAGAAGTAGATGTATACAATAGTAGTCATGATGACAAGAAACACATCTTTAATGAAAATTTTACATCAATTTCTTAAGTTGCCTAGCTCAAATCAGAAGATTAAGTATAAATTCAGAAATTGTTGATTCCAGTTTACATAAACAGTTTTTAACCTGGATGATTTTGTAGAAACCCAGCTTAATTCTACTCATGAAAGAAAAAAAAAAACTTAAAGCCTGTCTTAATTTCTGAGACAAAGAAATGAAGTCATCAAAGGTCTATAAAAATTAGATATGTATAGATACTATTAGCTTCTTTGATGTACTTGTATATATACATGTGAGATCATCAATTCACATTTCCAAGTCATACTTTTACTTTAACACTTTTAAAAAGACAACAAAATGGATAAGAATTGGTCTTAATAGATTTCTGTGAATGAAAAGAAAACAGAAAAAATATACATGTACTTAAGCAAATTAACCATGGAGTAATCATGATCTGGATAAAACTTTGAAATAAATTTACACAATGCAAGCCTAAATGCAAGTAATCAGCATGGTATTCACAAATCATTTTATCATATCATAAAAGATTAGTTTTCACATACCAGTAATCAACAAAATGGTAAAATTTATATTACACCTGGCATACCAAAATAACTGCAATTTGGAATAATCTATACTAAGCTTTTTTATCAGCAATTTTTAACTAAAAATGAAATATTGGTACTTTTCCTATCTCTCACTATATTACTATAGCAACTTATATACAGTAGTATTTATTAAGCAAGTCGATGTAATTCTCAGTGATCTTATTTAGTACATGTCACGACATGGTCAGCTCAATCTGACCAAATTCTACAAGTATCTAATTACTGTTCTATTGTAAACTCTCTAAATCATTTTAAAAACAAAACTTTTAATTTAACACAAAAAAGAGGATATTGCAGTTACAGATCTTAAATGAATAATTTTTTTTAAAAATGACAGCCAGGAAAGATGCTTCTCAAATTTGATATAGAAATAACAGTGAATTTTTCAACACTTATACATAATGGTAAATATACTTTGAACATAAAGTGAAAAAAGGACAAAAAAGCTTTGATTGACATGTGACTGTGCAAACATACTGATGGCCGTCAAATAAAAGGACTCCAATGGATTCATTTAGGCACCAAAAACTGAAAATCAGATGAATAAATCTATCATGAAATTAAACTGACTAGAAATCTTCATTTGGTTAAAAACTTGTGTCTTTATTTAAATGAATTATATCAGTAACTAATGGTTCGAGTCAATGACCATGATATCATTTGGTCAGTCAACTGATATGACCTCATTACTGTACTATCAAAGATAATATGTAGAAATTTAGTACACATGCACTTGATTTATGACCAATTGATTTCAGTGGTATTTTTATCAAACAATAACTTATCAAAAGTAATATGAATGATATTAATAAAAATTTGTAGCAAAGTTGATAACTTAATATACATCTGATTTATATGCGGAGCAAAGGAGCAAATTTAAATCTTGAGTTCTGGTCATCTCAAATAACATGATCAATTAATGTGAACCAGGCACTTTATACAAATGTATGTAAATTATTCCTGATTAGTGCTGATTTTATCAATGACAGAAAAACAAAACAAAAACTTGATTTATAAAGATTTCTTTTTATAAAAATAAAATGAAACAAAAATTATTACGTAGATACATTGTTAAAAATCACATAAACTCCAAGGCTGAGTCCTCATAATGCAAAAAATGTATAAAACTATTGAAATTTTATGCTAATCTTTGAATTTTTTACCAAATTTCAAACAACCCTGAAATTGTGGAAAACAAATGCACAACTGAGTTGTTTAGAAAAACCATTACAATATAATTTCTGGTTAGAAAAAGTAATGAAAATTAATTTAAAAATGGTGATATTTCCATGACACATCAATATATGTCCCTATTTAACAATAAAATAATTACAAAATAAATAATAAATATCCGTGTAATGAATGGAAACCCTGAATGGTATAATCTTATTCCAGCTGGTCACAAATCCATTCATTCCAGTAAAATCAAGTTTATCCTCAGTTTGATGTCTTTAACATTCCAAGTATGATCCATTTCCATTCAATGAGAAATTTTTAAAATACTGAGCAAAAAAAAATATGTTCTATCACAACTGATCCGTTCCGTAAGCCAATATCCTTGGAATCGTGGGGCACACTATTTCACAATCGAGTGGAATGTTCAACAACTTATATATAAATCTCAGTGTCCAAATGTATTTTCTCCACTGTAAGCTATATAAAGAAATCCATCTTCATCTTTGTGTTCTTCATACACTTGTCCCATACTTGCACTGAAAGTAGGTCAATAAAACATTATAAATAACACTGGGTAATTCTGGCTCCTTTCAGGAACCAATTAAAACATTGGTCCCATTCCCCACCCCTGAAAAAATGGCCTAGTTTTATTCCAATTTGTGCTGAAAATTTCATGCCAAAGATAATGATACTGTTGGGTGCTCTTAACAAGAATGGGATGGATATACGCACAGAAGTAGGATTACTCGGTAGTTTCAAGGATTGACAGTTGTAAGTTTCCATTCTAGCAGTAAATATTGCAATATCTCATGGTAATGTTGACTGCTGTGTCAAGCATTATGAACTGTGTACCATATGATTAGAAATTGACCAAAAATATTTAAGAAATTTTTCTGAGGTACATGTATAATGATAACAATTATTTGTCTAATTGGGTGTACCTGATTCTAGTGTGATAGTTGATTTTAGGTAACATTTGAAAAAAATATTCCAGTTTCTTCGATACTTTATTTTAGGTAACATTTGAAAAAAATATTCCAGTTTCTTCAAAGTCACCAAGACAATAAATTTTCATTAAGTGCATAAACTTATATAGAGGAAGGCAAATCCTACAGTTTGAAGTATAAGTACTTCCAAGTAAGAGAAACATACCATGTTTTCATGCATACTGACTCTGTGAGCTAACACTTCAACAAAATGAGACCCTGCAGGGCTCTCACAGCTCATTTTGGGAATGGGTCCGGGGCCCTTGGAATTGGGAAAAACAGTGTCGTTTTGACTGATTTTGGGAAAAATCAGAGTTTAAAAATATTTAATAATTGCTTTAATAACTATATTTATTATATTAAAGATTGTTTAATATAATAACTATCTTTCTAAACCAACATTTTATGTATGAATGTTAACAAATCAATATGATGTCACAACAATTTTTTTTTTATTATTTTATTTATCAATTTATTTATTTAATTTCTGTTGTTGAAAATGAGAAAAATCTAGGTCCCAATTGGGAAAAAACAGCCTTTTTTGCATTGGGAATGGGGTCGAATTTCGGCCCCAAATCAAGCCCAGTGAGAGCCCTGCCCCGAGTGCATGCTAATACAACGCAGACTGGAAAACACACTTGCACATCTCGCGCATACACATTCTTGTCACGAATACCGATAGCTAAAAACATTGTTGATATGGCGTTAAACAACACTGCAACAACAACAGTCCAAAAGATGTTTTGTTTAGATAACTTCTACTGAAATAAAAATTATAAGACAAATCAACATGACGGGTACTTTGTTGAAAAACCTACCTTGACTGAGGAAGAACTTTACCAACAAAAAGAAATATGGCTTTTTCCGATGGAAGTTGGATTCTTTTACGGATAATCCACATAAACTGTGCTACAGATATATCGTTAGGTACCAGGAATTTTCTCTTGTCAATATCATGAATCTGAGACTTTGGATCCTTCTCAACAATAACCTATAGTAAAAAAAAGGAAATGCCATAATTTAGTGAAAATAATAACATACATGTATTTTAAAAGCATAATCAGAATTATACAAATGAAGTGGAACAATAGAGTTTTACACTCAGTAAAGATCTGTAACTTATATTAAGCTAGTCAGTTCAGAAATGGTTGAGAAAGCCAAATAAAAAGCAACTATAGTTAGAAGACAACTGACAAATTTTTCACACTAGTAACTGCCTCATGTGGGATTCAAACTCTAGGCATGTGAGAGGCCCAGTAAAGATTCTTTCATTTTTATGGAGGCAATCAGTTAAGAAATGGTGAAGGAAACCACAGACAAAAAGCACAAATCTTAATCTTGAACATGCCAACTAACAAAATTTTTCACACTTGCATCTGCCTCGTGTGGGGTTCAAATTCTTGGAAAAGAGTGGCCTTTTGATCCATGAGATGCTGTTTATACCGCTTGGCCATGGAAATAAAATAATGACATAAATACTGACATTTCAATTAGCACAGCAATATCCCAATCACATTTGAGCAGAATGATTGCTGCCACTGGTTACAGAAATGTATGTTTTGCCTTTAAATAACATTGCACCACATGTCTTTTAACTTTGAAAATGAAACTACCAGTACATGTGTATTAAATTTTACCATACTGAGTACTCACTGGTATTCTCTCTGGGTATTTATCCTTTATCTTTGTAGATTCCGCTTTTCTTTGTTCTGAAATAGACATAAAAACAACTTCATTTCTTTTTTCTTTTATTGGCATAAAAATTAAGAACATCATATATTATACAGACAGATATAGAAAGATATACATGTAAATGCAAAATATTAAGTCATGTATATATATGAGGAGTACAAAACTAAAATCAGGATTACCGAAACAGACACTTATAATTGTAAAAACAACTTCATACATATATCAATACATGAAAAATAAAAAAATCTTTCAGAACACCAGTTCTGTTACCATGCCTCTTGTTGTATTTGTTCAGTGTACCTCTATTATGTTCCTTTTTCAAAAGTATCCAATCTCATTGCAAGAGTTTTGAGGAAGTCTGCAATTATCCTCTAACTTTTTCTTTGCATTGTTACACACACACACACACACACACACACACACACACACACACACACACACACACACACACACACACACCACCAATTTTAATATATTTATTGATTTATAAATGATGTTTTATTCATTTTTTTATTTATTTGGTTTTAAATTTTAAACGAAGGTCTTTAAATATCTTTTTACTACTAATTTATTCATTTATTTCCTTTTATTTTATTTATTTATATTTTTTTGGATCAATTTTTATTGGTGCAGTATGTAGTATTTATTTATTTCTTTTTATTCTGTGGCTAAGTTTTTTTCTTTTCAATTTTACATACAAAACTTAAAAACTAAAAACACTGACACTTACAATTATTGCATAATTCAATGAGTAAACAGAGTAATCTAGTCTACAAGTTCATATAAACTTGTTATGATTCACAATTACACAAGATGAGATAATTATGTTTATATGTGTGTCTGTTACTCATATTTATTAACATTCAATGCACATTTTTCTGAAGTGAAGTGGATAGATTTACAAAATTATCATAACAATACTTTATTTACTTATCAATTCTTCATTATTTATTCTTTTTTATTACATTCTTATTCTTCATTTTTTTTGTTATTGAAATTAATCTGTAATATATTTGTTTATTTAATTTTACAAAAAAAACAAAAACAAAACAAAACAAAACAAAACAAACAAAACAAACCTGCTTCAACATCAACATAGGTTGACAAAATTTTCCGCATTTTTCTCTCCATTCAAACTTAACAGTAAATTGTTTAAAGTAAATGCATAAAAAGACACAAAATTTCAATTTACAGTAAACACGATTTAACAAGTTCAATTAACAAAGCAAACTTTACAATAACTGTTACTAGGAAATAAAGAGTGGTAACAAATTTCAACATGTCATAAGGATGAACAATAGTACTTAATTAGCACTACTTTACAATGTCATTATTCCGACAATTATCATTGTCTGTTAATGATCAAATCTGTTTCACACAATTTTACAAAAAAAATATGTGAATAGAATGGTATTAAACAACAAGCTGTCAATGTTGAATTAAATTTTGAATTTAAAAAAAACTGTGCTATAAACTTCAGAAATTGCTATGTACAGATACATTGTAGTTTAAAATGTTAATAAGTTTAAGTATTACTTCAATCATAGTATTAATCTTATCAGTATACGATATAATAAAATAGGTATATATATATATTACTTATCTTTTATCAATAATTACAATTCTTTTATCATAATTACTTTTATTTCGAAAGACCGGATGATGTTAAACTTCACAAATTAATAAATGCATTAATCGTTATTACATTGAGGAATTACATCCTATACTGATATGAATTCTCTGCTTTTATCACTGACTACCACAGATCTTTGGCTTCCTGTAACTGGATATGTATTTTTCAAGTTTATTGTAGATAAGAAGTATTATTTTTTACATTTTCTGTTTATGTGTTAACATCCTAGAATAAACATGTGTTCAAGAATGGGAGAGCCATAAGAATTTAATTATACAACAGCTTAACCTAATGCATTACTCAGCAAAAATTGTCATGGCAACACCAATTGCTTGTAACCCATTGCTTTTTATGTTTTGCAATGTAACAGAACAAACTATTATAAAAATGAACAAGAGGCCCATGGGCCTTAACGCTCACCTGAGGACATGGCCAACCTGAGGATATATCCAAAATCATTTGCAAAAATACATAAAATATTCTAATATACATTCCTACAAAAAAGTTAATAGTTTTCAAGATAATTAACAATTTGAGTCTTTTTATGCATCTATGACCTTGACCTTTAAACGTAAGACCTTGAATCTTATATCAGAATAATCACCATATCAATTCCTACAATATTCTAATATACATGCCATACAAAAAGTTAATAGTTTCCAAGATAATAAACAATTTCAGTCTTTTATGCACCTATGACCTTGACCTTTGAATGTATGACCTTGAGCCACATATCAAAATGATTGTCATATCAATACCTACAAAATTCTAGGATATATACCTTTGCAAAAAGTTAATAGTTTTCAAGATAATTAACAATTTGGGTCTTTTTATGCATCTATGACCTTGACATTCAAATGTAAAACCTTGAATCTTATATCAGAATGATCACCATATCAATTCCTACAATAATCTAATATACATACCAATACAAAAAGTTAATAGTTTCCAAGATAATTAACAATTTCAGTCTTTTTATGCACCTATGACCTTGACCTTTGAATGTATGACCTTGAGCCATATATCAAAATGTTCGTCATGTCAATACCTACAATATTCTATAATACATGCCTATACAAAAAGTTTATAGTTTTCAAGCTAACGCACAATTTTAGACTTTTTTAGCAAAAAAATAACATTTCAGGGGCATCAACTCCTACATGCATTATCATACAGTTACGAAACTTTGTACCTTTTTACATTTTGTCCTACTAAACATTTTAACAATGTTTTAATATTATATATCTCTTATAATTTGGAAGAAAAAAGCCTAAAACTGCACAAATTACAAACTAGGTCATGACCTTGAACTTTGACCTTGACCCCATTTTGAAGGATATTTCAAGAAAAAGTCAAAACTGAAAACCCCATGTCAATATCTATTCATATAGTCAAGTTATAATAATTTGAAGCCATTTTACGAAATTTTCAAAATTAAACACAAAAACGCGTAACCTAATTTTTTACCAAATTTCACGAAATGAACAATTTATAAGCTTAAGACCCTAGAGAAGCCAAATATCACATCAGATTTTTTCTCCCATCATCGCTTTCGGAGAAGAAGATTTTTTAAGTTTTTTGGAACCATGGGTCACCTTGATCTAGTTTTGGGAGCCATGACAACGTCACGAACAAATCTGAATTGCACTGGCCCATATATGCATCTGACCAAGTTTCATTGAAATCTACCTCATAGTTTTAGAAAAGAAGTTGAAAATGTAAAAGTTTACGCCGCGGAGGACGACGACGACAACAACGCTGCCGACGACAACGCCGCCGACGACAACGACGACAGACAAATTTTGATCAGAAAAGCTCACTTGAGCCTTCGGCTCAGGTGAGCTAAAAAGTGTAATTAAAATTTTCAGAAACAGTAAAATAAATAATACAATAATAAAAGAACAATTTGACAGCACTGAGAATTTATAGTGATCATTATTTTTAATTCATTAATATCATTTAGGCCCTATATTGCCTATAATATTCTGCTATAAATCTATATTTCATACCTATATTCTTAAGATAAAAATTATTTGTATTGAAAATGAAAAAGACAGAATTATCTTTATGATGATACTTGCTACTGTAGATAATCCACACAAATATTAGTACATGTATATAGATTATATGAATGTAGCTGAGTTTTACTCATGATGGGAGAGGGGATGGTTTATCAAAAGATCTATGTGCAAATAATGAATACGAAAATGTTAGTGTCAAAGACTTGACCTAATTTTATAATTGATTTCAAAATAAATTTAAAAGGAATTCTCTTCCTTGTTAAAGAATAATTTATTAACATAGCGCAGGATGCTGATCAATATAACAAAATATCTTTATCTGTATGGATACTGTTTTTTGCCTAGCGTTGCTTGCATCACTTCAGACTTGTAAACAAAAACAAAAGATTGGTCATAAGATTCCCAAAATAAGCACAAAATGGAAACTAAAAACGTAGTCGATAAAACACAGATTTTACAAATACAAACCAAATGTATGTTCTTCTCTAAACTTAAACTTCATCTTTAACTTTATAAAAATCGGGATAAAAATATCTCAAAATGTCAGAACCAGTGACTTTGAGTCAGTTGACAGTTCAATCGATGATGTTGTGGTTTCCCAATGTACTGTTCTAATGACGTCACAGACGGAAGTGTGAGCACACTATTTGTTCGAGTGATTGTCGACATGATAAAAAGGAATAATTGATCCCCTGGGTTGGTGTTGGTTGTAATTTTCAATTTTGTTTAATGTATCAGTAATTTAAAGCCAATCGCAACGAAAGAAAGATTTTTATTTTTTATGGATTGTTTAAAGAACAAGTTCGTGTATGCGTGAGACGTGTGAGTGTATCTATCCAAGGAGGCTACCTGAAATGCCCGGAACGATAAATACAAGAGCGCACTCATGACTATCCTTTTCAATGTTTTAGCTTACCGTGTCACAATACCACAGACAAGCATACTATTTTCCAAGTATTGTTACTGGTATTCTTACTGGGGTTCGAATCTACGAATCCCGCTCTTAAGGCGGACGCTCTTCCACTTAACAACCGATCGAGACCGTATTTAGCTTCTGGTGGTTGCAGATCTTCCAGTTCTCCAAGTTCTCACGCTCTTAGAACTATGAACCTTTTCTGTGCCCTTTTTGTCGATTATATATAAAGGATAAATCATTACTATGATAGATTATGACAAAATGTTTACTTAACAAATCAATAATACCAGCTACATTTAAAACGTTTTAAACGTCGCTGATAATATACATAGTCCGAATTTCCCCTTACCAGGCACAAAGTGTGATGGGGTCAGAGGAAATTCAGACTATAATATGCAATGCACGAAAGGCACGACTACACAATAAAAAAACGTTACAAACCAAAAAACAGAACGATCTCTGATTTATAGATATACCGACTTTGGAAGCGGACTTTTCGACGGCCCTAAAGGTACAAGATACAAGATATTTTATTAACCAATTAAGGGCCCACGGAGGGGCAATACAACAAATGAGCAGCAACTTCTCTGAACAAAAACTAATTAGACAAGCAAATATAATTAAAGAGAAGAAATACCATACATATGCCAAAAAAGCAAAATATTGTTATATATCTGTACATATATGCACTATGTATTTACATTGTAACAAAGCTATACTGTAACTTTTAGGACCGCATGGGGGTCACGGTTCAGGGTGTTAGTTAAGATGCTTACAGAGGAAATTTCCTAGTTCGAGTAGGATTTCTGTAATTTCACAGTTTAATATCCAAAATAATTTATCAAATGAGGACATTTGACTGAAATGCGAGTTGGTTTTGTCTATAATATCAAAAAGCGTAATTCTATCATTAGTGTAAGCACTGCAAATTATTGAAAAAATGACATTCATCTTCTATACAGTTATTGTAACACATCTTCCTTATTCTTTTATTTCTTTCAACTCTGTTGGTAGAATACCTGCCAGTTTCAATTTTTAATCTATGAGCTGAAATTCTTAACCTGCAAATATGTCGTCTATATTGTGAATTACTAAGAATTGATAAATACTTTTCAAAGCCGAAACTTGTTTTAATATTACAATATGTATCTAGTTTACCATTAGAATTAGTTTCTTTATCTTCATACCACTTGTTTATGTAAGCATTTTTACAAACACCCTTTACATATCTCTTAAAGCTATTCTCAGACTAGTACAACATTCCTATCGATTTCTAATATAGAGCATAACTGATCAATACTACTATACCATGTAGATCTATTTCTGTTTGCTGAATGACCATCTTTAGATTCTTTAAGAGCATTAAAAAGTAAAGAATCCTCTGATGATTGTTATAGACGATACCAGTATGGAAGCATAGACACAATAATGTTAATATAATATGGAATTCTACCAAATTCAAAAAAAAATAATAAAAAAAAAAAAATAAAAAAAAAAAAACCCATTAAATCTCATTGTCAGCTCATTTTCGCCTTAAGATTCCTCGTTATGGCATTGAAAAAATATTAGGTGAGTTGAACGCATTACAAAGAAAATGGACGAAGAAGCAGGTTCACGACTTGCAGATTATAAAAACAGAGATTATCTTAGGTAATTAGACTTTGTATTAGTAATTCATTAAATATATTGTTTCAGATATAAATAAGAACGATTTCTTTCTCATTTTCATAAGGGTTTACGAAAAATTTGAGTGGATATTTAATAAGACCAAATATTGCCTCGTGTTTTCTCAAAACGAAGAACTTACGTTTTCGGAAAATCAAACATCTCATTCTCGTATTTGGACGTTTTCTACTGTATTCAGTATCTTGTCTATGTTTTTTTCTGTTGTGAAAACAGTAATGCAGGGAGGCAGCAGTGGATGGAATGCGTAACAGAACTGGGCTGATTCAGATTGTTTACTCTTCCACCACTGATCGATCTTCATGGACTACGGTAGCTCATTTGGTAGGGTGCTCGCATCGTATGTGGGAGATCAGGGTTGATCCCCGGTCAGGTCTGACCAAGACTTGAAAATACGTAGTGACCTTTCTTTTGCCAGGCACTTGGCATTTAGAAATGAAAGTCAAGAGGTCTTTCCGAGGAGACCTTGAAAACCGATGCCCCATGTCAAGACAGACATGACACCTTAAAGAAACCTCCCTGCACATTGCCATAAGCACATTGTAAAGGTTCAAATTTCTGTCACTTTACATATAGGTGGTGACATCTCAATGTAAGTGAAATATTCTTGACTGGGACTCCATTAAATCGGTCAAATCAACTAATCTTCATGGAGTGATATATGCAAAGAGTAAATGGGCAATACATAAAATAGTTGTTCATAAACACATTTTACATAGGATAGGGTCAATAGATGCAGTTTAAAATTATATGTAAAATAATAAAAACTATGACCTCTGAATAATTTAAAATGATTTCACGACAAAAATAGGTATGTACATCTATATTAAGTGATATTGTTCACCAAGTACACATTAGGCAGGTATAGATCACATGCCTTATTCAACTACACATACAGATGTTTAGATGAGGTTCTGTCTCTAAATAATTCCAAATTTGGAGAATATGTGAATGCCATCCAAGTTGAGCTTGAAATAAAAGACATTACAGATGCTGCATGTTCTGCTTCATATTTGGACTCGTACCTCGATTATGACACCCACGAAAGGTTACATCTGAAGCTAGAAGACAAACGTGATGACTTCACAGGGCTTCGATTATTCACTCATCCACTCGTCCTGACAATTGAAATTTGTATTTGGGCGAGTGATATTGTTACTATCACTTGTCACAGTGCCAAGTTAAATTTATCATACATATACATCAAGGGGCTTGTTGCAATTAATAAACAACAGATAATATAGTGTTTGTCGGGAAAATATTGTATAAGGAGGTCAATTGTAACGAGGCCCTTTCTAGACATCGGCCGTTCTGTTACAAGCCTCGATCAAGAAAATCATTTAAACTTTTGCATCACGTGCAAACCTATTGTTTCGCATTCGGAATTTACTTTGTGTAACTTAAAATCGAATCGATCCATGTTTCGACTGTTTATGTACTTGTCGGTCCGTTAAGTATGTCGAATAAAAATAAACAAACTGTTTTGTATGACTTTCTAAAGACAAACAAGGATGAAAAAGCTGATAAAGAAGTTTTCGAAGACACTGATTAGACTACGCTAACCTGGTGACAAACCAGTTGCAGGTGAAAGCATTTCTAAACCTGCCACTTCAAAAGGAAAGTTACTGTTTACTGAAAATGGAAAATCCAAGTTCCTGAAAAGCTAAAGAAGCTAATCAGAAAACATTTATTGGTACAAGCTCTGGCGGTACTTAAGAGAAGGAAGTCTCATTTTCATGTAGTGGACTGTGCCGAGTTAAATTTCCAAGTGACGAGTGGTTTTCTTCTTTAACTAGGCACTGTGCCGAGTGGCATTTAAAATTCTATCTATGGCCTGCTTCAATTTTTCTATTGTCAACTTTTTGTTTCTGTGCAGTAATATCCCTGCTTCTCCTGTGTATGGTGTATATATTTCACAGTTAATATGTTATGGTAGAGCTTGTTCCCACTATGGGGACTTTCTACAACGAAGCAAACTGCTTACAGTTAAATTGTTGATGCAAGAATATTGCAAGCCTAGGCTGATCAAGGCCCATAAAAAGTTTTATGGTCATCATCACAATATTGTTGATAAGCATGTAGTCACTGTATCCAAACTTATACTGGATATATTTGACTTATCATAGTTCTTTGTTCCTTTCATTCTCAAAATTGATTTGCATGTGATGGGTGTAGCTAGACAGGAGGTGCTTACCCTTTCGAAGCACTTGGCCTCACTTCCTTCGAATCCTTGATGAAAGTTCACGTGAAAAAATAATTTTGACAGCTTTTAAAGTTATTAGTTTGTTTTTGGGATTGTGATTTAGACAAGGACTGGTATGTTTGTTTTATTATTATTATTGAATAAGAAGATTATTTCCTTTATGTGAATATATATTATTTATTAGTTAATGAATGGTATTAATTAGTATTTCATATACATAAAGATTTTTTTTATCACATGATATGATATGGGAAAATGACTACAACTCCACAAGTATGGAAGAGTTAACTCTTTTTAACATCACATAGTTTCTACATTAATGCACCATTTGTAGCCATAAAAGACTTTAAAATTTACCTAGAACCATATATTTTTAATTCATTTAACTCTTCAAACTGTACTACTGAACCAAATAAGTTACTTAACTTCTCTATGATTTCTCTTGTTTACTTCATTTTACTCCCTTTTACTCTTTAAACCTACCCACAGTATTATTTTGAAGTTTCCCCCTTTGGAGACGACAACATAAACATCAGATAAAAAATGTCTTCTTAGAGCCTACAAGGTAGTTAACTCCCAAGATATGTAACAGGTATGGTGAAAATGCAAGTGTAGAGGTGATAGAACCTTAGACTTCCCACACTATAGGCAAGTGCTGCACCAATTGACAAACTATGCAGATAAATTCCCCCTGCTTATTTTACGATTCAACCACTAAGTAAAAAACAACACCCAAGACTTGGACCTCTCCCACTATAGGCTAATGTCATCTACTAATGAAGCAATCCAGACCGTTACTTGGTTGTGACCTAGGTATAAAAACACTTTTTTTATACTCCTGGCATCATCATTATTTTTTTTGTTTTTTTTTTTTTTTTATGAAGGCTAGTTATGTTGTTGAACTAACAATTATTGTAGTCTAGATTTAGCTGTAAATTAATAATACATTCAATTATCTTTTATTTTATTGTTTGTTTATTTTAGTGAAGGTGAGACGTCAAGTAGTGAAGAAGCTGTTCCTACAAGAAATCAAAATCGCATAGAAAATGATGAGGAAAATATTGAAAATGTAGATATTGGTAAAAAAGACAAGAAAAAGCATAAGCATAAACATAAACACAAGCACAAGCATAGTAATGACAAACACAAACATAAGAAAAAGAAGAAGAAAAAGAAGTCAGAATATGAAAACCATGAATCGAGTAGTAAAAAAATGAAACTAGATACAGACTTAGATACAGATACTGACCTGGATAAACTGGAGGCTGCACGGGAAACTTTAAGAGCTGTGTTAAATGCTGAAGGTGATGCAAATCCTATGGAATTAATTGCTCAGGGTTATGCGGAATCTGGAGAGGAGGAGGAAGAAGGAGAAGTTGACATTGATGAAACCAGGATGGAAAAACAAAAAATGAAAGAGTGGGAATTGTTAGAACTAGTGCTTGAAGAGAAAGAGAAAGATCAAAAAGAAAGAGAAAGACTGGAAAGAGAGAAAGCAGAGGAATTAGACGAATGTCAAATTACAATGGTTGAACCAGCAAGAAAACATACACCAGATGTTGAGATTATAGGTGTAGAAAAGGACTCCAGGTTTAATAGAAATAAAAGATCTAGAAATAGAGACGATAGGAGAGATGTGAAAAGTAGACACGACCGTGATCGTGAACGTGATCGGGCTTATAAAAGTGATCATAGAAGTAGGTCAAAATCTAGAGAAGAGGACAGAAGTCGAAGAGAGGATAGAAGTAGACATCCCAGTAAGTCACCATCCCGTCAAAGACCAAGATCCCCACCTAGATCAAGGGATACAAGATCGCCATCTGGTAGACGTAGCAGGTAAATCTTTATATACATACACATATAATTTAGTCACTAATGTAGACCTCCATAATGATTGATAAAATTGATTGAGGTACTTTCCATTTCATTTCAGTGAATTTTTAGGACTAGGTATAGATTTATGCTATTTTAACCAATAGCAAAATGTAAAAAATACCACCCTTTTGGTGACATTGATGATGTTAATACTTTCAGCAATTTTTACTGGTACCTCACTTAAAAATAAAAGATTTGTCAAAAAAGTGACTGCAGAACTTTGGAATGGCATAAGTTTCAAACAAAATTTGATTTAAAAAGAATTTAGTGTTTAATGTTAGTAAATTAGATTTTCCATCTTCAGGCCTTTTGAGATATTGTTTCTTACAATTTACATTATTTTCATGTTTTATGACTGAAACTTGTTTAAAATTAATTTTTAGTGTTAAAAGAGTTAAAATTTTCAGTATGTAGAATTAGATTTTGACAGTTCTGTGTTTCTGAATTATTCAGTTTCATGTTTTTCGAAAAAAACAAAGACCATTTCTGTAGATTTGGAAATTTTCGTTGGCTTATTTTGTGATGTAAGAAGTCTTTATTTTTTTACCATTTTTTATTTGGCTTTAGAGAAACTAAATTATTTGCAACTGAGACTTCCGGGATTTAGTTAATCTCCTTTTTGGTATGTGTCACCACATTCTGCTTTTACCAAGCCAGGGAACATTTATTTCATGATTTATTTGAATGCATTGTTTTGAAGGGATAGACAGTTGAGGGAAGAAAGATCTAGAGAATCAGGTGCTCGTCTCAGGGATGACAGATTCCACGACACTGATAGAAGTAGAAGAAGAACTCCACCCTTTGTTGGTCGATTTGATGATCGAGACCGCAGAAAGTATGTACACATGTATACTTCAGTTTAAATCGAGAAATTTTTATCTGAAATATTAGTTTATTCTGAAACATTTAAAATTTTTGTTAACAATGTACAGCCAAGTAATAAAACTTAATGGGTTAAACTTGGTTTTGTTCTAGTTTAAAAGACCATTTACATAACAATATCATTAATGCGACACACATGGATTTGTAGAAAATTTCAAAGATATTGTGCACTGTCTCATTGTGACCTGTGTTTCTGAAACTGAGTGACTGACATTTATGAATTATTTAGATAATATGGGTTTATTTATGTACCAATTTTGTTGAAATTTGAATCATAGAAAATAGATGTCGGGGGATGAAACATATATAATATGTTTTTCTTTACAATTTTTCGTTTTTGCAATAATCACGTTACATGCAAATAAGGTTTATTTTTAGCAGAAATCTTTGAAAACCTTTTTCTCTGAAAGTACATGGCCAGTTGAAAAGATATTGAGTGTGGAGGGTCCTTGGGTGGTATACCGGTAGATTCAAAATTATATCTGACATGAATGTTGGGAATCCAAGATGGCTGCCATTACTTTAAAAGCAAAAACCTATAAATGGCCATTATGGGTTTATTTATGTACCAATTTTGTTGAAATTTGAAACATAGAAATGGATGTCGGGGGATAAAACATATTTAACATGTTTTTCTGTACAATTTTTCATTTGAGCAACAATTATGTAATATGCAAATAATGTATATTTTTAGGTCGAAATCTTTGAAAATCTTCTTCTCTGAAAGTAATTGCCCAATTGAACGGAAATTGAGTGTGAAAGGTCCTTGGGTGGAATAGATTCAAAATTATATCCGACATGTCTGTTGGAAATCCAAGATGGCTACCATTACTATAAATAGCAAAAACCTATAAAGAGCCATTATGGGCTTATTTATTTACTGTTTTGTTGCAATTTAAAACATAGAAAAATATGTCAGGGATAAAACATATGTAAGAGGTTTTTCTTTACAAATTTTCGTTCTTGCAATATTATGTAACATGCAAATAAGGTCTATGTTTAGCCTAAATCTTTTTCTCTGAAAGAACATTGGCCAATTGAAAGGAAATTTATGATAAATATTGCTTGAAATAATAGAAAATAAGGATATTGCTAGTGAGTTTGTTCACATTTTACTGATTGGATAAACTTAAAAAGAAAAAGCAATGAACAAAATAAGGGTGTGTTAGGTGAGCGATACAGGGCCTATTGGGCCTCTTGTTAATAATTTGCCTCTCTCATTGATTATGGGAATACTTTCTAAATTTTATGGCTTAAATTGCAGTTTTAACAGAGGAAGAAGTCGATCAAGGGATCGTTACAGGGACCGTCGGAGAAGAAGTCGTTCAAATGACAGAAAGAAATCCAAGGAAAACCAAGAAGATAAATTTAAGGGTAGTCTGTCTGAAGGAATGAAGGTGGATAATGAGTCATCAGATGAAGAGTATGTAAACATTTACATACGCAGTATATATTCAGTGTTCATATTCAGTTTCAGGTTTTTTTTCTCCCTGTTTTCTTTTGTGATAGCTGTTATGGGCTAGAAACCTGGCAGAGTTTGATCTCAGATTTAAAGAGGTCTTAACATCTTAGCAGAAAAAGGTCTTAACTTTTGCCCCAACTTAAATTTATTTAATCCACAGAGTTATAAAACATTTTAACTACCGGTATTTCATCAAGAGTATAGTTTACTAATTCATCTACAGTGTTGATATGGTTAAGTGCATTTTATCCAATGTTTATATGGATGGCTATTTTCATTTTTAGTGCTAAGATTGTTAAGTATATTTCTTTCATTGTTAATATGATGAACTTTTTTCCAGTTTTAAGATGGTAAACTACATGTACATGTATTTCATCAATACTGTGTTTTTACAATAAATACTAATAAATAAAAACATGTTTCTTTAATCTAATTTTGTTAATGATGTTACAGATTAGATATTGACTTTGAAGAAGAGGAGGATGAAGATGCTCAAATAGAAAAAAGAAGAAAGCAAAGAGAAGCCTTACTGCAGGTATTTTATATACAGTATAACCTGTGTATAAAGGACACCCAAGGGATTGGGCAAAAGTGTCCTTAATAGACAGGTGGACTTTATATACAGGGTCACAAATGACACAAAGGAAATTTGCCATACCAGTGCTTGACAAAGGACTTTCAAACAGAATATTTCAAAATCATTCTACATAAGATATTACTTAAATTAACTTATTAACTTAAGCAAATAAAACTTGAGAAAAATTGAATAATTTATTTCAATTTACAGTGATTTTTGGATTTAATAAGTGACTTGATCATTTTAATTAAACTGCATCTTGATATTAAGTGAATTAATCTTGACCATGAAAGTAAGTGAGCGTAACAGAAATTTATAAACATTTTTTAACCATTGTAGCTGTTGCAGATAACATCTTGTTACAAGTGAAATCAACAGATTTAATAAAAAAAAATAAAATATTATATAAATTAAATAAATTTTATTACCACTAAATTGTAACAAAAGTTGACAGAAATTTAATTCGATGTATATCACACCTCACCACCTTTTTAAAGTGTATATGCTATAAAAATTTTAATTGTCGTAGCTACCCGATTACTTCAACGTGTTGCTCTAATGTTAAAGCTTTCCGAGCTGGACGGAGATTCGACATTTTCAAAATTCTCAAAATATGTGGTTCTCGCTATTACAGTATTACTCTATTAATTGGCTAATGATGTAAATGATTGTTACCCTGCTAACATATCACAAAGGATAATCAGCTGACACCTTGACATGTCCAGGCTGAGTAAATCAAGACCATGTCGGTTAACTATTAAGAAAACATCGGCGGTTCTCGCCATTCATCTTTATAAACATATACAGGAGTCATAATATCCATTGTAATAAATCGATCCACGCTCTTCCCAAACCCAATTGGCAATAATAAACACAATGTCGGCATGTCAAACACATTAATTCGCTTTGAAATTAAACTTGAAAGAAGAAAATCTCTGATACCAACACTTCCGGTTGTGTTGAAAAGTACAAGTTATGCCCCTTGATCAGCCGAATAGTGGACGT
The DNA here is from genome assembly GCA_029721355.1 of Tegillarca granosa. Classification (NCBI taxonomy): domain Eukaryota; kingdom Metazoa; phylum Mollusca; class Bivalvia; order Arcoida; family Arcidae; genus Tegillarca; species Tegillarca granosa. The sequence goes on along the minus strand of CM056603.1, from coordinate 27,131,088 downwards.
TATACACAAATTTAATGCAGATCGGGACCAAAATAGGTGGACGCTATACGCATTGGACAGGTGGACGCTATACAGGGGGTCTTTATATAGTAAAATCGATTGGGGATACTTTAGACTGGACGCTATAGACAGGTGGACGTTATATAGAGGTGGACGCTATTACAGGTTATACTGTACATGTAAATTTTTTTTTCAGAAAGGAAAAATCGAATGCATATTTTAGAGATATAATGTGAAAGAAAATATATTTTTTTATTATTTGATGTCAGGATAATCAGATATGTGCAAGTATTCATAATTATTCATGAACTTTTCTTTATAAAAAGGACCATTACTTAGACATTTTGATACACACTAGCTCATAACATGCATACATGTATTTACTCACATAGAAAAGGATTTTTCTTGTCATAGGGCCCTACTGATTTCTAAATACAAAGAGTTGGTATGTTTTTCACTTGTATGATACTATTTAGACCACCCCAGATGATAATGTAGGTTGAGTAGTAAAACATTGTTAGCGTACTAGTATAAAACTGATCAGAAATACCTGGGACAGATTCATACACCATATGAACATTTTTATAATTAATTCCCAGAGACTGAAAAAATTGAATCTTAATGAGAGATTGCTGATTTTCTGTAAAGCAGCATGTTGCCAACCAAACAAGCCACACACCCACCAGACAGACAGGCAAAGCTGGCTTTTCAGATTAGTGAGGAAATGTACATGTATGTGTTGGCTGGTGGATTTACATTGAGTATTGTAGTGCTGTTGAATACTCTCACAAAAGATCTCATGTTTGTACAGTACTATCAATGCCATGCAAGAAACAAATTGATAAAGAATCCCAGCCACAATGCTGATGAAGACCCAAGTAATCCACCCAATCCTACTGAGGTATATTAAATACAGGGACTTACATGTTGAAGAAAAAAGAATATTGTGAATTGTCACATAAAATATCTGAAATTATGAGTTGTCTTATAAAAATACTTAAAGTATGTACATATACAGGTAATACATGTACAATAAAATTGTAAAAATTACTTAAACATGCATGTTTTGTTTACGTCTCAGAAATTAAAACCAAAAGAAGCAGACAAACCCATATTTGATGATAATGAGGACAGCAGAATGTCAGCCGATTCTCGAAGTGAATTTGGTGACCACAATAGAAACCAGAGCGATAGAGATATTGATGGTAGTGATGATGAGCGATCTAGAGACAGTTTCCGTGGTGAGAAATCTAGAGATAAAGACCATTACTATAGTGACCATGACAGTAGATCTAGGGAGAAAGACCGTTACCGTAGCGATCGTTCATACTCAAGCTCATCCTCATCTGAATCGGACAGTGACGATGATGATCTTGTTAACCAAGCTGAAGCTGATCTCAAAGAGGAAAAAGATGACTTTGAAGAGTCTATGAATAAAAAAAGATGGAGTATAGATGGTAAAAAAGGTATGTATTCATGTTTTTCTTTATATTTAATCTTTTTTTAAGAACTAAACATTACAGGATGGCCATTATTAATTTAAAACTCAAACAGTGCTTATTAACACTTCTGGTTTTATTTTTTACGAAGAATTATTAAAACTTGCTTGTAGTTTTCTTTATTATCTGGTGAAGTGAACCAGAATAAATATATACAACTATACTTACCACTATCTCTCAGTTATTTTCACTTCAGCTCATTGTTTTTTTTACCTCACCTGAGCCAAAAGCTCAGATGAGCTATTGCAATCTATCATCGTGTGTCGTGCGTCATCCGTCGTCCGTCGTGTGTATTCTTTACATTTTAATCTTCTTCTCCAAAACTACTGCGCCAAATTTGATGAAACTTGGTGATTATCATGCCTGGGTAACAGCCTTTCAAAATTGTGTTCCGGGTTTGGCCATGCCCAACAAGCTGGCCGCTGTTACTAAAAATAGCAAAAAGACAAAAAAATCTTCTTCTCTGAAACCAAAAGGTGCAGGCAAATTCTGATTGAATATTTGGATTCAGCATACCTGGGAACATTAAAATTGTGTTTTTCATGAAAATTGAGCGAAAAATAGGTAACGCTTTTTTTGCGTAAAATTATGTAAGTTTGAAAAATGAGACATTTGTTGTTATAACTCAATAACGGCTGAAGATAATTGTATTGAGTTTTCACTGTTGATCTTGTCTTGCTATTTTCTTCCAAAAGATGTCAAGGTCAAAGGTCAAGGTCATGTCCCTGCTTTTAACCTTTGATAAAAAATCCTATTTTTTAAACATTTCAGGTGATAATGGCATGGGATTTTCAGTTAATTGTAGGTAGTGACATGACGAACATTTTGATATATAGATCAAGGTCATGGGTTCAAAGTCAAGGTCAAAGATGCACAACTATTACCATTATAGTTGATTATCTGCAAAACTTAACTTTTTGTATAGGCATGTATATTAGAATATTGTAGGTATTGACATGCCAATCATTTTGATATATGGTTCAAGGTCATATGTTGAAAGGTCAAGGCCACAGCTGCAAAAGAAAACTAAAATTGCTAATTATCTTGAAAACTATTAACTTTTTGTATAGGCATGTATATTAGAATACTGTAGGTATTGACATGACAATCATTTTGATATATGGTTCAAGGTCATATGTTGAAAGGTCAAGGTCACAGCTGCAAAAGAAGACTTAAATTGCTATTTATCTTCAAAAATATTACCTTTTTGTATAGGCATGTATATTAGAATATTGTAGGTATTGAAATGATGGTCATTTTGATATATGGTTCAAGGTCATATATTGAAAGTTCAAAGTCACAGATGCAAAAGAAGACTTAAATTGCTAATTATCTTCAAAAATATTACCTTTTGGTATAGGCATGTTTATTAGAATATTGTAGGTATTGAAATGATGGTCATTTTGATATATGGTTCAAGGTCATATGTTGAAAGGTCAAGGTCACAGCTGCAAAAGAAGACTTAAATTGCTAATAATCTTCAAAACTATTACCTTTTTTTCAATATATGGTTCAAGGTCATATGTTCAAAGGTCAAGGCCACAGCTGCAAAAGAAAACTAAAATTGCTAATTATCTTGAAAACTATTAACTTTTTGTATAGGCATGTATATTAGAATATTGTAGGTATTGACATGATGGTCATTTTGATATATGGTTCAAGCTCATATGTTGAAAGGTCAAGGTCACAGCTGCAAAAGAAGACTTAAATTGCTAATAATCTTCAAAAATATTACCTTTTTGTATAGGCATGTATATTAGAATATTGTAGGTATTGACATGACAATCATTTTGATATATGGTTCAAGGTCATATGTTCAAAGGTCAAGGTCACAGCTGCAAAAGAAAACTTGAATTGCTAATTATCTTGAAAACTATTAACTTTTTGTATAGGCATGTATATTAGAATATTGTAGGTATTGACATGCCAATCATTTTGATATATGGTACAAGGTAATACGTTCAAATGTCAATGTCATAGCTGCAAAAGAAAACTTAAATTGCAAATTATCTTGAAAACTAGAATATTGTACAGTAGGTATTGACATGATAGTCATTTTGATATATGGTTCAAAGTCATACGTTCAAATGTCAAGGTCACAGCTGCAAAAGAAGACTTAAATTGCTTATTATCTTGAAAACTATTAACTTTTTGTATAGGCATGTATATTAGAATATTGTAGGTATTGACATGATGGTCATTTTGATATATGGTTCAAGGTTATATGTTCAAAGGTCAAGGTCATATCAACATAGGAAAATAAAATTATTAATTATCTTGAAAGCTATTAATGTCGTGCATAGGCATGTATATTAGAATATTGTAGGTATTGACATGCCAATCATTTTGATAAATGGTACAAGGTCATACGTTCAAATGTCAAGGTCACAGCTGCAAAAGAAAACTTAAATTGCCTATTATCTTGAAAACTATTAACTTTTTGTATAGGCATGTATATTAGAATATTGTAGGTATTGACATGACGGTCATTTTGATATATGGTTCAAGGTCACAGCTGCAAAAGAAAACTTGAATTGCTAATTATCTTCAAAAATATTACCTTTTTGTATAGGCATTTATATTAGAATATTGTAGGTATTGACATGACAATCATTTTGATATATGGTTCAAGGTCAAATATTGAAAGTTCAAAGTCACAGATGCAAAAAAAAACTTGAAATGCTAATTATCTTGAAAACTAATAACTTTTTGTATAGGCATGTATATTAGAATATTGTAGGTATTGACATGACGGTCATTTTAATATATGGTTCAAGCTCATATGTTGAAAGGTCAAGGTCACAGCTGCAAAAGAAGACTTAAATTGCTAATAATCTTCAAAAATATTACCTTTTTGTATAGGCATGTATATTAGAATATTGTAGGTATTGACATGACAATCATTTATATATATTGTTCAAGGTCATATGTTCAAAGGTCAAGGTCACAGATGGAAAAGAAAACTTGAATTGCTAATTATCTTGAAAACTATTAACTTTTTGTATAGGCATGTATATTAGAATATTGTAGGTATTGACATGCCAATCATTTTGATATATGGTACAAGGTAATACGTTCAAATGTCAATGTCATAGCTGCAAAAGAAAACTTTAATTGCAAATTATCTTGAAAACTAGAATATTGTAGGTATTGACATGATAGTCATTTTGATATATGGTTCAAAGTCATACGTTCAAATGTCAAGGTCACAGCTGCAAAAGAAGACTTAAATTGCTTATTATCTTGAAAACTATTAACTTTTTGTATAGGCATGTATATTAAAATATTGTAGGTATTGACATGATGGTTATTTTGATATATGGTTCAAGGTCATATGTTGAAAGGTCAAGGTCACAGCTGCAAAAGAAGACTTAAATTGCTAATTATCTTCAAAAATATTACCTTTTTGTATAGGCATTTATATTAGAATATTGTAGGCATTGACATGCCAAACATTTTGATATATGGTTAAAGGTCATATGTTGAAAGGTCAAGGTCACAGCTGCAAAAGAAGACTTAAATTGCTAATTATCTTCAAAAATATTACCTTTTTGTATAGGCATGTATATTAGAATATTGTAGGTATTGACATGCCAATCATTTTGATATATGGTACAAGGTCATACGTTCAAATGTCAAGGTCACAGCTGCAAAAGAAAACTTAAATTGCCTATTATCTTGAAAACTATTAACTTTTTGTATAGGCATGTATATTAGAATATTGTAGGTATTGACATGACGGTCATTTTGATATATGGTTCAAGGTCATATGTTGAAAGGTCAAGGTCACAGCTGCAAAAGAAAACTTGAATTGCTAATTATCTTGAAAACTATAAACTATTTGTACAGGCATGTATATTAGAATATTGTAGGTATTGCGACAATGATCATTTTGATATATGGTTCAAGTTCATATGTTGAAAGGTCAAGGCCACAGCTGCAAAAGAAAACTTAAATTGCCTATTATCTTGAAAACTATTAACTTTTTGTATAGGCATGTATATTATAATATTGTAGGTATTGACATTACAGTCATTTTGATATATGGTTCAAGGTTATATGTTTAAAGGTCAAGGTCATATCAACATAGGAAAATAAAATTATTAATTATCTTGAAAGCTATTAATGTCGTGCATAGGCATGTATATTAGAATATTGTAGGTATTGACATGACAATCATATGTGGTTCGAGGTCATATATGTTCAAAGGTCAAGGACATAGCTGCATAATTATACTAAAATTCATTATTGATTTGGAAATAAGTCATTGCACTACAGTTACTTCATGCATATTATATAAGCTACTTATAAATGAAAAGTGAGTGGATATATTTCTGATTAAGTTTTGTGGGAGTTCTTAACTTGAGAATACTTTTAAAGTTTCTGTACTTAACATATTGTCTATTGCATTTTGCAAACAATATTGGACATATCTTCAGGTGAACGTTAAGGCCCATGGGGCTCTTGTTTTTAAAAATTCTGTATCAGTATTATTGACAATGCACAGAATTTCACATCGGGACCTCAGTGCTCAAGTTGTCTAAAGCATGTTGTTATGGATCACAACCCCTCTCACTGCCTAGCTTTGAATCCCTTTTGAGTGCAGAAATTTGTCTGTTCCCTTGTCAAGTTCTGTGTATTTCTGCCTGCACTCTGGTTGCCTCCACCATCCCAGATTTGACTGCTTTAATGTAAGTAAAAGAATCTTGACCAAGGCATAAAGCAACATTTATCCAATCCAGTCAAATCATTATTTCACATATATACATGCCTCCCACTGCCAGGGTTTGAATCCCACTCAGGACAGATCCTAGTGTGAGAAAGTTTGTCATTTTGATTGCCGAAGGTTGGTGGTTTTCTCCACTATCCCAGAACTGACAGCTTTGATATTAGTGAAAGAATCGTTTCTATTACTCCACTCCACTCCACTCCACTCCATGTCACGTCACACCATGCCACGCCACGCCACTCCACTCCACTCAACTTCACTCCACATATGTACATGTTATTGTTATTTTTTTTAGATGAAGAAAAGGAAGAGAAGTCCAGTAATGGCATTGATATGTTTTCTGAGAAAGGTGATATGTTTAGTGAAAACTATAGTGTAAGTATAATGTTTATTTATAGTATACATAAGATCATTTTTTCATAGAATGGAGATGTGAGAACTACATTTATCACGTACCCATTGAATCTTACTATAGTGATACATTACATTTTCTGGCTATGTGGTACAATGGTCCGTATTGCACATGTGCGATACAACATTCTGTATCACCATAGTAGCTGGGAACTACTTTTAGGGGAATTCCCTGACAACAATAACATTATGTCATGAATACATGAGAACTTTTCCTATGTGACGTCATCAATCAGTTGGGAGAATTTGTCAAGTTGGGAGAATCTTGAACTTTGTTAACAAATTTTGATAAATCAATGTTTGTTTTTAAGTTTTAACCAGTGTTTACGATAGTAGTAGTAAAATGTTAACAAACGATGTTTAAACAAACAATTATCTGTTGTATTTAAACTTGAATTTTTTTGTACATTTTTCCTGTCAGATACAAGTTTTTTCCAATCATATTAGAAATCAATATGAAAAAGCAAATTGTGAATTTAGTGGCAGATTAAGAAAGAAAGCTTTACATTCAGTTTGGTAGGGTATGTGATAAATACAAAACCACACATTGGTTTTCTGACATAGCTGATGGCACTCAGAGGGCACTCATGTAACGTATGTGTCCACACAATAAACTTGTGGGATTAGCTACATCAGAAAACCACATATGTGTGGTTTTGCGTATTTATAGTATGAGGACAAATTTACCTATAATGGAAATAACAGGAATTTGGTTTGTTGAGTGCATAATTTGATTTATGAATGACATTATGGTGAATAGTGCAACATTTGAAAATGTTCCGGATGTAGATTTAAGCATTTTTCATTGGACTGTAACCTTTTACTACATGCATTGAGTATTGTTCCAGTGTTACTGTTTTGTTTCCTGTCTTTTTGGTTTACATAGCAATTATGAAAAAAGTATCTTGTTTAAAATGTAAAGAACAACAAAAATAAACCTCATCAAAATTATGTGCTAACTAATATCAATGTCTGTATATTGTTTGAGGGGATTAAGGGGTAGCTCATTTTGTTTTTATCCTTAAATTTTAATGCAAGGGCATCCATCTATTTTTATCAACCAAAATTTGCATAATGGGAATTAAAATAGAGAGTTTTGGTAGTCTAAATATCTTTCATGGAAAAGAATTTGCTTCATGTGTATTAATTGAAATTACCATCAACATTTGTGTATTTGTATGGAAGTATGGCAGACTTTTTCATCTCAACAGTAATATAATTGACCCTTGTATAGACAGAGAAGTTTGAACCTAAATGGGGTAATATTTTCTATTAGAAAATGTTGGACTTATTAAAAGTCTGGGGAAAAAAGACACTGTGAAACAGGTGTAAGAATTATTTGGGAAAGAAAGTAGTGCAAGTGACAGTGTGAAATTTACATTTTGACAACATATGATGTGTCATTCTTGGTGAGGAAGAGAAGAAAAGTAATTATTGTACGATTTGAGACATTTTTCTATTCAAGGTAGGAGACAACATTTGATAACATAATACCAGTCCTCCATTGTTTGAGAAATGGCTTATTTGTGTCCCTCTGTCCAATGAACATTAATTAGAATGTATTGTAGTTGGCTAAAGAAATACTGATTATGCATCTGAATCACATTTGCTAGCCAGCATTCTTGTATACCTATATAATTTATATAAGAATTAAATATTTTAATAATTTTTCTGTTTAATAGAGCCCGGGATTGCCAATACTGTCAGGTGGGACAGGACCAGAAAATCCAGCACTGACAGATAATTGGGATGATGCCGAAGGGTACTATAGTAAGTACATAGATAATAGGATTTAATTTAATTTACTTAATGTCTGCAGCCCATGTTGAATTTACAAGAACTTGATGACTTCTCGGGGCAGAAATTCTGTAAAACATTTGTTGTGTTAAATTTAATTTCCCTCAGATAACAAGGTGATTCCTTTAAAAATCGTAGCCTTAGTGGCTGAGTGGTATAAAATGTGTGCTTTTAGATGACAGAGCCTCTAACCACCTACATGTAGGTTCCCCCACTCAAGCAGATCCATTAATGGGGAGGGTGGGTCAGTTAACTTGATGAAGATTGGAGGTTTTCTATGGGTACTATTGTTTCCTTCCTGGAATTGACTGCTTTAGAGTCTAGACTGCGGCATAAAACGTCATTACTCCACTTCTTTTTGGATGGTCTTATAAGGATATCCACTTGATCATACAATTAACCACATGCTCACTAATTTTCATGGTGAAATAAAGATTATACATTACTAAGGAAATGCCATAAAAAGGAAATACATGTATGTCTGCTGTTCCAAGAGATGAGCTCGGGATTTTGTTTAATGTAAAAAAATTTTGGTTGAATTTTTTAATTGGTCTACCATATATGTTAATTTTAATCTAAAGTCAATGCTTAAAGAGTATGTACAAGCAAATGATATCATATTTGTATAATTTCGCATTAAACTACCCATATAAAAGTGTATACCAAAAACAACAAAAATAGATAAATACAAAATTTTTAATTAGAGGGTAAGAGATTTACATGTATATGTTTGTTTGCTTCCTACTTCATATCAAGTTGTTATGTATAATGACTTTATATATACATTTATTTACAGGAGTACGTATTGGAGAGGTACTTGACAAGCGGTATACTGTTTATGGTTATACTGGTTCTGGTGTGTTCAGTAATGTTGTCCGTGCTCGTGATCAAGCCAGAGGTAACCAGGATGTAGCTATTAAGATTATACGTAACAATGAAATGATGTAAGTTTCATTTTTTTTTTGTGTGTGTGTGTTGCCTCAAAAGGCAGAAGCTTTGTAGTAATCTTGTTTTTATTTGTAGCATTGCCATAAAAAATCTTGATGTGAATCATTATACCTTGTTTCAAAGTTATATTATTAAAAGCAAAAACTGCATAAATTTTTTTCTTTTATTTGATTAAGTTGTCTTTAAAATTTAGTTATAAGCATTGAATCTGATTTTCATTCATGTATTGATAGATAGATAGATAAATGATTCATTAAAGATTGGTTAATCCTTGTAATTATTAAATTAACTGTTGTCTGGTTAAAAATTATAGCTATTAAAAATAATCATTGAATAAGAACTATAACTTACATGTATTTTTCATTTTCAGGCACAAGACAGGTCTTAAAGAATTGGAATTTCTCCGTAAACTGAACGACGCTGATCCTGATGATAAATTTCATTGTCTTAGATTGTTTAGAAATTTCTTTCATCGAAATCATTTATGTCTGGTGTTTGAATCTCTCAAGTAAGTTTTATGAAGAATAATGTGTTTATTGCTTAATTATGTTTAGCTTGTCCATTCAGAGTTTAGAAGGTCTGATATGAGTGTCATTATCAGTATCAAATGCCCAATGATAGAGGTTTTGTTTCCTTTTATTTTTGATGGGCTAGATACACAGATGAGCTACACTGTCTTCTTTTGTTGTGATATGTTAAAATCAAGTGATATTGAACATTTTATATTTTACATTTTAACTTTACTACAGATTTAAAAAAACAGTTGCTAAATACATGTACACTGATGAACTCAGTTGTAGTGTTTCTTAGGGTTTCAATAAAATTTAAAAATAATCCTAACACTTTCTGTTACCATTTTACTATTTTTTTTTACACTTAAGGTGCACTGACATTTTTTCTTGTTTTCAGTGGCATATCTGTAATTTCTAGACATTTCATATACAGTTTACATGTACAATCATGTACTTTTTCAGTATGAATTTAAGAGAAGTATTGAAGAAATATGGTAAAGACATTGGTCTACATATCAAAGCTGTGAGATCCTATAGTCAGCAGCTATTATTAGCACTTAAATTAATGAAGAGATGTAGTATACTCCACGCTGATATTAAACCTGATAATATTCTGGTGAGTACGGTATCATCAATTCATTGTAGACTGATTATTTAGTTTATGGCAAAAGGTTTTGTTTTTTTTTTTAATTGTATATAATTTGCCTGGTGTCAGCTGAGCTAAAATTTGGAATATTTTATAATGCTAACCCACAAGGATATTTTAGTACCACAAAACTATGTTTCTGTCAATAAAATACAACAGTGCAAAAACAAGGTTTAACAATAAGTTTTTTTTTTCTTTTTAAATGTGAGGACATTTGTCATCTTACCATGCAACTTTGAGGTACAAATACAAAAAAATGTTTCAAAACATATTTAAAACAAATCACAAGAACCTGCATCTGTGTAGGAGAGTTTAATGAATTATATCGTAATTGCCCCATCATTCTAAATATTGTGTTTGCTTAACATCTTTCTCATCTCTGTATCAGACCTTTGTTTCTCTATATAACTGTAAGTAAAAGAATCATGAGTGGGGAAGAAAAATCTTAAGTCCAACTTCATACATTTGTAAATGCATTTTGTTCAATGTTTTTTCATGTATACCACATGTTGATAAATACATTTGTTTTATTTACAGGTAAATGATTCTAAGTTGTTGTTGAAGTTATGTGATTTTGGATCTGCCTCTCATGTATCGGAAAATGATATCACACCATATTTAGTTAGTAGATTTTACAGATCACCAGAAATAAGTAAGTGTTTATAACTTTATCATCTATATTGGACTGCCAGATAGGGCTTTCAGTAGCCATGATTTATGATTTTGTGGGCAAGTTTGCTAGCACTCTAAATGGCACTATAAGTGTGCATTAGTGCAATGTAGGTCAATTACACTTGTATATTCATGTTCCATTCAAACTTGGGTAAAGATTAATCCTTAAAAATAACTCTAAAAAAATTGTCTTGGCAACAGTTATAGCTAAAAAGTTTCTGATGTGACGTAAAACATTCAACCATCACCAAAATTTTATCCAACAGATTTATGTACATGTATTTTCAATTCCTAATGATATACATGTATATTGAACTATAGCTTATTATTTGTCTTAACATTTTATTTTCAGACAAATTTTGACTGCTAATATAGTATTTCTGTAGTAGATTGTGCAAAGTCTTTGCCAAAACATAACACTAATATTTTGATTTTCTCTCTCTCTCTCTCTCTCTCGCTTTTGTTTTGGACAGATTTTGACTAATGATTTATGAGATTTTTTGCAAATTGTACAAAATATTAGCTATGGTAAATGGTACACTGTTATTTTGATTGCCTCATATTTTGCTTGGTAAAAACTTTACTTTGCCTGTAATGGTAGTTTGAAAGATGGATGAAGACATTCTTCTTTCTTGAATATGAAAAAAATATTTGAAAAATATGTCAAAAAATAATCTGAAGTCATTTGATTTTTCTGTATAAGTCATAGTAATAATGATGAAACAATTTACTTTCAATTTTAATGATTTGATGAATTGTACATGTTCATGTCGAGAATATCTAATATTTTCGTTACTTTGTATGGGTTGATATCATTCATATTGAGGATCATTTCTATTTTCAGTAATCGGTATGGGTTATGATCATTCGTTAGACCTGTGGTCTACAGCTTGTACTATCTTTGAACTTTACACCGGGAAGATTCTGTTTCCGGGAACCTCTAACAATGAAATGCTTAAATTTATGATGGAATACAAAGGGAAAATGCCAAACAAAATGATACGTAAGGGTATGTTTAGAGATCAACATTTTGATAGTAACTTCAACTTTTTATACCATGAAGTGGATAAAGTCACTCATAGGGTGAGTATTCATCATTATTTATTGTATGCTTCTACAAATTAAAACAAAACATTTTATTTTAAGTCATAGTTTTAAGTTAAAAGTCTGCCACAAATCCTGATGGCTTATCAGGTCATTGATTATAATTATAATGTTTAAGTAAATAGAAAAGACTGAAAGTACAAGTCAAGGATGGAATGCAGGTCATTGTGAAGTTATTCTGGATGGAATGCCAGGTCATTGTGAGGTTATTCTGGATGGAATGCAGGTCATTGTGAAGTTATTCTGGATGGAATGCAGGTCATTGTGAGGTTATTCTGGATGAAATGCCAGGTCATTGTGAGGTTATTCTGGATGGAATGCAGGTCGTTGTGAAGTTATTCTGGATGGAATGCAGGTCATTGTGAGGTTATTCTGGATGAAATGCCAGGTCATTGTGAAGTTATTCTGGATGGAATGCAGGTCATTGTGAGGTTATTCTGGATGAAAAGCCAGGTCATTGTGAAGTTATTCTGGATGGAATGCAGGTCATTGTGAGGTTATTCTGGATGAAATGCCAGGTCATTCTGAAGTTATTCTGGATGGAATGCAGGTCATTGTGAGGTTATTCTGGATGAAATGCCAGGTCATTGTGAAGTTATTCTGGATGGAATGCAGGTCATTGTGAGGTTATTCTGGATGAAACGCCAGGTCATTGTGAAGTTATTCTGGATGGAATGCAGGTCATTCTGAGGTTATTCTGGATGGAATACCAGGTCATTGTGAAGTTATTCTGGATGAAATGCCAGGTCATTGTGAAGTTATTCTGGATGGAATGCCAGGTCATTGTGAGGTTATTTTGGATGGAATGCAGGTCATTGTGAAGTTATTCTGGATGGAATGCAAGGTCATTGTGAAGTTATTCTGGATGAAATGCAGGTCATTGTGAGGTTATTCTGGATGAAATGCAGGTCATTGTGAAGTTATTTTGGATGAAATGCCAGGTCATTGTGAAGTTATTCGGGATGGAATGCAGGTCATTGTGAGGTTATTCTGGATGAAAAGCCAGGTCATTGTGAAGTTATTCTGGATGGAATGCAGGTCATTGTGAAGTTATTCTGGATGGAATGCAAGGTCATTGTGAAGTTATTCTGGATGGAATGCAGGTCATTGTGAGGTTATTCTGGATGAAATGCAGGTCATTGTGAAGTTATTTTGGATGAAATGCCAGGTCATTGTGAAGTTATTCGGGATGGAATGCAGGTCATTGTGAGGTTATTCTGGATGAAAAGCCAGGTCATTGTGAAGTTATTCTGGATGGAATGCAGGTCATTGTGAGGTTATTCTGGATGAAATGCCAGGTCACTGTGAAGTTATTCTGGATGGAATGCAGGTCATTGTGAGGTTATTCTGTATGAAATGCCAGGTTATTGTGAAGTTATTTTGGATGAAATGCCAGGTCATTGTGAAGTTATTCTGGATGGAATGCAGGTCATTGTGAAGTTATTCCGGATGGAATGCCAGGTCATTGTGAGGTTATTTTGGATGGAATGCAGGTCATTGTGAAGTTATTCTGGATGGAATACCAGGTCATTGTGAAGTTATTCTGGATGAAATGCAGGTCATTGTAAAGTTATTCTTGATGGAATACCAGGTCATTGTGAAGTTATTCTGGATGGAATGCCAGGTCATTGTGAGGTTATTCTGGATGAAATGCCAGGTCATTGTGAAGTTATTCTGGAGTGAATGCAGGTCATTGTGAGGTTATTTTGGATGGAATACCAGGTCATTGTGAGGTTATTCTGGATGGAATGCCAGGTTGTTGTGAGGTTGTTAATCATGAAAAGGGAGTTATGTCAAGATTAAAGTGATGGTATATAATTTGTTTTGATAAGAAAAACCAAACTTTAATAAACAATTTAGAACAAATAAAATTAATATGGTATTTGTAAATTTCTCATGTTTATACAGTATACAGAAACTTTATAACTCAAGTTCTATCAATGGTTAGTTTTCTTTGTTTTAATTTCAGGAAAAAGTAACAGTTTTAAGCACAGTAAACAGCAGTAAGGACTTGCTGGCAGAGATGATAGGATATCAACGACTTCATGAGGACCAATTACGAAAAGTGACTCAGCTGAAAGATTTACTGGAGAAAATGTTGATGTTTGATCCGACAAAACGAATCAGTCTCAATCAGGCTCTTACACATCCTTTTATACAGGAAAAGATTTAACTGGTTCTCATATTGACAAAGGTTGACAGTGTTATTAAACCTACATGCTAAAAAGATTTTAGTGTGTTCAAACATTTAAGTGACAGACACATTCATGACCAAGTATGGTCAGAAAAATGTTTTGTTGTTTTATATATAATTAATCTTGTAGATTAATTGACATTAATTGGCAGCTTTTGAAAAGCTTTTTTAAAAGTAGCTTTCCAGACTTAATACTAGACTATTTTGTAAATTGCTGTTTTTGGTAAAATAAAAGTCCCAATAGATTGGGTCAAAAGTATGGAATTAATAGGTAACAGATACAAGTCTCATATTCTGTGAATGGAGGCACTTATTGAAGCAAAACTTTGGTTTGGACAATTCATGTTTTAAAAAAAACTTTGACTTTATAATTGTTTGAAAAAAGTAAATGTGTAATTTTGATAATTGTATTTTATTTTTTAGCAATGATAGAATTTGAATGTTTATTTTGATATTTACTGCCTTTATATTTCAGCCATACATATACAGCTTTGATATTAATGGAACCATCCAATCACAAAGCTTGTTTGTAAAGATAAATTATAAGGTAACCATAGCAACTGCATTTAGCAATCAGTGGTATTGTTGATATCAATTTCTCATTAAAACCATTGTCACCATACCATAGTATGATAATGATGTTAATTTCACGTTAATTTCATTTGTGTTAAAACATTTGTAACATAATTTTTGTCTCAGGTTAGCGAGTCCTTTCAAATAGGTAAGTCCAAGATTGTTTATTATATTTATTTTAATTTTTTTTAAAAAAATAACTAATTTGAAAAAAAAAAAATGGTTCAAAATCTTCAATTCAAATTAAAAATTATTTATATTGAAAAAGAAAATTGGCTTTTATTTATTTCCAAATTGTATTCTGAACTGTAAAATCAAAAGGAGGAAAAATTATCAAGCCATTATTGTAATATATTCTGTAAAAATGCAAAATTGATGAATGCCAATATTTTCAAAATTTTTATTTCAAACAGTTTCAACTGTCATTTATTTCCTTTTAAAATAAATTCTTGAATATTTTTTTTATTTATTGTATTCATTTATTTTTTGTAAAAATAAATTCTTGAATATTTTTTTTCTGGTTGAATTCATTTATTTTTTGTAGATTTTCTCGAGGCATTGATATATAACGGTACATGTGTATGAAAAGTCACTGTTACTGGTCATAACTATATGACGCGTGAATCTGGTTACATCTGAAAAAGATAAGTTTAAAAAAATGTCTTGTTAATGATAAAATTTTACTTAATGGCCAAGATTGCTATTAATTAGCATATGCAAAATTAGACATTTTGGATTCTACACAAGAGGTTTTCAGGTAGTTCATTTGGTTTGGGGGACATAACAAAGGAAATGACTCAAATTTCATATCTTTTTTTGGTAATTGTCAAGATAAAAATATTGAAGCTATTTAAGTGTTAAAAAATATATAACATTTTATATATGTGATTTGCATTGTATTTGAAATCATTTAATAGATCTTCAAGTGTAGATTTTTTTAAAAAAAACATTCAGTCCAATAATAATAAAAAAAATTGTAATACTTGTAATGAATAGTCTTTTTATATTCTCTCTACATAATTAAGTAGGTTTTTTTTTTCTTATTTTGGCACTGGCTTTTGTGGCTGAGAGGTCTACTTTGCACTCTAACAGATCACAGTGCCCCTCACCACCTAGGTATAAATCCCATTCGGGCAGATCCTAGTGTGAGAAAGTTTGTTAGTTCACTTTCCAAAGGTCGGTAGTTTCCTCCGAGTACTCTGGATCCCAGAACTTGCTGCTTCAATATAAGTGAAAGAATAGTGTGTAAAACACTCAATTCACTCCACTTAACTCCCTCATATTGGCACATACATATTAAAGTTGCAAATAATATGCTGCGTATCGGAGTATAGCATTAATTTTGTATTGTTGAAGAAAAAATACATTTATTTTCAAAGTATACCTAGGAGAAATTCTGCAAATTTTCCATCTTCTTTTGTATATATGCATACAAATGATTTGAACTTGTAATGTTTGTGATAATTTTTTCTTTTGCATCTGTACCATATGAGATTGAAGGAGAAAGCGAAAATAATGGGAAATAGGCAGAGAAGGTGACTGAATTCATCATTACAAGATAAAGGATGGATTTAGTTCTAAATGTAATGTTATAGAAGTTATTAGCATAGCAAATATCTTTTAAATTCTATATACATATAGTATACATGCATTTGTAGATTGACATTAATTTTTTTTTTAAAAGATGAAATTGAAAAAATTGTAAATAAAGTTTTGATCAGGTTAGATTTCATTTAGTCTTGGTTAAGAGATTGTGGGTTTACTTTATAATTTTTTCTTATAAATGGGATAATTTTTGTTTTGCACACAAAACCATCTTGACTTCTTATCAGAAACAAGCTTATAGAGTCTGCGAGGCTCATCATGTGTCTAGTGTGAATTTGAAATGTCTAAGTAAATGGACAACATTAAATTGTCATGTAACAATAGATCATTTGTAACGACATTTCTTCTTCTTGTAAGTCATCTTACAAAATCTGAAAAAAAGTTGCAAGGTCTTTTTTTTTTGGTTCAAATTTTAGTTTTTTCCCAACCAGTGAACTTGTATTATTGTTTCTTTAAAAATATTTACAAAATGGCCTTGACTTCTTCTGTTTTAATATTTCATTATTGGCTAAGTAAAATATAGTCAAAACTTGCATTAAAGTAATTATCGGATTATATCAATATATGTTAATATTCCTGATTCTTTGGTCCAGTTGTCTAAAGTGCTTGATTATAGACCACATTGTCTCCACTTAGTTCTGTATTCCACTTGGAATATTCTAAGTTAGGAAGTTGTTTATGTTTTTTTAAGCTTCTTCAGATTCTTCCGACATTCTAGAACTGACCATTTTGATATAAATGAAATACCAATTGCATAAAACAATCCTTACAACCAGCAAATCAATCTCTCGAACTCTGTCATTTTGTATTCTTGTGCAAAAAGATGTACAAAAAATTAGATCTTGCATCAGCTTGCTATTTGCAAAGATCATCTCTCATTTCAAGTACAATTAAGAAAGTTTGTCAGTTAGCTTGCTGAGTGTTTATGACAAGCGGTTTTCTCCTCTAAGTTTAATTGGTGCACTATTTGAATAATACATGTACATATAAATGGCTAGATTTTACCAGGTATCATTTCTAAATATGATTTTACCTTCTAAAGAATTTAAATACATATTTTCTTCCATTTTCTTTTTGCATTATAATGACCAATGGAACAAGGTGAAAGTATATCTAAAATCAGAAGCTAGATGTTCATCAAGTCAGCTGAGTGTTACTGGCGAGCCACTCCCATATTGAGTGGAGAAAGTCGATCTCCGGTGTTGGTCTACGATAAGTAGTGTTTAATCGTAATACATGGTAATATGCTGAGTTTCATGTCAATTTTTCTTTTATATATAAAACAGCATGGTGAAAACCATCTTATACAAGCATGGCAAGAGTTGTCCAAAATAAGGATTTATGAGTGTTTTGATTAAATATTTTGAAATCATTTTAGAAATGATTATAGTAGACTTTAACGTTCCGGCACATGTGCCAACATTTTGTAAATAATTCTTTATTTAAAATATAACAGATATAACTGTAAATCATAAATTTTAAGTCTCTGTTTTCATGATTTTGTTCTTCCTATGATGGGGCGTTATTGGCCGAATGGTCTTAAGCATCCAATCACAGTGCCTTTCACTGCCTAGGTTCCAATACCACTTTGGCAGATCCTAGTATGAGAAAGTTTGTCAGTTTGCTTGCCAAAGGTCAGTGGTTTCTACAAGCATGCCAGTTTCCTTCGCCATCCCAGAACTGACTGCCTCAATATAATAGTAATTGAAAGAATCATAATTGGGGCGTAAAATACCATTTATCCAATCCAATCTTCCTGTGATGTTAACATTTACTCCTACCCGGCACCTATAATTTGATGAGATGGCCTTTGGACATTATATGTACATGTATATAATAAATAAATGCTGCATATGGTTCCAACTTGCATGCACATGTAAAATGCATCAAAACATCTGTTTGAACTAGACACAAGGAGAAGAGATAGGGATGAAGATTTCCAGGGAGTGATACATGCCTTTCAGCTTTTAGCTGTACATGATTAAAATACAAAAACACAATCGGTAAAGATTTAGATGAAAAGATATTTATTTAAGTTAATGTTGGATATTTCATCTTGCAGTATCGTAAAGAATATTAAAAATATATTATTAAAGGGCTGTTACTTTAATTTTATTTTGGACATTTCTTTTTGCAATACATGAAGAATATCAAAATATTATTTAAAATATATTAAGGGCTCTTGGTACTTTTAATCCTTTTTTTTTTTCAGGCAGTGAAGAATTTTGCAGTCTATGGCTTATATAAATTTTGATGTGTTAGAACATTTTAACTACATAATCTTTACTGCAGAATGTGTTTGTCATATATTTTGCTTGTTTCTTTCAGATTGTGTCATCAAGAAGAAATGACATGTATGGTCCAGTCTATATACAAGGTTGTTCCCTGATGTCAAAAAATACAAATTTTATATAAATATATTATTCTTTTTCATGATTCACGAGATCCTAAAATTACTCAGTTTACTGTAATACATATAGGCTCAGTGTATAATATGTTCTTGTATATATTTGGTGGTTGTATTTTTGCTGAGTTTTAAGATATTGCCTTAATAATCAAACATCAATACGGTAACTCATGGATGTCATGGTTATCAATTTATGGATTTCAAAGTCCGGCATGAATATTTTAAAATGTCAAGGTCACTGGTTAAAATGAAAGTAATGCATACAGAGTCATTGCATGACATTTGAAAATGTCAAGAAATTGAATAAATTTCAAAATAATGCATGCAGTCCCATAGTAAAATTATTTTGAAAGGTCATAGTCATTGACTAAAATTCCCAGATTGAAATGCTATTAAAATGTCAAGGTCATTGAGAGGACAAACGTTGCATTATAAAATATATATAACTTGAGGAATTATTTATTATCTTAAAAAATTCACTGGATATATAATAGTCAACTTTAAATGTAACTTGTACATGCATTTTGAAATAATCAAGGAACAGAAACTTACGTCTGTTGTAAGTACTGACATGTACATCTAGAGGAATTTTTGTGTCAAAAGATCACAGTTTTTGTTAAGAACTTTAATCGCAAATTAGTGATGAGATTGAGCATAAAATCGGTGTGAAACATTTACATCTTATTTTTATAAATGTTAGAGTTGATTTAATTATAATAAGAAGGTAAGTTAGAAATCTTAGATATTATAGTGTCAGAAAATGATATTAAATACATTTATTTTTAATATATTTTTGTCTTAAATGCAAACAGACTCTGCCAATTATCTTTGTGGTACCCAAAGGGACTGTTTTGTCTTTCATCGATATGAAGTCCTTACGAAAGATCTTAAAATTTATTGAGCACTCTGAAACTGCTTTATTATCCATTTTTCATTAACAGTTGCAAAATTTGAACTGTTGGAATATCTCCAAATTTGATTTGTACCAAAATTTAAATGTACATGTATTTGAAATAACTCCTATTTGGTATTAGCAAATATACATTTAAACAAGACAATTACATCAATTCCTTATTACTAAGTAAAAAAACCCTGATTAGTCAAGGCAACTAAACTCTATAGTGTCAGAATTTAATCGAAATTCAAGTGGTGCAAAATCTTTCACTTTAAATATTACAGACCTTTGGACTGTTAAATTTCAAATCCAGATTGCATTCACTTTTAAATTGTTTTATTATTTAAATGATGGAATTCTAACAAGACTTTAAATGTTTTTGTAATTAAAGCAGTTTGAAAGTGCCTATTCTATGAAAATTATCCAGATTTTAATGCATTCACAATTACTGAACTTCCATTGCAAATTTATATACAAATTGTTTAGAAAAAAAAACTGGTTAAAAAAACCCCTAAAACCTTATGATAGATTGGCAAGTCTGTATTTCTCTTTGAATGTATTCACATTTAGTAATTTTTGTATCAAAATTCACTTCTTTTCAGGTAAGTCTGTTCCAGTCATGGTTAGTGGGTCTTTTAGTCGTGGTTAGTGGGTGCTTGTATGTTATGGAAAGACAAACCTCTATG
The DNA here is from genome assembly GCA_029721355.1 of Tegillarca granosa. Classification (NCBI taxonomy): domain Eukaryota; kingdom Metazoa; phylum Mollusca; class Bivalvia; order Arcoida; family Arcidae; genus Tegillarca; species Tegillarca granosa. The sequence goes on along the minus strand of CM056603.1, from coordinate 27,110,410 downwards.
TGTGCCTGAAAAAGAAATATGTTTTAAAGACGAAAATATATGGACATGGAAGTGTAAAGCATGAACAAAGTTGAAATTTTTATAGAGCATAGATGATGAAAGTGTGTCAATAGCTAAGCAGTCTTGATATTAGGAAGCTCAATAGTTTCTGTTTATTATAAACAAAGGAAATATATTAATTTATCTGTAAAAGATATACTTATTATAGACAGCTGAAGAAATGTTTCTGAAGTTAAAAAAGTTTTTAAGTTTTGTAAAGCTTAAATGGGTTATTTTGTTTGGTTTATTTCATGTATAAATAAAGTTTGTTTTAGTATTAACAAGTTTAGTTTTATTTTTTTATTATTATTATTATTTTGGTTTTAAATTACAAGAAAAAAAATTTACAAAAACATTTAGTGAATGATACACAAATATAAAACTAAAATTCATCAGGGTTGTATATAGTATTGAAGGTCCCTGGATACATTTGCAATAGACAGTTTGACCAAGATAAGGAATTAAACAAACAAACAAATTAAGATATTAATAAAAATGGTATAATAGGACAGGGCAAGATAAACATTTATAGAGATTGTTTATAATTACAAAATATTTTGTAGAGAAGTGAATTTTGAAGACCTTAACCATGCAAATTTAGAAATTAAAAAAGTATTACCATGTAATCCCCCTTGATACCTTTGTGACTGCAGATCAATCTTACTATTTGGAAGTCCCATTTCAAACATTAATTTCTTCTTTGTTCCGTTTGTCTGATTGAAGGGGTTCTTAACTTCTTCAATTTTATTGATACATTAACAGCTATATAGTTTCAGAAACGAGTACATGTTATTTGTATAGCAATGAGCAGTTTCTTGTTCATGTCCGTTATGAAATTGTTCCTCAATTTTCAAGGTTCTAGAAGAACTATCTTCAATTTCCAAGTGCTTGACAAAAGAAAAGTACCCTGTTTTTCCAATTTTGTTCGGGCCTTGGTGGCCAAGTGGTCTAAAGCGCACACTTGAAGATCACAGTGCCTCTAACTACCCAGGTTTGGGCAAATCCTGGTGGAAGAAAGTTTGTCAGTTTGCTTGTCAAAGGTAGGTGGTTTCTCCGGGCGCTTCCACCGTCCCTGATCTGATTACCTCGAAATAAGTGAAAGATTTCTGGCTGGGACATAAAACACCATAGCATATATTGAAACAGATTTTCTTATGCTTGGCACTAGTGAAACTGACTCCTTCTGTTTTAAAATAAATCCAAAATGGTCACCGGTACGCCCGGATACGGTAACAGAAAATTCAGTATGCGTTCTTGATGGATTTTTGTATGTTCTTGGTGGACAAAGCAAGTCTTCGGACATTGCCAAATATGCAACGAATAAGGTTTTGCGGTTCGACCCCTATAAACTATGATGGTCAAGGGTAAGTTGATCAAAACTTTCAAGTGATATAATCGGTTTTGAATCAGTTTTTGGCCGAATAAACCAAATTTACATAGGTAATCAAGATTCTTTGCAGATTAGTGATTTACTTCAAATTAAAAATACAGAAAGTAGATGTATAGCCATTTCAAAGATATGTAGCAATTTAACAGATATCGCGTGTTTTCCTGATTTGTCTTTGTTGACAGAGTATGCCAATAAGTTTTTTTTATTATTTAGCCAAAACTTTCATATCCTTGTTTTCTAGTCCGGCATATGTCTGTGTCATGCAAATAGAGCGGTACAGAACCACTTTGGCCTCTTTTTATCTTCAAATTCATCGTCTAATTGTTTCATTGGGACAACCATTTTAAAACTTGTGGTACAGGTTTGAGTTTTTTAATTGATACACCATATTAAAAATAAAAATGTTTTCAATATCCATGGAAAAACTTTTTAAAAACCATATCACACTATCTTCCTTACCTAACAGCGAGAATAATGAACTGATTGCAAAATTGCTTTGTTGGAACTCTTAATTGAAAGTTGACAATTCTTTTTTTTTTGTGATGATGGGGTAAGTTTAAACTATGAAATTACCACCGACTGACAGAATAAGTTAGCTGCTTATAATTCGTAAAGACAAAGGCGCCAGATTGTATAAAATTAATAATTACATCAGTGTGCATTGCAGCAATAATGATTTTATTTTTAGGCTTGACCGATGATTGAGAAAAGATGCTTATTCTATGCTGGTGAATTAAATGGGAACATTATAGCGATTGGTGGTTACAATCAACAGGGGGCGCTGTCTTCTGTTGAGTATTACGAACCTGATACAGATTCGTGGAAATATGGATCATCTTTACCACATTCTCTACACGAGCACACCGGTAAGATTTTTCTTATAACCTCGTTTTCAAGATGAAGCCTTGTTGCGATAGTTAGAGCGGTTGTTCCGCCGTTATAAATAAAATTATACAGTCCGTTTAAATGGTTACCCTTCTTTACAATTTGTTTGCTTGTCGAAGGTCTATGATATTCTCCTGACACTCCGGTTTCCTCCACTACCCAAGAATGACCATCTCGATATGAGTGGAAGAATATCGACTTGGGCGTAAAACACCATTACCCCACTCCTTCTAATGGATCGTTGACTCGGTATATAAAGACGTATTATTTAAGGAAAAGAAAACTAACGTCGTCGATAGGTTCATAGGTAATTAAATCATACCTGGTGTCTGTTTTGCCCAACAGTTACTTATACAATATGTTCAGAAAACATTATACTATAAACTTTATTTTATTCTTAATAATACCGCCTAAACAGCGGTTTTAGAAGCGTCTAGTACGTTTGGGTAAAGGTTACTTTGTGATATTAGAAAGGCACCTTGATGACTGACTAGATGAACATTCCCAATTAAACCGGAGATGATAAAAATTTTGGTAATTAAGTTTATGACATGTTTTGTTTAGCACATTTTTAAAACTTCTGTACGCCTTTGATATAATTTGTAAAAATATGAATTGTAGGATGCAAACTTAACGACAGTTTATATATCAGTGGCGGTCATAATAATGTTGAGATAACCAATAAGGTGTATGCTCTTGAAGACTACATGTTGCCATGGCAGCAGAAATCACCAATGTTAAACAAGAGAACATATCATGTGATGGCGGCAGTGCAAGGAAACATATACGTTTTAGGAGGCTGTAGAAATGTGAATGATAAAATACAAGATTGCTTGGTAGGTGATGTTTTAAAAAATTGCTTGAATAAAGTTTGTAGTCGCCCAATTTCATTAAAAATGGAGAAGAGGGAAAAACCTTTCCCGTGAATGGACCATAGTCCACCGAAAGATACAACACTTTACTAGCATGTTTATTTGTTTGTCATGTTAGAATCATAATTGTGTGTAAATCCAGATAAGAAATTGATTAAACCTGCCATTTTATCAAATAGCAATGTTTTTTTTTTATTAAAATATTTCTTCATTTGGTCTGTGTGACAAATTAAGTCGAGTACAATTTTGCAGTGTCGGCGATTCTTAAGGAAAAAGTTCATAAATCATAGAGTTGGATTTCTGATATTTTTGTTAAATAATTTTTGACAATTCGCTTTTCATCACTGTTTCACATCCATTGAGTATCTAAATAACTCATTGAAGCCAGTGGTAAAATCAATACCCATTGAAAAGAGACACTTTGGATTAAAATCTTAACACCATAACCTACTTGACCTAAGTGACAAATATGTAGAACGCCCGACACGAGGGCGGAAGACCGTGGGTTCAAACCTCGGTATGTTCATACATAACCCTTTAAAATTTGGTTTTTAGATGGCAGTATTCCGACTGTGTTACCCGTTGTCAGGATAATTTGACCAAGGGAGTAGTATACTTCTTAATGGCGTACTGGCTCTAAGCAAACACGTTAATCTTGCCACCAGTGTAAATCTACAAAACAGACCATAAATCACATAAGCACATTTAACTCATACACGAACTTGTAACGTGTCTAGGTTAATCCTTAAAGGTTAAAAATCTTTCTCTCGTTGTGTTGAAAGACTGTAGGTGTGAAGTTAAACAATCTAACCAACCCTCTGGCCACTGTCTCTGCAAGTACTATAGTGAATGTCTTATAAACATCTTAACAACTAAAAGATATATTAAAAAGTCTTATTTTGTTTTCAGGATTGTGAGGCGTATAACCCTGTCACGGACCAGTGGTCAAAAGTAACATTAGGGTCCAAAGCCGTACTTGTTTCTTGTTGTGTACCTATAGTGCTGAACGAACGCATCTTATGTTTTGGAGGGTATCGGTTTGGTAACGATGATTTTCCCGAAGATAAACCGGGTTACAATATCACAGTGTCAATATCTTTAACGTGAGTACACGTACGTGGAGTCATTGTAAATTACAAATAGAAACAAAGACTGAAGCAATAACCCGGGGATGTATTTCTGTCCGATTAAAAATTAATGAACCAAAAACAAGTTGTGCGAATCTCCATTAGCGTAAAAATCCAATTAGTAAAGATTTTTTTGTGTTTGTGAAAAAATTTTAAAAACGATAATAATAAATTATTGTTTTAAAAAACAATTTTTTTGTTATTTGTTTGTAGCAGTTTTTAAGAATAAAATGATTCCATATGTAAAACGTCTTCCGTTTTTATTTGATTTCAGTAAGGGTAGTGTTACGTAGTTAAATTTCGCCAGCAACGGAGTTCCTAAAGACATCATGATTCAATGATATTAAAAGAAAAGCATGTCAGGTCTTCTGAATGACCAGTAGAAGATTGTGTAAGTTTCAAACCAACCAATGGAAAATGACTTTAGAGCAAGGGACTTAATTGCCTAACTGACCATGACCAAAGAGAGAAAGAGAGACAACTACAGTAAAGTACAAAAGTTAATGAACAGCAGAAACATATTTACAACACAAAACATCACAAAGACACCACAAAAATAAACTATAAAATATAACAGCTACCAGACTTTACCTACAAAACAAAACAAAACAAAGGTTTATTATTAGAAATAATGAAAATCAATAAACCTGAAATAAAATAAAACATAATTGCCCCGGTATTAATAAAACACATGAAAAACAACACTACAACTGCAACGAATCAAATATGTCTGTATATGGACTTTTTTGTTGATAGCTAATCATTTCGATAAAACTAATTTATGACGCTTTGAAATAAATGGTGACGCATCATTCTTAATGATTGATGTCAGGTGCTAATTTTAAATTTCTACATAAAATGAAACATCTGAAAATAGCGCATAGAAATAATACCAAATGTGTATTACATTTACTTTTTTAAAATATAAATAAAAGTGAAACTAAACTTATTGACTTTCGTTTTAAGTCAAAATTATTAATATCGATGTCGCATGGAATATCCCAGGTAATCTTTGTGGAACAAAATAATATCATCAAAAACATCAAAACTTGCAGTGGCTAAATGCTATTACAACAATATTAAAATGAATAATGAAAGAAAGCAAATTTGCAACCAAACGCAAAAGCCAATATAATAATAATAATATTAATTATATATATATATATATATATATATATATAAACAAAACAAAAACAAAAAACTGACCAACAGATTAATAGGGACCACTGCTCACCGCATCGCGGGGTGCAAATTTTGGAGGCGGTAGCATTAAAATCGCCAAAAACAAAAATCGTAAAAGTATTTATGTATTTTTAAGATCGCCAAAATAAAAACGCTAAAATTATCAACTGACCTTTTCTTGCCAAAATCGACAAAGTTTAGCCCCTCTAAAATAACCCGCTGTACGGTTTTAAACTTTGTGAATTGGGACCACCGATTGTAAAACCTTGGGGTTTGGACGAGTATTTAATTTAATATCACTATGGTGTTCAGTAGCAGTATTATTCGATGTTCAAAAACATGCAACAATCACTGGTTCATAAAACACACGTTTTAAATTTAAAACGACCCTTGTTGTGAGTGAAACCATAATACAAAATAATACAAAAATGATTAAAAAAAAAATAATAATAAAATAAAATAAAATAAAATACACGTTTGACAATGTCATCTTGACCAGGCATACATGATATAACACAGGATTTTGCTCATTTCGCACATTATCATAGTCTTTACCCATTCTATGTGTCGCTTGAGATGTCCAGTTTTGAGAGATTTCATTGATTAAAAAAGAACAATGTGTTAAAATTGAGACATTTAGAATGTAATCTAGGGTTATACCGATGATTTTAAATGTAAATGGCGTATTATGAATTTAGACATCTTCATTCGGGTTTGGCCGTACGTTTTCCAATTTGTCTTGTAAGTACATCGTTAAAGTTTGTTTAGCATCTTTATTGTTATCCCATTCTTTGAATTTCCCATCGGTTATTCTCTTATAGAGTAATTTTGGAAGATTCTTGGGTTCTACATCAGCGTGTTTCACGATCACAAAGTCTTCGATTATTCCATCGTATTTACAATCGAGCATATAATCAACTTCAAAGATACATCTAGCGTTTGGAAGGTAATTTCTGGTAATTACAAGTATAACTAGTCGACTGGCTTCCATATTATCAACAATATTTCCAACATGCAATTTGCCCGCTTCCGAATCACGTGGTTCGAAATACAGCTTGTAAACGCCGCCAAACGGCTCATTTCCATAATTGCCATCATCAATATCCGGCAAGATATTGTCTTTCACCCAATTCCAGTCATCTTCGGAACAGGAGATATATGCATCAAATCTTTTATTTTCCCCCAATAATGGTTCGTATTCATTGCCATTTTTTCTTCTGTATTTTCGCTTCATTCTTCGGTTGATTTTATACAAGCCTAATTTCAAAGTCCAGCGTTTGCGATACATAATTCCCGATACTAAAAGCATAAAAAGAAAACTGCACACGGCAGCAATGATAATCTCATAAACTGTATATACAACACAATCTATTTTTGTCTTGTCAAATGAAAGTAGACGCTTTCCTCTCCAAGACTTTGGTGAATTACATTTGTAACTTTCTCGGTTGAGCAGACTAACAGATGTTGAATTCATCCAATCTCGGAACCATCGCAGATCACACGTGCAAGCAAATGGATTTTCTGTTAAATTTAAATTTAGAGTGGTCAGTGATTGCAAATCTTGAAGAGATGGTTGCTTGATCATAGATATATAATTTTGACTTAGATCAAGATTGGCTAAATGTTTGGTCATCGAAAACAGATGTGGACCCCAATAAGATATCTGGTTGGCTTTTAAAGTCAGATTCTGTAGATTGTTAAGACTTTTAAAACTTGGATCCGGAATTTTTGTAATAGCGTTATTTGTAAGATCAAGCGTAACGAGCTTGCTCAATTTTTCAAACAAGACACCATTATTGTCCTGCTCAATGATAGGCCCAAACAAGTTGTTTTCTAGATGAAGATAGGCCAGTGACATCAACGGTTTAAACAGTTCCACGGGCAAATTGCTGCATTCGTTATCCGCCATGTTAAGATATTCCAGGGATGCCAGTGAAGAAAAAAGATCCACGTGATTCTGAATGGTTTTTAAATTGTTTTTGTTTAACTCTAAGGAGACGAGCCGAATTAACGAAGAAAATACTTCCCCTGGTAAAGTACCAATGTTGTTACTCACAAGATGTAATATATTTAGACTTGTTAGTCCGTCAAAAGACATTTCCATTAATTTGTTAATTTTATTTCCACCTAGATAAAGTTTCCTAAGGTTTTCAAGATTAGAAAAAATCTGATCTGGTATTTCTGTTAATTGGTTACCATTTAAATATAAATACAGAAGCGTGCTTGGCATGTTTCGTGGAATGTCGGAAAGTTTGTTATCGTTAAGAAGTAACGTAGTCAATGCTTTAAGACCATCAAAAGCAGTGTCGGCGATGGAAAATATTTCGCTGGCAGATAGATCGAGGGTCACTAATTTAGCTATGTCTGCGAATCCTCTGTCGGGTATTCTATATATCTTGTTATTTGGCATCATTAAATCTCTGATGGTCGTGTTCCTTAGCAACATAAAGGTTGTATTTGGTAGCAAGCCTCCTAAAGTGATGTTAGCAATATTCAATGAGACTAATGATTTTCCTTGCAAACCAACCAGGGCATCCTCAAGATCTTGGGCAGTTAAAGGGTTATGTCCAATCTTTAGTGATTGTATATCATATAACGGAGAAAAAGCTTGTTTGGATATTGTATCAATTAAATTTCTGGACAGTTCCAGTTTTCGGACAGGACATTGTTTGAGAGACACAAAAGCGTTAGGTTCAAGTCGAGTTATTTTGTTATTGCTTAATCCAATATCGATTAAGGCGCGAAGTTGAGAGTATTCACTAGGAAATGTGGCATTAGTGATCGCATTAGCTTGTAAGTAAAGACTCTGCAAGCCTCGCAACTGCCCTAAAGGTGGAATAGATGTTAGTTTATTTCCGTCCAGTTGAAGATACGCCACAGCCTTGGAGCCATTAAACGCCATTGTGCTGATTTTCTGAATTAGATTGTTTTCTAAATGAAGATCGTTTAATTTTGTAACACGGTTTATACTGTTGTCTTCAACAACAGATATTTTGTTATTTCTCAGATCTAAATATTCCAAACTAGGAAAGTTATCTCCCGTGAAAGCGTATGATCCTAGCTTTGCAATTTTGTTGTTGTGCAAGTATAACTTCTTTAAATTTGGCAGTGATCCAAAATCACCCTGATCTAATGCCAATATGTTATTGTGGTCTAGATACAATCTTTCGACCATTTCTGGAATCCCTTCCGGTACAGCTGTCAGTTTCCGACCTTCACAGTTCACTGTTGTCAATTTTTCGCAGCATTGACACTTCGGCGGACAGTTTTTGTACCGTCTGCTGTCGCTGTCACTGCAATTACAGTCAATAAAATCAACAGTTCCATCTGTAAAAAAAATAAAAAATAAAAAATAAAAATAACGCTGATCACTAGATAGAGCTCCTTTCCATCTAAAGTATACATACGATACACAAGAAAAAACCACCATATTGTGTTAAAAGTACCTACTTGAAAACGCGGAAACATATAGAAAACATGTTGTCATATGGAAAACACTTGCAAATCGTTCATGTATACCATTTGTTTTAGGATACGTTTTCGGGTTTCTCTACGACCTAAAGTGTCGTCTGATTAAACACAGTGCCTTTCATTGCCTAGGTTCGAATGATCAGATCCATTTGGCTAGCGTGGCGTTGAGAGATTTATACATAAACACATATACACTGACAATGCCCATATTACGATGGCCAATATCAGCCGTCAAGTTTCATATCTTGTGGAAGAGAAGTGTATTTTGTCATTGTCAAGTTTCTATTGTCAGTTTTCATATTTCTCCTGCGTAATTCTACCATTTTAGAAAGTTGACAACAAAGTTGTCACTTTTCTTATTGCCACATTTCTTTAGGAAGAGGATTATCTAGTGAAAAAACTTGTAAAAATGAATTAGATAAATCGCTTCAGAAAGGAATGTGACAAAAAAAGGTGACAATTTTGTTATCAACTTTCTAAAACGGTAAGAAAAACGTTGAAGAAATATATGAACTAACAATAGAAACTTGACAGTGACAAGATACAATCTTGACAAAGGAAGTGACAATAAGAAAAATGACAACTTTGTCGTCAACTTTCTAAATTGGTAAGAATAATGTTAAATACGAAAACTGACATTAGAAAGTTGACGATGTCAAAATACACTTCTCTTCCACAGGAAATGAAACTTGACGGCTGATACGGGTCATCGTACGTAATTGTTAATTGTTGCGACTGTCACCTTCTGGTGCTGAGCTAGTGCGATTATGTATCCTGTGCCAATGTAAAAATAGCATATACAGAATATAAAAGCCGGTATTTTGAAATTTAATAATGCACATTTATATAGGTTAGAAGTTCAACTATGTGTTTTATAAGTGAGCAACTTTTGACCACAATAGCAACAATGCAGCCATCCGCGGCTAGTAAAGGTAAAAGATAAAGAATATATTCATATGTAAATGTATCAATACTACAATATTGATTAATGTTCATTAGCCAAACATGGTTTTACTAGTAAATAAATCAATAAAAGAAATAAGAAAAGTATATATATATATCGTTCATGATGGTAGCACTTACCATCGTTACAATGGTACAGCAGGATGCAAGTCGTTCACGACGGTAACATTTACCATGATTATAGAGGTACAGCAGGGTATAAGTCGTTCACAATTGTAAGTGCTACCATCGCGAACGACCTCTACACTGTTTTACTTCTGTAACGGTAGTAAATGGTGCCAGCGTGAACGATTTATACACAGCTGTACCCCTTTAAAGATGCATTAAATTTTTCAATTTTCTGAATGTTTTTTGATTTTCTAAAAATATATTTTTTTAAAAATAGATATCTTCTAACCACGATCCGTGACATTCATTTTCTAAAATTTCATTTCTTTTAGCTGTAAATAAATGGAATCCTCTGACCGGTTGGTCAGTGTTTTACGCACAGGCACTTGTTTCGTATACGGTCCCCCTACCTATATTTACCAATATAGGTAGGGGGACCGTATACGAAACAAGTGCCTGTGGTTTTACGATGGTAATTACGAGCTTGGAGCATGCGCACGGATGTTCTGACAACCCTAGAATCGAAGGTGAAACATGACAGATTGCATTAATCGTCCTTCATTAATATCCAGATGTATTTGAAATGGTGTTATGTATCCCTTACTAAGTCACAAATGAAAAATTCAACGAAGATCTGTGTTTAATTTATCCTATTTCACCGTTTTGAAAGTTGTGTTTAAATGACCCCGGTTTTGATGACGTAACCATGTTCTAATGGGTAAATACTGTAAATTCTGTATTTATTCGAGCTTTTATCGTTGAACCAAATGTAACATCGTTCATTAGGAACATCATTAATTAGATTAGCACCGTTTTAATTTTTTCTTTGGAAAACTTAATGCAGCTTTAACAATGGTAAGTGCTACCGTCGCGAGCGACTTATACCCTGCTGTACCTCTATAATCATGGTAAAGGCAACCATCGTGAACGATCTATTCCCTGCTGTATTTCTGAAACAATGGCAAGTGCTACCATTGCGAACAGCACTTACCATCTTTACAGGAGTACAGCAGGGTATATGCCGTTTACGATGGTAGTTTTACCATGATTATCTTTAAGTTTATCTAAAGTTCTAGATGAGAATAATACATTCTCTTGGTTTTCATTTGTAAAAGACATTTTAGTGACATTTTATACCCATTTCCACTATTGAAAATCATTCATATCCTCAACAAAAAGTGGAAAATAAAAGACATTGTTCATCTGCTTTCCAAGAGTTTTATAAGAAACTTTTCCTAAAGAAACTCAATTCAATAAATAGTGACAATAAGCTACATGTGTACTAAAATAAAAACTGACTTTAAAAAAGAATCATACTTGGATGTTGTTTAAAACTTTAAAGAAAGAAAGGAAATCACAAAACAAAGAATTAGTGACCATTGCTTAGAGATTTAAAGGGGTTGATATACTAAAACTAAAAGAAAAGACAGTCTTTGCAAATTTTGTAAGATTATTGAATCAGAGAAACATTTTCTGTTGGATAGCACTATTAACTCTTCCATACGAAATAGCTTTTTATCAGAATGTGAAAAGTATAAAGTTAACTTTAAAAATCTATATAAATCACAAAATTTAATATCTATTTTTAAAACTTCTTCAACCATTCTTTTGCAAACATTAGGCTCCTTTGTTAAAAAGTCATTAGAACTGAGGAAAGTGGGCTTAACTACAGCATAAGAATAATGTATCATCAGTTTAGTATTATAATTTTTTTAAAATGTAAGATTTCATTGTACTTTAGAAGTTTGTTAATTGATATATTGTAACAATTCATGTGATTTGGTTTATACACAATAAAGTTATTATTATTTATTATTATTATAGAGGTACAGCAGGGTGCAAGTCGTTCACTATGGTGGCACTTACCATCGTTAACGGGGGTAAGGCAGATAGTTCAGCCTAGTGAACAACTTATGCAGGGTAGGTCACGATGGAAGCATTTATTAACTCGTTAAGGCAGATAGTTTGGTCTAGTTAACAATATATCGTTCAAATTGGTAGCAATTAGTTACTACAATTGTTACAGGGGTCGTTCGCGTTGGTAGCAATTACCTTCGTTTAGGCATAGTGAACAACTTTCGGCAAATTATAAAACATTCATTTAAAAAAAGAAAGAAAAAAATTGTGTCTCAAATGCCGTTTTTATTGCTGTACAGATTTTCATATATTATTTTTTCATTAATAGATTTAAACAATAATTTATTTGCAAATATTTGTTTGACTTTTTCATACTTGTTTTAAAAATCAATGAATTTGAACTGTCTAAGTAAAGTTTAAGTTTTGAAAAAAAGCCAGAAGAAATAATACGAAGCCAAAAATGATAAAGCTAAAATGATAAATTTCAGTAATAAGCTAACTTGGCAAATGGCATTGCTACCCTTATTATACAGGAAGTCTTCAAGTGGGCCACTGATATGATTAATTTTTCAATATAAGGCTATATAAAATGCACTTATGGAAGGTACAGAGCCGGTTGAAGACCCGTTTATGGATGGAAGAATTTGTTTAACGATGGGTTTGTTTACATAAATAAGATAGACGTTAATTTGGCGTGTCAGTCTGTCTTATTATAGAAATGGAAAAAACCTTTTGTCATGCATAAAACATCGCCATACCTGTTGCACCTCAAATTGCGGTATTTTCAAAGTAACACGATAGCCTATGACGAGGAATGTCAAACTTCTCACTGATAAAATAGACTTATCAAATATCGGTAGCTGATACCATTGTTACACTCAAATGTCACTTTATTGTCTTAACTAAAATCTTACCTTGGTATCTTAAGTTGTACACAAAGAAAAATGAAGTTTGAATAAATAAAAATCTAAAGAACGTCAATATATCGTGAAAACGTGTGTTAGTGTTATTTTAAACACTAGAAAAAAAAATTACTAACTCGTTTTTAAAAATTTTTAATTTTTTTTTTTTCTATTACATAAAATGGCACTAACACCTTTATAATAAAATAGGCAAAACACAAATATAAAATATGACTTGCACAACCCAAGAGCTGATTTAAACACACACACGCGCGCGCGAAAGTATACCGCATCACACGGAAATATCTTTCATTTTACTTGAATATTGGCCATAAGCAAAGGTCTACAATCTTCATATCAACGCATGTGCTTTCCAGTTGATGAGCTGAAGCGAACGATTTATGTTTATTGGATGGAAGCGCGCACCTTTCGTTTAAAGCTAAACACCAGACTTGCCAAGTTTGTCAGTTTGTTTGCCAATGGTCAGGTTATTTTTTGCACTCTAACTTCCCCACCATTCCACTGTTTAGATAATTGAAAGACGTAAAACACCATTACGCGACTTTACTTTAAACTGCAGCAGAAAATTTTTAACTTAATACGAGTGCATAGTAATTATTACCATACAGTAGACCGATAAACACTTCATATCTTTTTAACCAAGGTCATTAGTGGTAAATATTGACGTACATTGCATAATGTATTTCACTGTAGATCTATGTTTACACGTAGAAAGTAAATTGACCTATATATAAAACGATTATTCAATGATAATGTCATATAAAAATTTTGATTTTAAAAATATCTTTATATATCAAAGACATCCAAAATCAAGCATTCTTACCTTGAAAATTCCGCTATTCTATGATCGTCTTTAATGTCGTCTGCTTCGAGTCTGTGTGCCGCGCGCATGGTTACAGGGAATCCCAGTTATGTAGGATGACTCATTGAACATGCTCACATGCACAGCCGAGGGCATGAGGGAAAACCCAGTTTGTGTTCTAATTTCAACCCACAAACACAGTTGAAGCTTTTTAAAATTTCCATTGAAAACGATTTTCTAAAAATGTTTAGTGGTCAATGATGCGGCAATAGTTGTGTGTGTACATGTGATAATGTGTAATAACAACAAAATAATAATAATACTTATTATTATTATCAATATCATTATATTTGAATACTTAAACATTATCACAGTTATTGGTTGGTTGTAATGTTGTTTAACGTCGCATCAGCAATGTTTCAATTATTCACAACGAGTTAGGTCATTAATCTCTATAGATTAATCTAAGGACAAGTTCGTGTAAGCATGAGATACATGAGTGTATATTATGGTCTATTGTGTACTAGTAGCGCACACTCAAGGCGGCTCTTTTGGTATACCACTCGCGCAATCTATTACCCATTAGTCGGTTCCTGTCCTAATGCCGAGCACTAGGCAAGAAAGCATTATTTTAAATTTAAAGTTTTATGTATGCCCTGACTGGGTTCAAAACCTTGGTCTTCCGATTTTGGGGAGAACGCTCTTACTACTGTGCCACCGAAGTGGTCACGTGAATGTAGTAAAATTACCTTTAAGCACACCATATAAATACTGTTTTCCATTCAAATAAATATATTTTTCATGATAATAATTTTAAACAGTGGATCTCATTCTTGAGGTTGTTTATCATGTATTTGTCTTTTAATGACAGACAATATTAAATATAAACTGATATTATATTAATTTAATTCTTAATTTTTGAAATTTATGTGAAACTAAGGTTTGTTCCCTCATGCAAAACATTCCTTAGCAGGATTTGGATTGATATAAATTTGGAACTTTGGATTCATTAATTTTCAACTATTTGGATTGTCTTTTTATCTATCTTTTTCGGCCCCCTAGTGTCACTGATGATGAACGAATTTCCGAAATGTTCATATATGGCACATCAAAATTAAACAAGCATTTTTGTTAAATATTACATGTATATAAATCTAAACGGGTCTGCAGATTTATTCTTCTGTATCCAGTTGTTCAAAGCTCTCAGTTACCTTTTAATCAGTTTGTTAGAAAAATTATTAGTCAAAACCCTGTGTCCATAATAAATTTATTTAATTTGACTTGTATTTTTAATATTCTATAACCATTTGGTTAAACTAACGAGGCTTTGAACATCATGGCCCTAGTCAGACGATAATAATTGTGAACGACACTATCTATTTCACTCGGACGCAGATTAAACATATCTTTTGTGCTTGCTGATTCAAGTTCTATAATAAATTGATATTCATTTTTAGCAAAAGTGTTGCATACTTTACTAATCCTTTTTGGTTATTCCCAACACTTTTGTAAAGTCCATTTTCTCTCATTAAAGATAGAATAGATCGCTTTAGTATAGCAACGGATCGATAAAGTTCGTCAGAATAGATGCCGGGCTGTAGTATAGCAACAGATCGATAAAGTTCGTCAGAATAGATCGTTGTATAGCAACAGATCGATAAAGTTCGTCAGAATAGATGCCGGGCTGTAGTATAGCAACAGATCGATAAAGTTCGTCAGAATAGATCGTTGTATAGCAACAGACCAATAAAGTTCGTCGGAATAGATGGCTGTATAGCAACAGATCGATAAAGTTCGTCAGAATAGATGGCTGTAGTATAGCAACAGATCGATAAAGTTCGTCAGAATAGATCGTTGTATAGCAACAGATCGATAAAGTTCGTCAGAAAAGATCGCTGTATAGCAACAGATCGATAAAGTTCGCAGAATAGATGGCTGTAGTATAGCAACAGATCGATAAAGTTCGTCAGAATAGATCGTTGTATAGCAACAGATCGATAAAGTTCATCAGAAGAGATCACTGTAGTATAGCAACAGATCGATAAAGTTCGTCAGAATAGATCGCTGTAGTATAGCAGATTTTGACGGAAACGTGATTAGCCACTTTATAATAAGTTATGATAATATCAAACATGAGAAATGATCATCTCTGCAATTAGTTTAACCATGAAGAAAGATAAAACACTATTAAACGAAATACGCAAAAACACGTTCAGATACCCATTGGTGTAAGGTTTTGAAAACACGTTTATGTGAAAGAAAATTTTTTTCTGGCTCCTGACAGATAATTTTTCGAGAGAAAATATTTTGTGAGACAGCTGCAATACAAACCTTTTTGCTTTCATTTAGAAGGTATATTCAAACCTTGTACCGACTTTTGAAGTACTGACTATCAACAAATACTTTCCTCCATGCGTTCCACGTTTTCGGAGTTATTTTACCATATATTTCTTCATTTTTTCGTGAAATCGTATTAAGGAGATACGCTAGTATATCAGATATAATGTCACATTCAGAATTTCTTAATGATAACTTTAATTTTTCATTTCGAAAATTATATTATTATTAGCGACATTCAGTAAAACCGTCGCTGGATTTTTTAATTAATTTATCAGACAGCCGTAATACTAAAAATGTTTTTCGTGGTAAATAACGTCCCTTTTCTATAAACAGATTACTAGTGATCATCAAATTGCAATTATGTAAAAATTCGTCTTATTTCATTATAATATTGTATTTAAAGGGATCGATTTCACGAAGAAATAGAAAGAAAATTACTCAGGCCAAAAGACGGAGATTGATGTTGTTATTCTGTCGTGTTCGAGAAACCTATATAAACACGAGTGCATAGTTTTTTGTTAGTTTAAAGCTGCATTAAGGTTACCTATGCATAATAAATATTATATAAACGACGCATTTTTTCTTAAACAGACGACTCTCATGAAAAGTGAAATACTCAGTTCCACGATGAAAGACATGTCGGTATCCTGATCGCGACGCAAGCATTGCATTAAGAAAAAAGCTCGAATTAATTATCTAAAAATGAAATCAATTTGATATATTATATATTATGCAAAAAAAAAAAGATAAATGCATAAATTTATTAAATAATTATCATTTCTTAATTTATCGGTTAAAGGGGTGCTTAGAATGTCACTCTGTCTGAACTTGTCTGTAAGCGTTTTATCGACTTGAAGCGGAAGCAAAACTTTCGGAATACTTCTGAAATTCAGCCCTTCAATAGCGATAATTCTAGAGAAGATCTAATGGTTAGCATTGTATATACAAACGACAAATATGGCGATGTTCAAAACGTTGAATTCCTAAAGACACAGGTAAAGTGATAGCATTCCAGACACTGATAATTGGTTTGGAAAATTGTCTGACACGAGATTTGGTAGAGTCTCTGGGTACAGATTAAGAACAACATACATATATTTCTCAACAGCGACTGTGTCTGTGTGGTAACTTTAAAATGCAAATAGAATGAAAAATGAATCTTTGATTTCAACTGAAGGTCTTAAAGAGTAATAAACTATCATAGGGCATCAGAATCAAAATGTGTGTTTAGAGACAATCTGTTACAATATGTAATATGACGCTGTCATTGTTAGTCCGACTAATCAGCCCACTAAACCACAGACACTTGTTTCTGATATTGAAATAAATTAGTCCTGAAAATCATGACTCTTAACGGCTTTGCTATATGGATATGTGCCGTTACAGAAACGGCACATATCCATATAGCAAAGCCGTTAAGAGTCATGATTTTCAGGACTAGAAATAAATGAGACCCCTTGACCGTTATGGCCGGGTCAAGGGCTTGAAGGGGTTTTATTTATTTTAATATCGGAAACAAGCTACTGTCTGATTCACGTCTGCCGTAGCACTAGTTTTTCAAGGTTTTAGAAGAGATATCAAAAAATTTTGTAGAATGCCACATACCGTTATGACGTATGCATTTTGTCGTAATTAACTGACACCAAACAAAATGTCATCTTAGCTGGAGTATTAAATGCAGAGCTTTTTAAAATCCTTACGGGGATTTAATATGGGAAAAGACACAAACACTCATTCCGGAAATATATCGCTGAAAAATCATGCGGGTTAAGAAAATAGAATTGCGCATGACCGACTTTCCCATTTTCGCTGGCCAGGTAATATCGTCTGCAACTTGACATCAAAAGGAATATATAACTTTAGGTATAACAACAGCGATCTTACCTACAGCTGAATGAACTATTCCAGAATTTTCTACCCTAACCCGCATGATTATTACAGCGATGTATTTCCGGAATGAGTGTTTGTGCATTTTCCCATATTGAATCCCCGTAAGGATTTTAAAAAGCTCTGCATTTTATACTCCAGCTAAGATGGAATTAAGTTTGGTGTCAGTTAATTACGACAAAATGCATACGTCATAACGGTATGTGGCATTCTACAAAATTTTTTGATATCTCTTCTAAAACCTTGAAAAACTAGTGCTACGGCAGACGTGAATCAGACAGTAGTGTACCAAACCCCTATTTTAATTCTTGTCTGGTTTGGGTCTTTATTTTGAGACAGATAAACTTGTGTCTTTGAATTAATACACATGTTGAACATTGTTCTTTTTTCCCCCAAAAAGACTGCAAAAGTACAGTGCAAACAAAATATGAAATAACCATGATAACTTTTACCAGCAACATGTACTGTGGAAGAATGGCCAGTAAACAGTAGTTAAAATCTATAACATTAAATGAATATTATCTAATCATCTCCCTAAAAAGAACTTTACCAGGCTCCAAGGGTTTTATTCACTGGAGGTACCAATAGTAGAAAGGATGTTTGATAATAACTTTTTTCTGAATAATCTCATCCCAAATTTTTTATCTTTTGTTGATTTGTACAAGATGGAAACATTTTGCCCTACACTCTCAGTTTTGAATAACTTACTTATTAGGCTTGATAAGGCTAACTGAGAATTAATTACAATTTATTCAAATGATAAATATATTTTTGTAAATGCCTGAAAAGTCATAGACAGCAGTTATGCAATTATTGGTGTTGTCATCAACTTTATCAATTTTTTTTCCATAAACAAATGAAATTTTTCACTCGCAAATCTGTTTTCAATTTGATTTCCTGTTAAATATCTCCTTTATATTGATAAAGCTATTTACTCATTCAGTATCTATCCATTCCATGAAAATGCAAATAATAATATTATTGACATATGATAGACAGAATCTAAGATAGCTAAATAATATGTTGCTGAATATTGATCTTAAAAGTGTGTTCTTGCACACTTGTGTTTCTCCTTGCACATTCCTGTGTAAGCAGGCTTTGCTGTTTGATGCATTTTAGGACCTGTCAGGCTTTGCAGATAATAGTGTACTTTTCTATATACATTGTACTCTGAAACATTAAAAAACTGAATACTCATTTGATTTACTGGTGTAATTATTTGATCTGTTTCTAAGAACGCTTTTTTATTTTCAGACAATCCAGACACATTTTTCAATTCCAACAAGATAACAAGCATCGGAAAAAGACTTAATCACAAACTGATCATGCCTTCAGGCAGTGTAAATACAGATAAAGTGTTTAGTGTTGCTGGTCACCCTCAGAACACGGCTGTTTTAATGGACATTATATCTAAACTGAAATATGATTTAAAGCAGTGTAATAATGAAAAACAGAAATTAGCAGAACAACTTAACTGTTTTATAACATTAGTAAAAAGGTATGTTTGTATTATCATGAATACTGGTTGGGCTTACAAGTGTTTCTTACATAGATACCCCACAACATTTATTGAGTAAAGTCATTCATGGTGTTTAATGTCCCAGTCAAGATTTTTTTTACTCATATTGAGGTGGTCAGTTTTTGGGTGGTGGAGGAAACCAGAGAGTCCACAGACCTCTGGCAAGCAAATTGACAAACTCTCTCACACTAGAATCTGCCAGATTGGTAAGCAAACCTAGGAGATGACAGACTGTGATTTTTAAGCATGCACTTAAGATCACTCTACCACTGAGCCTTCCACATAAAATATGAGTAGAAATGTTAATTACATTTACCCATAAATATCACATGAATTAAAAAAATAGCAACATGAACATTTCCTGTTTCATTCTACATAGAAGTTATCAGATATTGATCACAAATCATTAATCTCTTAGTATTAATCTAAGAATTTATACATGTACATTCGTGGGATGTAGGAGTGTGTTTTATGGTTTGCCCTATACTAGCCCAAACTCAAGAAACTTTTAATACTTAGCTCACAGAGTATGCCACGGACAAACATACCAACTCCCAGTCACATTATTCTGAAACCAGGTCAACCAGTTGATAATCTCTGTTTTCAATGCAAAGTGACAGATAAAGAAGAAGTATCTTTAATTTTGAAGTTTTATGTATGACCCAGCCAGGGTTTGAACCCATGATTTCCTGTGGTTGAATACTCTACTTCTCACCCAACAAGGTGGTCCATTATTTACAAAGTCATTTATAAAATATTAATAAGAACGCCTGTGCAAGACTTTCAAATCTGATTTAAGAGCTTTTTAATTGCTAGTTCTAAAGGGTAGTGCAAAAATTATACCTCAAATAAAAATCATTAAATTTTATTTTATGCAACACATGCTTGTTACTCTGTATGCAATTTGGTGTTTAACATGAGTTTATTTGGTATATTAGAGTGAAAATGTTTAAACATTTTGGCATACTAGACATGCAAGCAAGCTGGCCACTTTTTCCTGATATCTAGTTGTGTTTTAATTTTATGTTTTTAATTAGATGACAAAAAAGTTCATTTATTAATGATTTCAGATCATGGGAAGGTGACCACAATGCGGCACTTCATCTAGGCAATATTGTAGGTAAGTAATGGCTGATGAGGTTAAGATTGATGGGTGACAAAGTGGTGAAGGATATTGATGCATAATTCAAGGGTTTGACCTCAAGCTACCCCAGTTTCCCCAAACATCCTAAATCTGGCAGTCAATATAAGTGAAAAATTTATGACAGATGTAAACCAACCAGTCAAAAGTGATATTTTTAAATTAATATTTAAATCTATATATTAAATAAATTGCATTTTGCAACATTTTTTGTTGTACATATATGTAAACCAAAAACCAGTAATTTCAGTGATATATCATTATTGTCCCATTAAGTTTCTGTATCTATTGATCCTTTCATTTATATAAGGTCCTGTACATGTGTATGATAAGGATTCTAGAGATGTCCAGAAATGTGTGGGAATGCCCCTTTTTAGATGGTTCCAAACTGTACTTGTCTGTAACTGGCAAAGATTTTTCTGCATCAATAAATTTTAAGCAGACTCTTGTTATTATTGAACTCACTCACCTCCTTAAATCAATACCTAAAGATTGCATAAATTTCTGTGACTTAAAAAATTGTGCATTAATAGTTCAGGTTGACTGCATGACTTACATGTCTCCAACTTTTCTGGAGAGATTGCTAGATGTTTACAGCAAATGCCTGTCAAGTGTAAAAAAAATACAAATTTTGTCATACCCCAAGGATCTGGAACTGTGGTAGTGTCTAACGGGCAGAATCCCATTACTTCTTCAAGATGAGTGATTTTCAGTGTAAAAAATTTGTCACATTGTACAGTGTATATGTAAATTTTTACATTTGGTTTTGTACAGCCAGTGAATACACTATTTCTTATTTAAGCGTCTCTGCTTATTATGCAAAGGTATTTAGGAACACAGCAAGACCTGTATATTATCAGGTCATTGTGTTTGTGACAATGCACAATTTTCATTAAAAAATGAACAAAATTGCTATACTCATCCAAAATTACTGTAGCATATTTCTGCAAAGAGTGAAAATGTTGCTGTTACAGGGACATTACATGTTGAAAAAGCAAATGGCAGATCCTTTAATTTGCACTTGTTTCATAAAATATCAAGAATCTCATTTCCAGTGAAAACATAGCCATTCTCAACATTTAAAATCTCCATAGTGATCCTACAGAAATATTTTGAGTTATTGCAGAGACACAGATAAATTACTTTTATGACTTGACTTGAACAATTTTAAATATTATTCAAGTTTATTGATTTTTCTATGAAAATCATACACAATACATTGTCACAAACAGTGATTTTGATAGTAGTTCTTTTTATTTTTTAGCTTAGAATTTTGCTTAGCATGCAAGGGAGTATGTACGTTGCTTACTATAAAATGCATTTAGGGGCATTGAATTTATAGTGACTGACTAGATGGATACCAATATATGTTTTGTTTAATGTTGTGGTTCTAATCTGTATATTATAACCTAATTATTTCAATATTTTTAATATTTACAGGTGTTATGCCACCAGTAGAGTGGAATAATAGCTATGATGGAAAACTTAGGAACACACCTGTGCCTGGTTGTAAGGTAAGTTAGAAATGTTAGATGTGGATATAAGATTAAAAAGGAGTTGAAAACATTATTCATCTGAGAAAAAGCCCACATTGTTGGCAGGAGGTGACCTAGTGGTTGCCTGTCTAAGTCACCAGGCCCCAGTTTTTCAATCATTCTTTGACTAAGATTTTCTTTAACTTAAATTTAGTTAATTTTGGCAATCTCTTTTTTGAATTACAAATAAACATTAGTGATAAAAACTAAATACAGATGTTATATGCTTGGAGTGATCTTTAAAATGACACCTTGAATTTTTAATAATCTAAACAATAAATCAGTTTATTAAGATTTCAAATTTGACAGTTTTAAGTTAAAGAAAATCTTAGTTAAGGAATGATTGTGAAACACAGACCAGCTCTTAGATAACAGTACCTCTTATTTCCAAGATTTGATTCCCAATAAGCTGGATATTTGTATAACATTAGTTAGCTTGTTGAAGGTTGGTGAGGAGGTTGAAGAGGCCTGTGCTTCTAGTTTTAAGTCTTTGATCCTGTGTCCAGATATAAGGGGCCTCGTTGGCCAAGTACTCAAAATTGCTTGCTTACGAATCACAGCCCCTTTCATTGCCTAGGTTCAAATCCCACTTGGGACAGATCCTAGTGTGAAAAAGTTTGTCAGTTTCTTTGCTGAAGGTCGGTGGTTTGCAGTATGCACTCCAGTTTCCTTCACCATCCCAGAACTGGTGGCCTTGAAATAAGTGAAAGAATCTTGACTGAGGTGTACAACACCATTACTCCACTGCAATGTATCCAGATATGAAAATTAATGTTGTACAGAATTTGATATATAAGATCAGATGTTGCCATTGTTATATCAAAAGGTCTGTTTTAGTGATGTCACCTGACACAGTTATTAATAATTACCAAACTGTTTTTTCTTATTGAAACTGGTACTTGTGGAATAACATGTGCATTATATGCATTTTAATTATCTTGATCTTTCATAGCTGATGTGCATTATTTTAATCCAATTAAAAAAGCAATGTTTTTGAATCAGGTTTAAATCACAAATTTTGCCCTTTACCATCATAAGCATGATACTGAAAAATGTTTTTCTATGTTATCTATTGTGCACATGCACACAATCTGAATTAATTAAATGGAGGTAGACAAATGCAATATAACAATGTTTTAGACTGATATCATGTTTAATATTTGCATAGCTGCAGTATAATATAGAAATAAAACTTGATAATCAAGCACACACATACTGGTCCTTATTCAAATCACAGCCCTAAAAGCAAATTAAAAATTATGAATACTGCCTCATTAAGATAAACACATGAAATACCACCAGGGAATTAAGCACAGACCCCAGTTTCAAAACTGTTCCTATATAAGATTTTCCTTAAATTAAATTTAGTAAATTTCACCAATCTCTTTTTGGAACTGTGAACGAACATTTTTCAAAAACTATATATGGATGCTATAAGCTTGAAGTGATCTTAAAAATGACATCTTAAATTTCTCTATATATGAACCATTGATAAAATTATAATGATTTCAAATTTGCCAGATTTAAGTTAGGAAAATCTTAGTTAAGAAATAATTGTGACACTGGACCCAGGTGCTCCATAAGAGTAAGCGCTTCCTGTATAGCTAGTTTGATCCTCCATGATAATTTGTTTATATTTTGTAGACAAGAGCTGTTATGAACTGGGAGAGATTTGCTATCAAACTTTTAGAATTAGATTATGCCAGAATGCAGGATGAAATACACTATAGACAGCAGCTACACTTACAGAATAGAAATCTCTACATGGATGCAGTGTTAAATAGTCATGAAAATGAAATGTCCAAATTCCCTCTTCACAGACGGAAAAAAATGGACGAAATTGATCAAAGATTTCTTAAAACTTATAATAAGGTGAGGCTTTTTTTTGTATGTCACATAGTTTTCCTGTCCCATGACTCCAGTTTGACAAGGTTATCTTTTCAGTTTTATAGTGACTTCATTTGTTTATCAGTTAGAACACATTCTCATATTGTTTAATTGTTTTAGTGATAAGAAGTAAATAATAAAGTCTCTGGGGATTTTTGGGTTTTGGATATGAAAGACAGAGGGTCTTTAGGCCATGTCAATTAATTCTTAGTTTGTCAGACCCACAAACCTCTAAAACTTATTAAAAATAAAATAAGTTTCATTTTTATATCTTTTCCCCCTGTCTAGAATTGCATTCAGTTTAAATTTAACAACATCAGGACAACATTTGTATAGCTCTTGGTTTATTTATTTGTTATATTGAATGGTAGTTTGCCAGAATAGCATATTCTGTGCTTTTATCCGTTATATTTAACCTTTTTGCCTTTGACTGCAATAATAATCTTTTTTTGCATTTTTTAAATTGGCTGGTTCAAATTTTGTTTGCCTGAAGAAAAATGTGTTTTAGAAAAAAAAAATACTAGTACATTTAATTTTTAATCTCTTGCTTGCCTCTATTTTTTCCAAAAAAATCCATAGAACTAAAAACTAATTTGGTGTGGCCTTATATAGAATTGATTTTTAGCAGATTAATAATATTTTATTTGTATTTGTTTTGTAATTTAGCTCACATGCTCAAAGTTGTTATACACTAAGATCTGCATCAGAGTTGGCAGTCATCTGTGTTGAGTTCATGGCCAACATTTATAAATTCTTTCAGGCAAGCTATCTCTTGTCATTTTCAGCCATCTGATTTCTGAACCTATAAATTCACATTTTAAATTTCAGAGCAAATTTTTAATTTAAAATTTAATTTTGGGTCCAATTAAAGTCAATAATGAGTTTTTTGTTTTACTAATTTTTTTTCCAATTTAGAATCCCGGAATGAACAAAAAACCTTCAAGAGTGAAATCTGCACCAGCTTCAAGACAGGCCAAAAACATGGTTGAAGGTAAAAACATAACATTAAATGACCTTCTTGTCAAACCAGCACAAAATGTCAGCAGTGAATCCAATAGAGTAAGTACTCAAAACAAACAAAAATTAATGTCAGTGTGAGTAAAAAAGTGAAAATATGGGTTGGTAACAAAAGAAATATATATATATATATATAAAATATATATATATATATATAAAACTGAATTTATTTATTAAAATAGATTTTCATAACATTTAAACAACTCTGTATCACAAGAATATTTCCGTCAAAAAAAATTACTACTTTTTACTAACATGAGTTATTGTGTTATAATATTAACATTTAAAAAGTGAAGATACTGAATGTTTTTTCCCTAAAGGGATATTGTTAATCTTTAACAAAAATATTACAAATTAAAAATCAATCAATCAATGAATCAATCAATCAATCATGAAGGTGAACCAATGCCCTCCTGTGTGTGCTATGAAGTAGAGACAGTTGGAGGATCTGCTTAAGGATATTCTGCAGAGTTGGTTCAAATGTAGATACCTTATTAAAAAAAGACTCAACTGAATGCTTCATATGATATTATATAAAAACTAATCAGGGAAAATAAAATCACATGTAGCAGTCAGTTGAAGATGAGTTTTAGTTTAAATAGAGTAAAAATTAAGGGTTTAATTTATCAATGCTCTTAGTCAAATCTTGTATTGTTTATTTTAAGGTATATATATTTTTTAAAATTTCTCTTTGCAGCCTTTTTCAGGTCTTTATCAGTTTGATAATGAACAAACAAGTTATTACGATCCTGTCAGTTATGACGACCCAAAGAGGTATAAACAGGTAACTATTTATTGTATATTTTGACTTGATAACCATGACTTTGACATTTGATCTTTCTCACAAAAATGGCTGTAGCAAACAGTGTTGCTATGATTCCATTGTTTATGGTGAATCAAAGAAATACAAACAATTTATCATTGAATTTCACATTTATGGTTTTGATCTTTGAATTAAATGGCTGCAAATATTTGGTGTTTAAAGTGAATGTAGAATATGTTATTGGTATTTTTAACAACAATCTGATCATCAAATTCTTTGGAAATTATGTGCTGTAGTTGGAGCACCTCAAGCAGATCACATCATTGCCCTATATTGTAAATACATGTACATTTAGTATAGGGCATCGACAGGTTATTTACGTAGCCAAAATGTCTTAACTCTGCTAAATGACATTGACCTTTCAGTCCATCATTCCCGTGCATTGCTATTGTAATCATCTAAAACATAAAATTGACTCTAGTAAAAATAATCATCAATTCTTCCTGTTTCTGACACATAAATAAAATAGGGAATAATGTACGGTTGACTTATTCTTGAATTGTTTTATGAATAAATTTGAGGTGAAACTTCAAATTTGTATTTAAGGACATTTTGACTTTTAATCAATGAATGTTTAACTTTAGCTATTTGTAATAACTCATAACTTTTGGCTTTTTTTTTTTTTTTTTTTTTTTTTTTTTTTTTTTTTTTTTTTTTTTTCAGAATAATTTGTTTGATTTGGATACAGTCTTTGGACCAGATGACCCAATGAAGAAACCTCGACCCATCAGTGCATTTATGCCAAGGGAAAGAAACGCAACAAAATCTAGACCAACAAGTGCTGGAGGTATAACTTTATCTATCTATCTATCTATCTATCTTTTTATTTATTTTTTTATATGAATGGGGTTTAGCAGTACACACTTGGTAATTCAGCAAACATGTCATAAACCTAAATTTAATATTGTGTACCATTATACAAAAGTTTACTTTTTTCAATAGCATTTAAACTAGTTTTTTTTAATGTAGATTCCTGTGAGATAACAAACCTATTTAATTAAACAAATTTTTATGTATTGTATTGTACAATTCACATATGTGTTTTTAGTTTTTATTCTTTCTCAAGGATGACACAAGATAAATAAATTGAAATTACAGTTTCACAAAATTTGATCATCATGAAGATTTCTGATTTACATTTATAACTTATTTTTTCTTTAATTAGCTAATTAATTTATTTTTTATTTTCAGTGTTTGTAACTCAGAAAAATGAACGTCCATTGAAATATGAGTCAACACGTCCATTTTCTGGCAAGGGCAAGAAAAATAACAAAAAAAGTCAAAGGTTAAGATCAGCAAGTGAACCATTTATAAATTTTTATGAAGAAGAAGAAGAAAAAGAGATACAAGAAGAAACAGCAAATGGCAACAATGAGAATGAAAATGTTTCATTTGAAGAAGAACTTTCTGATACAGAAGAAACTACAGTTAAAGAAGATCTTATTTCTCCTGCTTTAAGAGTCAGAGTGAAATCGGCGGTAAACAGGCCGCAACATGTTGATAAATTTGTAAATGATATGCAACAAATGGCAGAATTAGAGAAAGACTTTCAAAAAACGGCCATAGAACTTCAGAAAAAGCTAGGTATATCAGAAATGGGAATGGTGAAGTGAGTGTAATATAACAGTTGTATAAGCACATCATTTGTAAATTCAGTATCAAAGCCATTCTTAGTGGAGCTGCAGGTGATTAAGGAAAATTAGGTCATATGTTCTAAGTACAGAAGAGCCTACCTGTTGTGTCCCCAGCATGAATGTTGGTGAAAGTGAACCAATCCTAGATATCCATTTTTGACTGTAAATGTTAAAATTTTATGTTTACAACCTTTAAACAAGTCAATAGTTGGCATTGTTGATGTTGAAAATGTTTATTTTCCTTAGATAAAACATTTTGTTTAATTTCGAAGCAGATGGTACCAAAATTTTCATCAGTAACAAGTAAACAATGATCCTTTTGTAATTGCCAATTCCACAATCATACATGGCTCGATATTGTTCATGTCTTTAATGTGTTCTGTTTAAAAATGTCATTATTGCTTTATAGTGCAGGGATTTCTTTGCCAATTTTCTTGTAATTGTTAAGATATTATTGCTTAGATATGGTGTTGCATATGGTTTGATTTAAATATTTATGTATATTTTTATTCCTTAATAATTCATTGTCTTACTTGAAACTTTAATGGTCTCGAATATATCTATTCTTGACTTTGATTAAACACCATTACTCAACTTGAATATATCTATTCCAGATAAAATCTATTATTGATATATCTTTGCCATGGTATATACATAGTCTTTTAAACGTACCAGCTCTTTGATGTTGGAGGTATTTATTTACTGGTATGACACCTCAGTGACATTAACAAAGTATAAGAAATTTACATAATGTATCCTATAACAAAGAAAAAATTCTGAAAGTATCCTCATGTGACTTGCATGAATGTAGTTTTTTAGGTGTAAGAACAAAAGACTTGATTAGAAAAGCAATAAATTACATCACTTACTATTTAAAGTAACTGCAAAATAATTCCATTTTCTGACCTCTAGTTGTGGGTAACACATACATACCAGGGTACAAAATCAGAAATTTCAATAAGATCTTTTTAACCACATGGGATGTAAATCAAAGCAAACTCTTCTCAGTGGTGTTAACTTTATATCCACTGTCACTTTCATTTTATAGCAGCCTCAATAAACAAAAGAATTTAAACAAAGGGGGATAAAAGATGGATAATTTGCAAATATTTTGTTTTCTTTGCTTCTTGTTATAAATAAAAAATATTTTTTAAACAATGTTTTTTAAGCTTTTGCCAAAATGCAAGTGAGGCCATAAAAAACCAGTGTTATATTGTTTTTTGATGTTAAGATGTTGAAATTTACACAAAATTATTATTGAAAATAATATTATTCACATTATATATCATTAAATTATTGTTATCATAATAAATTTATAGTTGAAAATTAGATTCATTAGATGTTACTGGCTTAATGAACATATGTTATAACATATAAACTGTTAACTTAGTAGTAGTAACATAAAAGTACTGCCTTATATTAAAAGTTTGTTTTTAGTCGGGTTTTCAAGTGTATCCGTACCATAACATTGTGAAAAACAAGACTGAAAAAATACTGTATACGTAGAAATATTCACTGGTATAAACTTTCACGGTTTGGTATAGAGAGCATTTTCGCTGGTATAAACGTTTGCCGTCACGCGGTGCCTTAACACTAGCATCTGACAAGGATATAAAATTTAACGGCGGATTTATTTTCGCTGTTAATAAGCGAACCGCAAAAACAGCGAACATTAATACACAGCGAATATTTCTACGTATACAGTATATGTTACATTTGCTTCGAAGGCTATTTTGCATAAAAATGTATGTAATTTTTAGGATTCCATTTCTTGATGTATAAAAATATTTTGCACAAATGTTATTGAATATCACATGGTATACAAGAGAACTTCATTGTTTAAATTATAAATATTGGTTACTGGTAATTTATTTTTTAATTTCAAGATTTTATTTTTGGTTATATATTGAATACTTTAAATCAGGAAGTTTATGACATCAGTTTATTTAAGGAAGAAATTAACAGTTTAATTAACAATGAAAATGTGATAACTGAGTGTAAATTTAAACTTGACATTTTAAGTATCCAAGTTACAGAATTTTAAAAGATAATAAAGAAAATGTGTTTCTATGAAGTAACGATTTTGAATTATCCATTATATTCCAGAAAATGAAATTGAGTCATTCAAATTTTTAGACAACAGAAGGTTTATATACATTAAATTCAAATTTTAAAAGAATGATGTTTTAATATTGGGTTTTGGTGCTCTGACAATTCTCTTATAATACAAAAATATCCTGATTGTGGTATTTCATTGCCAAAAAACTGGCCAAAAATAAAATGACAAAATGAGGCACTTGTTTAAAACTTACTGGTAGAGAGTTTAATAAATGTTATTTTATAAGACTATTTTGTAAGAGAATTTTTTAAAAATAAATTTTAATTGTTTATTGAAATTTATTTTTTTAATTTAAGATAGAGAAAAGTTGTATGAAAAGAGTTAGATCTCCTTCATGTTGAAGGTAGATAACTGAATTTATATATATGTATATTGAAAATGATAAACTAGTAGTACATCAGCATATTTACAGTTGCTATTATCTTCCTTTCTATGACTCTATTACTCTTCTTTGCAGTCATATGCTATGAACGCTGATGACCTTTCTGAACTTTCTGATATCATGAAGGCTTATCCATGAAGGCTGTTGGGATATTCCATTTTGACGATATGGAGGTTTGCAGTAAACTGACATATTAAAAAATTTGATTTTTAGTATATATCATCTGAAATTGAACTGAAATGGTTAAAGAAATTGTAAATATAAGTAATGACATTCTTTTTGTCAGTGTTCATGTTTTATGAACGACAGTGGGTTGTCGCAAATTGCATGAATGGCAAAGCCGTTCATAACGCATGAACACTGACAAAAAGAATGTCATTTCTTATATGAATATACAGCGAAATTAGTTTTACATTTTTTCTTCGTATAGATAAGGATTGGTTTTTTGGTGTTTACTACTCATCAAGATTCTTTCACTTCCATTGGAGCAGTCAGTTCTGGGATGGCGAGGGAAACAGAAGTGCACTTAGAAAACCATTGAACTTGGCAAGTGAATTGAAAAATATTCTTAAACTAATACCTACACAAGAGGAATCTTAATAGCTCATTTATATTGTGAAAATAAAAATTCTTGTTGAGTATCAAGCTGGGTGGCATATGTGCTCATTCTATTCGAACCTACCACCACCTAGGTTAAAACTCCACTTGTCCCACAAAATCTTTTGTAAGGAATTTTTTTCATTTTCAATCATGGATAAGGTCAGTGGTTGTTAGTAAATACTCTATTTTCCTCCACCATATCAATATGTGTGAAACAATCTCCACTAGGGCATAAAACTGTATTACTCCTCTCCAATGGGTTGTTATCTCCAGGCTTCCCCAACCATCCAAGAACTGACAACGCTTCAAGCCGAGTTTTTTTTTATCTTTCTCCTTTTGTTTATAAAGTGTAAATTTACACACATTTAATAATTTTTTATGTTTAATAAAAGCATCAAATTGAAATCTGTGCTCTTCTTGTTGGTTGACTTGTTTAATTGTACTTGTTAATTATTAACACCTGTTCAGACAGCCAAAATTAAACTGATTTATTAAGTAAATTCTATAGACAGCTATGAACATATCAAATTTAGAGACTTGCTATAATAAGGGCATCAATGTATAAAAAAAGGAAGTTGAGTTATTTTTGAGTTATTGAGTTATTATTATTATTATTATAATATAGTATTTCAATGTATGTACTTTTAATTTCATGTATCAAGATGGTTTTATTTTTGTGCCATCCTAAATACATGTATATGCTTTGTTTTAACAGTGACATTTAAGACATTTCAAATGACCTGGCCCCACTTTCACAATTATTCCCTAACTAAGATTTACCTCAACCTAAATTTAGCAAAATTTGGGAATCCCTTTTCGAACTATAAATAAACATTAAAAAAAACTTAATACAAATTTTATAAGCTTGAAGAAATCTTCAAGATGACACCTTAAATTACTGAATATCTTATTACTGAATAGTTAATAAAAAAATCAAGATTTCAGATTTGCCAGATGTAAGTTAAGGGAAATCTTAGTTAAGAAATGATTATGGAACTGGGGCCTGGTTTTAATGAAAAATTATAGATCATTCCATTTACAGAATAGTTCTAAGTTTTTCAAGTTGTATATTCACCCATTGGAGACAATAAAATACTCATGCTGTTATACAGAATATTCATATCCTCTTTTTACAAAGAATGTCTGTCCAGCTGTAACAACAGAAAAAGTCACTCTGGGTCTTGTGATTGAAAGATTTGTTAACTCAGAAAATAAGTTGTGTAAATTAAATTACTTGTTAATGACATAAACTTCTGACCTAATATGCATCTTTTTGATTGAAAAAAAATGAAATGCATTACCCTTAAACAGAAATGTCAAAAATATTACCTTACACGAAATATTCTAAATTTCACTATATAGCGAAGCTCACACAGCTATAAACAACCATGTCCAGTTTTAAAATGTAGTCTGCCCATTTGAAGTATGAAAATATCTGTATGGAGCGGATAGATAAATATTATCCATCCATTTGTAGTACAGGCCCTATTTTCACAATCATTCTCTCAATTAAGTGTACACTCAACTTAAATATTCTCATTTTTCTCTTATCAATATTTAAAAAAAAATTAAGTTTTAAAAAAAAATAAAGTTTTATGAGACAATGTTTTGTTTTGTTCAACAAATTAACACTAAACAATTTGAATATAACATTGGATATTCAATCTTCAAGACTGTGTTGTCTTAAAAATTAACATTGAAATAATTTGAGTTGAGTATGTACACTCAGTTGAGTGAATGATTGTGAACTGGTGCCAGAATTATTATTTTCAGCTGTTTTAGTATAATACATTAGTATGTTACCCCTTGTATTATAGAACTATGATTTACTATGTATATAAGGATGTTACTGT
The DNA here is from genome assembly GCA_029721355.1 of Tegillarca granosa. Classification (NCBI taxonomy): domain Eukaryota; kingdom Metazoa; phylum Mollusca; class Bivalvia; order Arcoida; family Arcidae; genus Tegillarca; species Tegillarca granosa. The sequence goes on along the minus strand of CM056603.1, from coordinate 27,078,054 downwards.
CTCTAAAAGCAAAACTTTTAAAAATTGTATTTATTCAAATATAATGAGATAAAACTGTTTAAATGTATTTATATATAAATGCTTAAATGCTAAATGTAACATAGAAGAGTCTGCCTTTTATATCAAAAGATTTATTTAAAAGGCTATTTGAAGTTTTATTTCAAGCATTATTTTAAGTGAATTTGTTTTGAATCAATATTGCCTTTTGACATTTTGTTGAGTGCTATAGAAACCATGGTCTTGTTATATTGAATCTCTTGTTGCTCCTAGGGGCTGCAGTGACCATTTGGTATTAATCATGCGCTTAAGGATCAATGGTCTAACGAAATTCCTAGGTTTGAATCCGACATAAATGTGAGAGAAAGATTGCCAGTTCATTTGCGAAAGGTTGGTGGTTTGCTCTGGGAACTTGATTTTCACCACTATATCTGTACTAATTGCCTTGGTGAAAGTAAATAAATCTTGATTTGGGAGTATAACACCATTAATCTACTCCAATTTTTGTTGCCCTTTTTTAATTGTCACTTGCTACAGAAACCAGTGTTTATTTTTCTGCTTTGTAAGATAACTGCTTTTTTGGCCCCCTTAATTCACACTTCAAAAAAAAACAAAAACAAAAAAAAAAAAGAGAGAGAGAGAGAGAGAGAGAGAGAGAGAGAGAGAGAAATAGACAACGGACAATTAAAATGTTTATGCTTTTTCTCTCTTTTTGTAAACTTCTTCACCGCTTTCAAAATTCTAAATTTCACCATTTAAATTAAGCTCACAAAAACAAAACTATCTTTGTAGATCCTACATTAAATCACAATGCTTTCCTTTCTATATAACATTAAATTTTATTTATTTATTTATTTATTGGAATACCATCTTACATAAAAGTACATAGTACATATATGTTACAATAGTGTTCTCCATCAACGTAAAGAAATACAAAACTAACTGTTTCTTAAAGAATTTTTTTGAAAAAAATGTCGTAAATAGTAGTAAACCAGATATCTGTTTTAAGGTGTCGGGTTATCCGAATCTTACGTGTTACTATGACTTCAACCAAATCACTTTATTTTACTCTTGTAATCTGAACAACATTGTATTAAATTGCCTCCTGTGTTAATATATATATATATATATATATATATATATATATATATATATATATATATATATATATATATATATAAACTAACAAGAATACCTGTTAAATTTTGATCTTTACATCTGAATAAGCTATATACTATTTTCTTAAATGCCCGTTAGTAGAAAGCAGTGATGATTGAATCGAAGATATGAATACTTAACGCAATATATATTATATACCTTGAGTATTGGTAAACGTAAAGTAACCTACATTACAGGCCTGTCGAACGTTTAACACTGAGCTGACAAAAAGGAGCTGAGACTCGGCTGCCGAGCGGCCGAGCTGTGGACAGCAAGTGGCCGAAAAGTTGTCAACTCTCGGCCCCTCGGCAACTGGAACTGTCCACAGCTCGGCCACTCGGTAGCTGAGTCTCGGCAACTCATTCGGCTTCTCGACTCTTTGTACTGTCCACGACTCGGCAGTTCATTCGGCCTCTCAGTAGCCGAGTCTCGACCACTAGCTTACGAGTGGTCTAACAATTAACATCTGAGAGATTATGTTTAACTGTATACATATTTAAAATAATAAAATATATCAATCGGTAATGATAAAGACTTTAAAAAATAACAATAATAAATTTTAAAAAATAATGATTATAAATAAATAAATAAAATAAAATAAAATAATAAAATAAAATAAAATAAAATAAAATAAAATGTAATTTTTTTCCAGCAATTTACATCTGAGAGATTAATTATATAATAATAATAATAATAATAATAATAATGAAATATATCATTCGTTAATGATAAGGAATATAAGTGCAAATTAAATAAATTTAATAATAACTAGAGATTGTAACTGGGATACCAGTTACGTATGATTCCCCACCATCCATAATCTATATATTGTCTAAAATATACACCTGCTGATGGACTGATCTCGAGATGGATTGATAGTATCCATTACTAAGTAATCGAAAGCTGACAAAGAGAAAGGGCGGGAGACAAGTAAATTTTAAGTTAACATCAAATTGTACAATTATAATTCGAGTAGTATTCATTTTAATATATATTTTCATTCCCTCATACCCCATTGTTGCAACAATGTTTTTTGTTAAAAGAAACCAATTGATCACGGGAGTCCGAATTTGCATGTATAAATTTATAATTCGAAATGTATGTAAATTATACAAGTTTAATAGATCAGAATCATGCGTTCTGTCTTCTGACATAGGTCCTATCCATTTATTTGGCAATTCTATTAGCTGGTGTATTTTGATTGGACAGGTATTCAACTTTGATTGATAGCAAATCTATTTCACGAACTGTGAGGTGTTTAACCAACAAATTTGATTGACGTGTGTCATGACTGTGAAGTAGCCATAACCTACATATTAATGGATAATTGACAAAGATTAAAGCAATTATCCATATTAAAACATGTAATAATGCTATTGAATTTGTTTACAATTCTTTGAATAGGAATTTAATCCTGTAAACTTGCCTTAAGAAATGAAATCAAGTATGCCATAAGATAGTGTTTCTTGACTGAGGGTGGGTGTTAAGAATTCTGGCTTCCCACCCCTACTCTCTCTTGAAAATGATTTCCTGGAGGTTTTTATCACTCTTTTCAAAAGTCCATAATGAACAAGAAAATATACAGATGAGTGGAAAGGATTTTAACTATTTAAAAGCTATACATGTACATAGCACCACCCACAGTGGGAAATGACCTTAGGTGCCCTTTATTAGTATCACTCTATTCAACTTTTCATAAGGAACCAGAAAATACATAAATTAGGGGTGGAGATTTCAATAGTTTAAAATTAACTTAGCACCACCCAGCCCTACCCTTCAGTGGGAAAGGACCTTAGGTGTCTTTGATTAGTGTCATTCTTTTCATTTTATCATTAGGAACCAGAAAATATATACTTTAGGGATGGGGATCTCATTAGTTTATGAGTTATGACAAAGCCCTATATATGGTTTTATAGCACACCGCAAAATGTTTAAGGAAAAATTGGTGATTTTTGTTTTTAAGACCCCATCTTCCTGTCCTTCACCCAATAAATACCCATGGATGTAAAACTTTAATGGTGCAGGAACCTATCCTAAAATTTTGAACGAGATTGAATGATGCGTTTAACTTGTTTGGCGTGCTGATAAAAATTTGATATATTTTTAACAATTTAATACATAGAAACTGAGAATTTATTAAGAACAAATTCTGTATGTGAGAAAGAGGTTAGTCACTTAATTAACATGTAGTTCATTAACATTCAATCATTTTTGTTTAGTGCTTAACTTTATACATTAATCAGATTACCCATTTTTATCGGGCGCTCATATATCTGAGAAACTGAATAAGAAGCAGATTCTGTAAGAGTTATCTATCTTTGTACGTATTGGACAGAAAGATGTTTGGAATTAAATTACGCAATTTACACGCACCGACCGCTGAGCCGTCGAGATAGAAAAAAAATTGATCATTTATCCATATCTACCAAGATAGCAGATTGTTTGTACCAAATTTCATCGAAACCCATCATACCGTTTCCGAGTTCTGCACCGGACAATTTTAAGGGGAAAAAAATTATAAAAATAATTATAATAATAACAATAAGAAGAAGAAGAAGAAACAGAACAAAAACAATATGATTCCCCACCTTTGGGTGGGAATCATAATAATAATAAATTTAAAAATAAATTAAATAATAATAGAAATAATAATAAATAAATAAATAACAATAATAAAAAAAATAAATAAATAAATATCATTAAATATATGGACGACGGAAAAATAGATATGTGATTTTTTCCCCAAGAATTGCATAAATCTTTTATATTCCATTATGGATCGGGATTAAAAAAAAAAAAAACTGGACTTCTGCCATCGCAGTTTTAATTTAGTCATTTAATGTACCTATACATGTAAACATCAGGTGTCATAATCCTAATTTGTTAATCCCCTGTCATCATCAAATACCTGGCTATAATACCAGGCGTTCAAAACCTTCTCAGTACCATGACAAAGAATGTCGAACAAACGGAGTTTTATTTAGACACATTGTCTGCGAGATCGGTCAGACTCCAACACCTGTCATCAAACTTTTGATTTAGAAGAAAGTCGTCTTAAACGCTGTAGAAACTTGTTCACTGACACTGTTGATATATAAATATTATCTTCTCTACTAATTTTCCTACGGATCTCTCTTTGACTTACTCCAGAGTTAGATAATCTCACAATTTTCTCTCTAAATATTGCGATATACGCGTAACTGCAGGCATGTTTAATGTCTAGATAACGATCGAGGGGTCGAGTGGCCGAAAAAGTGCCGAGCAGCCGAAAAAGTGGCGAACAGTCAAAAAGTGGCCGAAAAACAGCCGAGCGATGGACAGTAGCTGCCGAAAAGGTGCCGAGCTGTTGATTACTATTGGCCGAGACATAACTGCCGAGGGGCCGAGACGAACAGCCGAGTCGACACTAATTCGGCACTAAAGTGTTTAACTTTCGACAGGTCTGTACTGTACCACAAGTTAAATAAGGGTAAGCACGTGTGGTCAGACAGGCATTAGTGGGTGTATCATGTGATTTGCTGGCAAACCTCATTATTTATCCAGAAGTTTTTCCATTTCTAGTTTTGATTAGAGCCAGTTCTTTGAAATCTGTAATGAACATTTTAGCCTTTTTCATTGTAAGTAGATGCTGATCAAACATGGCGAACCCATTATTTACCCAAAATGAGCTATTGGAGATATTTGTCATTTCGTCTTAAGCGTCGGCTTACAGCACATTTCATCTTCTAGGCTTAATTTCATTCGGACGGAACCTAGTTTTAGAAGAGGAAGTTTGTCAAATCGCTGGCAGTGTTTTTTTTTTTCAAAGGTCTCGTACACTATTTTTATACTCAAATCTTTGAAAATCAAAACTAATTAAAATGTCGTTATAAAATGTACATTTTATTGTTATGATGAAAATAAATGATTCTATAATTGTGTGAAAACATTAACAAATGCATAACAAGACATTTCACAAAACAAAAATTTGTCATTTTTCATAAACATTTTAACAATAATACAATAAAAACAATTGTAAATCACAGCTCACTTCAGTATAAAAATTACCCAACTCGTCCCTTTGCATTACTTATATTCAAACCTCAGATTATAGTACATGTACTTGTATGCAAATGAATGAAAATTGATAAATTTAGAAACAATATATAATTTAAGAATGAAATTCAAATATCACTTGTCCATGTTGCTACGAAATTACTTGCACATTACAATGTTGCCATGAAATACCTGCACATGTCCATGTTGCGATGAATTACCTGCACATGTCCATGTCGCTACGAAATTACCCGCACATGACCATGTTGTTATGAATTGCCTGCAATGTCCATGTTGCTACGAAATTACCTGCACATGACCATGTTTCTATGAATTACCTGCTCATGTCTATGATGCTATGAAATTACCTGCACGTGTCTATGTTGCTTTTAAGTTATGAATTTATCAAGTACCTAACACACCTTTTTACGTCACTTACATTCAAAATCTCAGATAATACTTTGCACGAAAAGACTGATATCGAAAAATATATAATTGGTTGTATGAAACACAAATCACATGACTTTGTTGCTATGGATGTCACCTGACCATGTTTCTATGACTACATGAATATCAATGTTGTCAATTACTTACTAAAATTTGTGAATGTCAATAAAATAATGATAAATTGTTTCTTAAATACTATGATACATGATCTTTGACATCATATGATATACAGTGGTACCTGTAAATTTCACACCCTAAACTATTCTTAAGAGATCTGTTATAAAACATATGTTTGTATGAAAATCTACATGAACCGAAAAATTAATCCAAACAAAAGCTTGAGTTAATGTAATATTCTATTTAAACAGGTCCCAGAGGAACATTTATCTAAAAAATAAAAAATATATCAGATACCAGCACAAAATGACTTTACGACAATCAACAACATAAGCAAACTCGTGATGAAACACTACAAACAAGTTACATTTAATTACCATATGAACATTATAACACAAAAACCTGTTAATTTTGATGTGCCATATGTGCACATTTCGGAAAATTATTCCTCATCAGTCCCACTAGGGGCCGAAAAGTTTGATATGCAAACATTCTTTCAAAATTACAAATTGTACACAAATATATTACAAATTATAACACAAGATTATGTATGTCAAGAAACCTGCCAGACACGATTCCAAGGTTTTTGACTTGGTTAAAAGAAATATTAACAATTTTTAAACATTTACAAGTATCACAGCTAACTAAAATTAGTTCCATCAATTATCAGTGCTAATCTGAAATTCGAACTGACTTTTAGATAGCGACAAGTGCTTCATCTAGTACGTGTTAACGGTAATCGCTTTACTTATCAACTAGAAAAGTTTTGGAATTAAAATACCAAACCAGAAGTGTCTTGTTTTTATCACTTTGAAATAATTTATGTTCGTGGTGTTTTAATTTTTGTTTGTTTTTCGTGGATATTCAGACCCACGGATCTATGTATCAAAAGAATAAGTATTTACTACAAACCAAATGTAAGTATTAATCACAAAACACGGATTTATCACCTAAAGTATTTTGTTCTTTGACCCATCAAAGCAAAAAACTACAAAAAAATCAAATAAGAAAATAAATAAATAAAAATGATAATAAATAAATTAATTAATTAAAAATTAATAAATAAATATGTACATAAATGAATTTTTAAAATAATAATAATAATAAATCTTAGTTACGCTATTTATCAAATCTAAAATTTAAAAAATTAGCACATGAACAAACGGGTAAGTATTCGCCGATACTATACATGTCCCAGACAGGTATTAAAACTTGCCAGGGCCAAATTTTATACAGTTTGATTAGTTTAATTAATGAAAATAAAATTATATATAACATCAATAAAAATTAAAAGAAATACTATATTTTAACATGACTCAATCCTGTTCACTTTCGTTCAACTCGACAAAAATGCCACAACATTTTGAAATAAAGCAAAAACACACTGGATATTCTACTGATGAAAATAATCATGCTTCGAACAATTAGAGCTGATACAGATGGAACTAACTTGATATGGGCTTCATAGGCACGATTGTGAGATATTGTTATAACATTATCAACAAATAATATACACGCTATCACGCCATTAACTAGTATTCCAGCTATCGAGAAAATCACCATTTACGAATTTAATGTTAACAAACATATAATATTCGAACTTTAAAGATGATATTCCTAGTGTGTTACAATTCACTGTAAACGAATTTTAATATTTACAAATCTACAATAAGGAATTCGAAGACATTCCATGCATTCAATAAAATTGTAATTGTATTTTATCTTCATTCCACAAAATCTGATATTACGGATTCGAATGCATTCACAATTAATTTTGTGTGTTACAATGGTGACATATGCTACTTGAGGATACACTTAAATGCTTTTAAGAGTTGATTTTTTTTTTGTCACAAGAATTTCCATGCAAAAATTAAAAAATGCCCAAAGATCTATTAATAGTAATAATGTACTTAGGTCGACAATACTAATGTCCTTACTGGTCGTTTTCAATTGCTTATATTTAGAAAATTATTTCTATTTTTTAATTTTTAAATTATTTATTACTCGAATTGATAAAAGTATGACTGGTGTGCACCATCATTTTTTTTTGCCTACCATTTCAAAACTAAAGCAAAAAAAAAAAAAAAAAAAAAAGGAGTATGGAATATTTTACATGATAAAATATGTAATAAAAATTGGTGATATAATAGTTTTCTAATACTTCTTTCCACCATTATTAGTTTTGAAATATTGTCTAATTAGTATTTTTAACAATGAGTTCAGCCATGTACCTTTTGTTTGTTTGTTTTCTTGGATGGCTTCAAAATTAATTAGACGTTTGAAATTTCGAAAATCGTGAATGTTATTTCAGACTGAAAAAATGACAATTTAAAAACAAAGTTTCAATTTTTTCAGGGTTTTCAATTAAAAAATAATTCATAAGAATTGATTTTTCTAAAATTCGGATCATATCTTTTAATATTAAAAAATAAACATTAAATCTAATACCTCGTAAATCACATTTAATTAGTTACGTCTTTTTTTGTAAAAACGTATTAAATGAACTTTTATCGTGCAACAAAGATGCAAACATTCAGTTTGTTTGGCTTGACGGTTTCTTGCGTCAATATTCCTTGGTTTTTTTGCGGCGATATACTTTAAAAGTTTTTTTTGCGTCAATATACTTTGACGGTTTTTTCTGCGTCAACATTCTTTGGCGTTTTTTTTTGCGTCAGTATCCTTTTGAGGTTTTTGCGTTAACATTCTTTGGCTGGTTTTTGCGTCAATATCCTTTGACGGTTTTTGCATCAACATACTTTGTCGGTGTTTGTGTGAATATACTTTGTCAACAGAATTATCTTGTTGGACCTCTGCCAAATAAATGTTTTGAACATTATCAGTAAGTACTAGTCTAAAAGTAGTCATGGCTATGTTGTAAACTACGATGGAAGATGATAATATAAAATCATTTATCATTTGTGGAAATAGTTTTCAATAAAACAAGCAATTTTTACATTTTCTCATTTCGTAACCCAAACAGCACTACCACAGGCGACATTTCTCCAGATGTAGCGATTTCAAACCGGAAATTCTGAATATTCTTCACCATTTGTCGGCGTATGATCAATGAAGACTGAATTATCAGCTACGTCGTGCGAAGGCATACTTAAAGTTTCCGGCGTGTATATATCTCCTTCCTCGGACACTTGTTCTAGTGGAAAAAGTGGAAACAATCCGGATCCACTCGTTCTTCTTACAGGTGGATGTTCTCTGAAATTGAAACAGATGACTATCATTAATATTTGGATGTAAACCGAACGTTGCAAATGTCAAGAGATGTCTACCCGAAGTTTGAAATTGTATGAAATGTTTGAGAACTAAAACGTTTTCATTTATTATCAACTTTCATTCCTATTTAGTTAACACCCTCCTTTTTCCGTTCAGAGTTTCTTATTTGCCATTTTTGTGCCACAACGCATTCTGAAATCTTAATAAAGATTGATTGCTGTTGTCATATTGACTGCAAATGTTTTAATTTAAGTTTTCAAGCTGAAATTAAAATAAGTGATCTATTTAAGTGATACGCGTAGTAATTAGTAATACTAAAACAGTACTTTGACGGTAAACAGTACCTTCGTATAGTCAGTCGTTCTGTGTCCGATTCATTTACCTTTTAGCGATTCCCATAGAGCAGTGAAAAATGTCAACATTTTTGCTTTAGGAACATTTGGATTATTTAAGAAATGAACGAAATTTTTTATTCTTTATCGAAGTATAACTTGAAAACCGGTGTGCAAACTTTATAACTTTATAATCCGCGTAGCGGATTATAATTAAGTTTGCACACCGGTTTTCAGTTACACTTTGATAATCATAAAAAAAATCGTTCATTTCTTATAATTTAATTTTTTAAAATGAAGAATATCATTTTTATCAACGTTTTTTTTTCCATACTTCAACGCTGTTGCTACAAATAATAATGCGCAATAACACATCATAGCAACCAGCTACATAGTAACCGCCGACAGACATGGCGCCAAATTGTATCAGATTCACAAAAGTTTCTTGGTACTAATTTTTGAATTAAATAGCAGTTATTGAAACGAGTAAGAAATGAAGCCATTGAACATAAAGTTATTTCTATTGAGCAATAATAAATCTGATACGTGATAGGTGGAACACGAAATGGACACTGATTGTGGAAAACCATGCGGTGCACTAGCTCCAGCAAGGTTGTTTTGTGACTGTGCAGATTGGAATATACCGAGAGGACATGGAGCATTGCTCTGCAGAAGAAATGATTTTAGAGTAGCTGGCGTTAGACTAAGATGTCGGTTTTGAGTTGATGTGCATTGTCTGTTTCAACTGCCCACAGAACTTTCATTCCTGTGACCACTCACGTGCATAATATTTCGAAGTTTTATATACCAGAATCGTTCAAATTTTGAATGGTGGTAGCTCGAAGACAGTGAGTTTTATAAGACTAAACAACCGGAATTTAGGGATATATCTGACATGAATTTAGTGAATTGATATTCTTTTATTGGAGTACATTGTATCAGTATACCAAATAGCCTCTGTAATCGGTAATATTAAAGCTGGTTTATAGCAATGATTGAATAATGATTTGGAATTAGTGTTTGTTTTTGAAAGAAGAAGCATAAGAGAGTAAAGGGAAAACTGAGGAATCTGTATATGCATACATTCGTTTATCGGTATAATCTTCCACACTTTCTAGTCCACCTTGTCTATTTTTTATGTTGTTTCATGTGTTATCGAGATGGTTACAATGTATACAAATCTGTGAATACATATGTATACATTGTTTACAAAAAGTAGTTCCAACAACCGCATGCAATCACGTGACGAAGTTATGTTATGTAAAAATAACCAAACATTATATTCGTATTATCCAATCAAATTGCTTGAATGTATTGGAATTAAATTATAGTTCTTTATATTGCATTTATATAAAAAGTAATTTGTAAAAATATAACATAAGATTTAATTAAACTTTGCGTTATTACTAACTTTCGCGAATCACGCAAATTCCATAAGCAAAATTATCCGGTGCTGTGTTTTGAACGATGGTATTTAATCTTACGGCATTGATTTGCTTATTGACGATATCTACAATTAATTTCTTTACTTTAAATAAAATTAATTTGCATTAATTTACCTAAATGATGCATCAGAGTCTTCTGCATTTAACTCATCTTCGGAGAAAAAATTGACAGCACTGTCTTTTGACATTCGATTCTTGTACACGTTACTTTGAAATATAGCCAATTTCTTTGCTGCCATTTCTAATTGTTTGTAGACCTTTCTGTCATCGTTTCTATAAATAAAAAGATCATTAAAACAGAAGAGTTATGACAGTGGAGAAACATACACACGGTATCACCAACACAATAAAAATACAAAACTAATGAAAATAACAGCCAAACACGATGAAAGATAATCACAAAAGGCAACTTTTTACTACAAAATTGCAGACGGGTACTAGAGATAATAAATAATTATTTAGTAATTCTTATACTCAACAAAAACCCCAGAACACATGACTGAATAGATCTTTAATGCATTAGGTGCACTTTCATTTATAAACAAAAAATCATAAACTTGAAATAGCTCGTATGTGACATTTGTTTTCTAACATCACTACATTCTAAGGTGACCTAAACTGCTAACCTAACAGATAAACAAGAACTCAGAAGACGACGACAGATCAGCAACGACAGTTGCCAAATTGTTTAGAGTGTCTGAGATAGCTATCCATGCATTTTCAATTTTTTTATAATTGTTAATAACTCACCAAAATGTCATAAATTTTATTTAAAATATGTTTTTGTAGATTCAACTTTTTGCAAAAAAACCTGCATTATATTTTACAATATCTAATGCCCCCGTTTAAGTATTTTTACAATCAGGTGAGTCATGTTCTTAGAAGCTTAAACCGTTCATATTTACATAATACCGATGTTGAGTAACGAATGTATATTTTACCATTTACAATTATTTAGTCTCACCTCTTTCCATTTGGCACGTGTTTCTCAAAGTTTATATCAATGACTGGATTACTATCAATTGTGAACCTATCGATTGATGACTGATTTGTTTGATAAGCTGAATCCTTTACTCTCAATTCACTTTTATGTATATAACTTATTATTTCGTCTTTTGATTCTCTGCGAGGCGATGAGTAAATGCTTTTGGAAGTTGAGTCGAATCCAGTGTCCGTGTCAGTTACGCTGAGGAAAGACGGATGTGTGTTACTTTGCAGACTTACAGCGTTATTATTAGCACCAGGAGACTGCTCAGGTGCCATATTTTTCTTTTCATCTATAACAGAACAACTACTTTCTATCGTCTCACCCATACCTTCTATTGATTTTGATTGTTGATCAAGCAATTCGTCTGGATGGGGATAAAGCTTTTTTAAAACCTTTGGAGAATGAAATGAATGTCTTCGCCTACTCTTACTTTGGGAACGATGAAGAAGATCAGGTTCTGACATAAGTTTTAAATCTCGTGTTTTCTTTGTATTAAAGCTATTTAAATTTAAATCATTGCTTCTTGATTTTCTTACAGGTCGCAATACAGAAGTATCTTTTTCACTACTAGAATCTGACAACGCCACTGCTCGATGCTTTTTAAAGCTTTTAGAATTTGCATAGGTTTTATGGTTGTTTTCGAAACTATTTTCTAAAGAATGTTTACTACGGTATGATCGTCTTGATGAATGATCTGAAGACTTTTTGTCCATACTTGTTTTTCTTTTTAAGTTTTGATCACTATTTTGACTCGTCGACCTTGACCCATGATTACTAAATCTACGGTCACTGTCAGATGATTGTAATTTGGATGGACGACGATTTAGTTTAATCACGTATTGGTTTCGATTTTTCGACCGATGGCGCCGATGTCGATGTCTGTGTCGGTGATAGCTTTCGTCTCTATATGAATAGGAAAGGGTATCATAAAGTCTAGGGTCCCTGAGAGAACCAGTTGATCTTACATTAGCTGCTAATCTCCTTTTTTGGCGCCGTAGCTCTTCTTCTTGGAAATACTTCTCTAGAAGGAGATCATCATAAGACATAACTGCCCTCTGCATTTCTATATGACGTTTAGGTATCACTATGCCATATTCCGTTTCGAAGGACAACGGCAATCCCTCCTCTGAACTATAATCACTAAATGATATCGGATATACTTCTTGTGAACAATAATTACGCCTAGGGTCAATCAGTTTTGGATGATGATCCTCATAAATGACACCACAATCACTTCTTGCCTTGGAAGCAAATATTCGTCTTTTGCTTGAAGCATCCAAATTTGTAAAAGATACTTCATTTTCCCCTGCTTCATCCGTTTCTTCTTTAATTATGTCAACTGGAACAGAAAGATTAGCCATTTCTATCATTTCCGGTTCTTCTTCATTCGAAGGGATATCGATTTGTCTAATTTCGTTGTCATTAATGATAACAATATCTGGGTAGTAATGTAAGGATGGATTTTCTAGAGAACGCGACTTTTGGGAAAACATATTTTCATCTATATCGGACTGCTGATTGGATGATTGCGAGTTGTACTCTGACTGACTTTTATATTTTAAAGGACCTAATGTTCTATTGCGCTTAAAATTATAAGAACTTGGCGGTGGTTTTAACACAAATTTCTCTCCAGCTTTCTCCGACATAGAGTTCTCCGAATCGATATCAGTGAACGCTAGTGTTCCACCAATTAGACCACCGACATTTACAGCACTGTTTGGATCTAATGTTGACTTGTTTTGCGTGACTGTTGGATATTGGAGAGAGTTGCTTCGAAAAGATGCATACAGTCTCGCCGCTGCCCTTTCGTTTTTTGAATCGATTGTAGGCGTCGTAGCAGCCGGAGAAGACTCACTACTTTTCGCCTGCAAGATAAAAAGAGAAAAGAAAATTAATAAATATGAAAAGAAAACACAATGCTGCTGTTTTAAGCAGGTTTTGGAAATAGTATTTTGACTGATTAAAATATCACAAGCAATAGCTGAAAAAATGAATTTATGATAATGAACGGATTTTTTTATATACTACATATATTTCATCTACTATGGCATGAGAAAAATCAGCTTAACTAGCGTAGTTTACCTTAATTAAGCACAGCTTTATATACTATTTTTCTAAACAATTATGAGAGTATTCTTACAAACTTAAAAAGCTTCAGTACAATTTTTGAGAAATCATAAATTTAAACATAATTAAAATGCAAACAAAGATTTTATGCTTGATTTTTATCGAAGATTTGTTCACATTATCGGTACCTTAATTCTTTTTACATTAAAACTTAGATCGCTCGAACGTGGTTACCTCGAATACCCCGGATAACTCGAAGTCGTCTGTCGGTCCCGACCAATTTCCTATAATATCCTATGTAAATAATCCGCGATGGCTCGAACTTCGTTACATAGAATACCCCCGCTCGCTCGAACAATAAATATTTTTCAAACGTAAAAAGTTAGTAAAAAATTAAATTTCTTTCGCTCGAATACATTTTTTTTCAGAACGACATAATGACCCGAGTTATTGTAAACATAACACAAGCTGAAGCCATATTGCAGATTTCATCAAAAGTAATAGAGTGGAACGAAACAATAAGTGTAGACAGTTACCTGAAATTTTGAGTGCCACTCAAGATTATAAAGTAACCTAATAAAATAGTGCTCGATATACACAGTTCTTTAATCTCTTAATCCGATTACGACACGCGGGAGTGTTTGATTGTTAAAACACATTAGTCGCCCACGGTTGATGATTGCACATAGAATTCTGTATTTAACATATTACTGGAGTATGTAGAGTAATGTGTATTATCGTTATTTTCTGTTTATTTTGTATCATTGCTTAAAATTAAAATAAAGTGTCATGTTCTATCCCTGTAACTATAAAATATCAAACGACAGATCGCGGGTCAACATTTAAGTTTGAAAACCTTATCGAGATATGATGAATAATAAATTTTGTATTTTTAATTGGTACGTTTCTACCGTTTCATTATCCATGAATTTTTTACATTTTAAGATGAATACAGCAATTTGAATTCGAACATTTTATCATTTGACCTTTAAATACATTCACATGTATTATAAATTGAAACGATTCATTGTCCGTCGAAAATCATGAGAACCTGAATCCCCGATCGTATCTCGAAGTTCGATCGCTCGAACCCCCCGAAGCTCGAATATTTGACCGAAGTCCCTTGGACCACGAGCCATCGAAGTTCAACTGTATGTGCATTTCAAGGTTAGCAACTAAAGGCAACTTGGTTTGCATGTCAAGCAGAACCAACTGAGAATTTTTCCCTTTATATTCTGTTTTAATCAACATATCAGTTTAGAAGATTTTTAAAGAACGAACAGTGTCGTGTGAGTATTTTTGAGAATTTGGCAATTAAAATTTTAAGGAAAATTGGTAACATATGTAAAATGGCTATATTGTTTGAACTCAAGAGCTTATTTTTCTTCAAAACTAAAGAGTGTGAAATTATCATATATTTAATGTATTTTTCAATTGTAAAAAGAAGTGTACGTATAGGATAAAAAACAAAGAAATGCCAATAACAACCTTGTCTTTTATGTTTCTGACTTCATCCACAACGATAGCCAATGCTGGAAATTTAGTTTTATTTGGTTCTGAAAACGCCGGCGAAGCTGGAGATGTAGCTACGGATAAAGAGTTGGTGTTGGTGTTCAGTTTAGCTGAAATACAAACACATTAAACGTGTAAATCCTTTTAAATTTCAAAAAACGAAAGAAAACAATCTCGGCTACTGCAGATGATTAATTAAAGACTAAGTAATATACAGTATCGTATACAGATAAATACTTGTCATGGCACATAGATGCAAATTCAATTTTTACCAAAAAAAGTTTATTTTCATATATTCTGAAATACTAAATTTTGACAGTTTTTAGACACGGTTACAAAAAAGTATCCAGTGCAGTAATCTGTGTTCAATGATTATATCCAAAACGACGAGCTATATCTTGTTTTTCCACCAGATAAACAATTACGAACTTCATTTGGAAAATGTTTGTTTTTGCCTGTTTTACCAAGTATACTGAATACTTTCTAATATACACTGTCATATAGCGTACATGTTGATTTGCATTTAAGTTTCAAAAAGGATTCTTATGTATAAGTTTTATATTTGTCACGTTTAGGTAATTTTAAATGTTAGGATTTTTTTGTAAATGAGATATTTACCCTCTCGACGCTTAATCATTTGTTTAGGACCATCACAACACTTAAAATGACTTCCACATTTTCTCTTAAATACAATAAGCATTCCAAACGCAAATAATATGCCTAATATAACTATAAGTCCAATCCATATCGGTTCACTAAGAAGAGTCTTTGACGGATCCTTATTCCCGCCTTTTTTTACTGAACATGTTATACCTGTAACACAAATAAAAATGTTTTTGTATAGTAAAAAGTTTTTTGAATAACACAAATACTTAAAACGAGTGGAGTTTCAAAAAAAACCACAATATACCTTTAAATATTATTATTAATTTCAAAATTTAATTACCGCTAATTTCAGATTAAATATTTTTTCTACACTTGACCTTCAGCTGTCAACTATTGACTTTGATTATAATGAGGTAGATATGCGCTTTATACCTTCCCATTCTGGAAAACATATGCATTTTGGGATCCAACGACTTTTCTGAGAGCAAACTCCTCGACCACTGCAGTAAACCTGGCTACACTCATCGTTCGTCATATTGCATTTCGAACCATAATACTCTTCGTCGCAAGTGCAGTTGTACCTGTTTCTTGACAATCCACACAATCCATGAACACATGGCTCCAGCTCACACCAAGTAACTTGACAGAAAAATCCTATTAAAAGTACATCCGATTTATAAAAGGTGTTTTAATTAAAAAAACATAAATTTTTGAAAGAAATATGAAAATGAAATATGGAAAGTTTGAGTAGACGACTAAAAAGATGCAAAGAAAGACAAGAAAA
Source organism: Tegillarca granosa (assembly GCA_029721355.1). Taxonomy (NCBI): domain Eukaryota; kingdom Metazoa; phylum Mollusca; class Bivalvia; order Arcoida; family Arcidae; genus Tegillarca; species Tegillarca granosa. The sequence goes on along the minus strand of CM056603.1, from coordinate 27,061,338 downwards.
AAACATTACCACACGTAATAAACAAACACAGGGGCTAAAGCTGAACAACCTTACAAAGCAAATTCACGATTTTAAACGGAAATCATAAAAACGTTACGGACTTCTGTAAACCAACTAGATTTCAATTTTTGGTTTAATTGGAGATATTCGTCTTGTTTATCATGATTGACTCTTCTATACAAAAATGGTAATCATTCAGATTTACTTTTTAAATGATTTAAAAACATATTTTAGCAGGGTGCTTACTCTATGGAAAAATAAAAATCAACCATATTCCTTAACATAATTTCGTCAATAAATCCAAAGTAAGGTGACTTTTTAACAGATGTTTAAATGTGATTGTGCGTTTAGTCTTGTTTTGCTTTTATCGTTTATTGTTTTATTGTTCTTGTTTTTATAGCATTTCCTTTACATTACTTTCTTCAGTCAATCCTTTTGATAATATTATTAAGTAAAGCATAAAAAAATAAGAACTCAGAAGAAGGATTTGGAAAATGATCAAAGTATACTTCAGTTTATTTCCACTAAGTAATAATTATCAGTAAGTAATAATTATAATTTTCGCGGTTGTTTGATGCTAAAGGGGTTTGGAAAAGCATCGCTTTTTTAAATATAATTATTTCTGGAAAATTCGATAATAATCTATTTCATTAACACATCACCTCTTTTACGTATCTATTTATTATATCAACGCCTGTTTTGTTACTGTAGTTGCATTTATTTGTGTTCCCTTCTGGACGTATAGATGTTGTAATTAAACTCAATCATTTATTAGAATACCTACTCTAACCTATCACCATTTATTGAACTTTGTCATTTTTTAAAGTCAGATGAAGCTTTACAATACCAACTTTTCCATTTAAAATATATTAATTATTGTTCAGTTTCAAGATGTCTATTTTGATTTATAGTTATATGGTTTAAGAAAAAATTAATCGTATAAGAAACCATAATAACTTAATTTATCATATTTTATTTTTTTCCCCAGAAAACCAATTATTTCACATTTTGTGGTAAATATTTAGCAAAAATACTTGTTCAATTTTGATGTACCATATGAACAAATTTCGGAAATTCATTCCTCATCAGTGACACTAGGCGTCAAAAATATAATAAATAAGTATTTCCTCTTTATTATTATATTTTAACACCATTTTAACGACATAATTTTTATATACATCTCGATAATAATTTTTATTAATTTTATGTTAGAGGAATAAAAGTTAAACGAAATCTCTCTCGTTTTATTACTTATGATTATCATGGCTAAATTTTCCTTGAGCATTTAGAATAGTTGAATAATGTAATCAATAGAATACATGACACTGTCTTTATGATTGATAATACTTTTCATTGGATAATTCCACTAATACTAAATAATAATGTTCATATTTGTTCGATGATTGACCACTTCGACGATATCTTTTAAATACGTAGACTTTCCTACATAAATTGTGTATTAGACAGACTAATATTCTCGTCATAACTTTGCAGCATTACACACACTGAACGTGAAAATTCTGTTTTATTTTTAAAGCTATATATCTATCATGTTATAAGAAATGATGGATGAATAAGAGCTTAAGGGTTTCAAGCAATACACTAAGTATAAGATAGACAGCAGACAAAAGATTGATACGATATAAGGATATTATGTACAACGGATATAGTAATTTGTAAGCGTAAAATTTGCACAATAAACCCTCGATTCAACTAATTGTTGAATCAGAGATTTTGTTGTTAAAAAGGTTTGTCAGGGATGTTTTTAAAGAAAAACATAAAAAAAATTTGGGCTTTAAAATAAAAATTCGATAAACGGGCTATTAAAGTCATTAATTGACATTATAAAGAGGATTTACTGTAATACACCATTTTACAAATGTACATTAAAAAATAACATGTCAAAAATATATTAAGGGAAATTTGGTATTCAACGACATGCTTTTCTTTCAAACCGTCTTTTACTTTTGAAATACAGTAAAACTTTAATAATTCGAAGTGCATGGGACTTTGGTGGTGACTTCCAGTTATCGGGGTATTCGAGTTATCGAAGTTGAACGATGACGTTACCTTAATACTAGTATATGTTTTCTACTACAGAAATCTTTGATGTTGAAAACAGTTACCGGTAGTCGAATGTAAAGCAATAGAGAAAACAATAAATACTAATAAATACTTTGAAACAACAACAACAACAACAATAATAATAATAATAATAATAATAATAATAATAATACAATAATGTATTAAAGAATTGATATCGACCGCAAATGCAAAAAGTATCCCTTTAATTTTAAATCAAGATGTATACGAACAACGAATCGGGAATCAGATATATGTTCACGTTTATCATTAATACCAATTTAAAAAATTTGTTAAAAAATACGAAGAGATAGTTAATATATAAATAAAATTACAAAGCGGTAGAATAAGTCTAAGATTTTAATGCAGTACTGAGTACCACAGGGTTAGTCGTTTGGAGAAATTAAGTCGAAAGTTAAACTGTTATCGACAGCGGCATCTTACTCGGCTTTTGTAATTAGAGTAGGTGTTTAGCGTACCTGTTAGACTTAAATGTCCGTGACGGTACTGAATGATAATCCGTTAGTTGATACTAATTAATACGGTAGATCACTAGAACTAGTCTCTTATATTGGTATCCCAATAACCGATATGTGATTTCCCTGATTGTGTTCTTTAATGGGCCATTGATCATACATTGTTAGAAAAAATTCGAGTTTTTGAAGTTAATTTTTAATAGATTTTTAAACTACAGAACAATTTTTTACTTCGAGTTATCGTGGGAATTCGAATCATAGAAGTTTGGATTATCGAAGTTGTTTTAATATAATTTATATAGAAAACCGGTCGGGGCAAAATAAAGACTTCGAGTTACCGTGGTATTCGAGATATCGAAGTTTGAGTTATAGCAGTTCTATAGTATGTTTAAACTACTGTTTGTTCCCTCATGTAAATCATTTCTTAGCTGGATTATCTAATTTCAATTGCTTGGCTTATGATTTTTGTCTCTATCAACTTTTTGTTCCAAGTGGCATTGATGAAGAATTACTTTCCGAAATGTACACAGAGGACATATCAAAATTAAACAGATATTTTAGTTAGATAGTTGATCAACTGCTCTTGTAAACAATCCGCTCTTTAAAAATCAGTTACATCAATATTCGTCTGTTTCGTTTTGTTTTGATTGATTTTTGTGTCATATTCTTAGCCTCATTTTCTGAAGCTTAGTACAAACTCCATATTTATAATGTTATGTCGAAACATTTTCAGTTTCCTTTCGAATAATAAGCAATGTTTTTCGATTGCCATAGTTTGTTTTTGGTTGCTTTGGCCATTATCTTGTTTCAAATCTGTAGGAGGCTGATTATATAATAAGATGTCAACAGATAATGTTCAAGTATTTGTGATCTTTCAACATTTGTTTAATTTCACAGCAAGGTTACTTGTAACATAACAATTAAACAAAAATTGAAACACTGAAAAAAGAAAATTTATCAGACTTAGTTTCAAGAGTATAATGATGTTATAGTTTTACAAGTGATTTGCGTCAATATTTTGATGTAATAGTATATTTTATCATTACTTTTTTTGTCAAATATCATTTTTACCATATATCATTATTGTTGCAAATTATTATAAATAACTATCGTATCAAAGATAATTGTAATTGTTTACTATAAAACGAAGGTTTATTTTTAAGTTGTTAAAATTTCGTATTTATGTACCACTTGTTGTAAAATCAAACTGTAGGTTAGGGATGGAATCTGAAACCTTTCATAGAAATGGCCATCGTTGACAAAAAAAATGTTACACATTATAAGTATCAATATGTGCTCTTGTTTTGCTGTTTTATATACAACACAAGAAATACCTGTTTAATTTTGATGTGCCACATGTGAAATTCATTCCTCATCAGTGACACTAAGACCGAAAAGTTTGATAGATAAAAAACACAAACAAAACAGTTGAAAATTAATTAATCTTAAGTTCCAAAATTAAATAAATCCAAATCCAGCTAAGGAATGCTGTGCAGGAGGGAACAAACATTAGTTTTATATAAATTTCACATTTAAGACGGCTGAAAATTTTGCAAAATGGTACATTTTCTGACAGCACAAAGTACTGCCTACTGAGTTATTTACATTTTTTAATTGCAATTATATTTCTTACTTTAAGCTTAATAGAAAGGTTGTGTATAATATATGACATAAGTTTTTCGTTAAACAGAAGAAATTAATTATGCCGCAAATATTCATTTTTATTACGTAACATTTATTTTAAAGGGTTATAATAATGCAAATAATAGAATTGTGCTACAGTAAGATTTTTGAAGTTTCTACGAAATTGTTCAGCGCATGAAATCTATAAATATCTACTAAAGATACTGCCGAATAAATCGTAATGTTTTAATAAAAAATCAATGAACCAACATATTTTAATTTGCTGAAAATATGTAATAAATAATTTTAAGCACATTATACAGAGTTGATTATAACCGAAAGCAGCTATAAGACTATCGGTCATTGACATTCATTGTCAACCATACACAAATAAGGGGTTAATGACTGAAAAATGGGTAATTATGTAAATTAAAATTCATTATAAAAATTATGTATTTTATATCTTGCTGTATTTATTGATAATTTCTTTTAAGGGTTTAAAGAAAGATTATGTAAAAATTCATTTATCATCCAACTAAAGATATTGGTTAAAACAATGTATATATCCAAATATTTAGTACTTGAAGCGTAGTGAATTATCGGCAGTTCTACGCCAAACGCACAAAATCTTCCCTCTGAGAGGGATTTCTTTGAATTTTAATAACAATTGTGGTTTGGTCAGTTTGTTTATATAGTAATAAAATTTAAATTAATCTGGACATTGATGTTACCTCAAGCTGTTTAATGTATTAGATATTTAAAGTGTTAAACTACACCTGTGAAAATACCTTGTGTCTATTGTCAAATAAAGAAAACATCCTCTCTCCTGTGTATCATCAGCATTGTCATTAAAAGTCTTAAAGTTAAAACTTATGAAATCATTGTAAATGATACTATATAAATTTATTAATATAAATATATTAATATCTAAATTATTGTAAGTAACCGAGAGTTTTTTGCAGAAGATTGTTGCAGAAAAAGGTACAAAAGATGTAAATCAAAGTTATTTTATTGGTAAGTAAAAATAATTGTTATTTTTTAATCAAAATTTAAGTTATTAAGCTATTATTTTTTCATATTTAAGAAAAAAATGAAATATTGATTATAAATGTAAACTGAGATTTTAAAGGAAACCAGGGTACCTGCAGAAAACCTTACGCGTAACAGTCTTAACAAGCCAACTGAAACTTTTTTTACACTAGGTACTCAAATAAATAGTGTATGTGAATACTGGGTATTAATTTTTTTGTCATAATTACAAAGCAATATGTAGTTGGAAAACTACATATTGTATGTAACAATAAAGTAACCAATAACATGTTAAGACACAAGTTTAGGGAATCATACAAGATAAAACGAAATAAAATTTTGTTAACTAGTGACTTTGTAAAAACAGTTGGTAAAATGCTTTTCAGTGGTGTGGTTTTAATATTTTTAGGAGGTTGTTACCACTCCTTGCTTTAAAAAGATTTTACCCATTCTTTCTATCAAAGTGATTGGGAAAATATTTTAAGCACAAAGATTTTTAATTAAAATATCTGGCAGGATACTGAGTATAATTTTGGTTTGACTTTTAGGATAAAATTAAAATGGTGGAAATCCAACTTAACCGTTTGAAACACATTAAAATTTTTGAGCGTGGAGAAAAGCAATATATCACTTTTGAAGATTTCATGAAATATCTGATTGACAACAGAATAGAAGGTGATATAAAGATTAGAACTGATAAAATTCAAGAGGAAGTGCTAAGACACAGTATTCAAAACATCCTCACGAAAGATGGTAAGAAGTTGATATCTTTTGAGGCTGTCATTTTGTATACAGTCAGCCATGCAAAAAATATACAGGTATGTGATCTCCTGCTAAAGGACATAACATCTTGTTATTATATACAAACGAAATAAAGGTACTTAATACAACAACATATGTTTTTTGCTTTCTGATAATGCAGTTGACTGGTATGTTTGTGTTTTATTTTAGATTTCTTCCCCCCCTTTTTTTTCTCTCAATACACATATCCAGGTAGAATTCAGATTAAAAAGTTACAGTTAGATGGGAAGTTTAAATCCTATAACAATAGCCTTGTCGACTTAAAGTGATACTTCAGTTTGTATTGACTTAAAGGATGACCACAAGTAATTAAATCTAATGTAGCATGAACTAAGGACACGCCTACAAAAAATTTTGCTCTGCGTTAGTCGTAGAACTGTATATATTTTTCTCATTTTTTACCAATAATCGATACATAAACTTTTCATCTACTATAAGAGATTTCATAATCTTTTAGAATGAAGTATATTAACAACGAAACGCTTTAAGAAAGCATTTCTATTTCATTATTCATATCTTTTTCTCTTTCAGTTATAACATTGTCTAGATTTTAAACCAACTTGCAATTAAAGATAGAAATGTATAACTAACAGAATATATAAACCATGCAATTGTTAAATGCCAGAGGAACGCATTTCAATATAACAAATGCTCATTTGTATTTAACATGTTTCATTTTTGCTTTTTTAAAATTTTTTAGATAAATGAATCCAAAACTGTCGACTTACACAGACATAAGGCTCAATAGAAAACACTTTTTATTTCTTCATTAGTTCTAAAATCTTGTTTCATAAAATATAGAACGTACCCGTATAATTAGTTTTACAATTGCATTTATATCTTCCACTTGACGTTATGAGGCAAGTTCCATTATTTAAACATGTATTTTCATCACAGCTATCGATTGAACCAGTTGTTAAAAATTTAGTTTTTGTGAGGTATTCTGGATCTGTAATTATAGAATTAAAGAAATAAATACTTTAATGAAAATATCAAAATAATTTTCTCTTCAGATTACAGTAGGTTACAGTATACTCTACCATGTTAAAAAGAGTCCAACACTAAAATAATTACGCAATAATTCACGAGTTTAATCCACACTGAAAATCTAAACAGAAAAATTTCAAGAAATTTTGCTAGTTATTTGATGCTTTCGGAGAATGAATCTAAAGGTAACTTGATAAATTTAAACGATTAATAATGGTATTGTTGACTAAAAGTTCTCGTTTCTAGTATTCACTGATTTCAGTAATTTTGAATAATATAATTTTTTAACAATTAAAATTTATTCAGTCTTATTCAATTTATTCAAACTTGAACACACACACACACACACACACACACACACACACTTTTTAAAGTGAAGGTTTTCTATATAATTTTGAATAATAATAAATCTGAACTTAAAACTACAAGAACTAAACAAACAATTTCTGAATCTCTTTAAACGGACTCTCTGAAATGCACGGTATGCATAAGTGCAAATAGTGGCGAGTAGTTTTTGTAAATTGAAAAAATAATCCGCTTCTATCTACATATATGTTTCTTGAAATTTTTCAAGAAAATAACTAAAAATTTGAAACTGTTCTGACAATTATTATTTTTGATATATAAAAAAAATATGGAAAAAAGCACCTATTCATGTTCTTTCAGTGCTCAAGAAAGAGGGTTTTCTTTCAGAAAAAAAACAAAATTTAATCTATTTACCTTTTAGGACTTTTGTATAATAGACTATATAGACAAATCATCCGTGTAGTCGTTAGCATTACAGTAGATTAAAAAAAGTATGATGATTTTATTAAATCTACTGCTTAATGTCATTAGCAATATAGAATTTTTATACAACTGGCCCCGAGCTTCACAAATATTCCTTAACTAAGATTTTCCTTAACTTAAATTAAGCAAATTTTGGCAAACTCTTTTTGAATAACAAGTGAAAATTTGTGATAAAACTAAAACAGATGTTACAAGCTTGTAGTGATCTTCAAATTAATACATTAAATTCCGGTATATCAACAAAATTAACCAAAAATCAAGTTTCAAATTTGTCAGACCAAAATTAAGGAAAATCTTAGTTGAGGAATAATTGTGAAACTGGGGCAAGAACTTGTTGTGTGCACAGAAGCGCTTTCCATCTTTATTTTTAAAATTTGTATTGTTTCTTTTTTGAACACTTTTGTATATATGGGTTGTTCTCAAACATACCTGTTTTTAATCTGTATTTAGCTGCAAAGAGTTTCTTTCCATACCGTTCACCAGAAACAAATTTAACCACAAGATCATTTAAATAGGACTGTATCACAACAGGAAAATCTTCTTTAGCTGGTTTTGATGAAAACGTCCAGTTTTCCAAATTAAATATATTAAAATTTCCAAAAGAATGGTCAGCTATTTCTAAGTATGAATCCATAAAATCGTTTTGCCCTTCGATCTGGAGTTTGTTAAACGTTAATACTATGTTATATCCAACAGGTGCAAAAAGACGGATTATTTGACAAGTGTTCATGGCTGCGTTTTCAGGATAGTGTAGATTTTGAATTGTTCCAGTTTTGTTGATATCGTCTAAAAAGTAGATATTCTTTTCCAGTTTTATGTCGTCTGCTTTGACTGTAAAATTTAAATTAAACATCAGGCCACAGCACAAAGAAATAAAATAACAACTGTTCATTTTGTTTTAACCACGACATTTTTTTCCATTTTAATTATGGTAATAAATACGAAAACCGACTGTCTTCTCTTACAAATAGAATAAGATTCAAGGAAAAAACAAAATCATTTTTAAAAAAATGTTAATTTTCTAAAAAATTGTTGCTACATGCTACTCCTCTTTGCATGTATCTAAAAAGCTTGAATAAATAAAATATTCCTACCAGGAAGTAGCTTTTGGTTTCTAACTCACTTTTCATCTAAATGTTTTAAGGCAATACCATGTATTTATATAAATAAGTGAAGGTATAAGAGAATGGAACATTCAATTTTAATATCGATTTCTTCATACTTTTATAGCACAAATCTGATACCTATGACACCCACATGATACATCATTCGAGACCACTGACATAAACCTTTTGCGAACGCAAGCTTTTGATAGATCAATCACTTGGCAGTTGGAAAACATATCATGACTACAAGAATGATGTTATGTCTAGCCAGATTTAACCAATTATAAAAATAAAGCCAGCCCAATTGTCAAGGAATCTCTAAAAAATAATCTAAACTAAATATTTAATAAAGATAAGACACACACCAAACACTTTTAAACAGTAAGAAGATATAATTTTAACTTTTTTTAACACTTTTCTGTTTTCTAAAATTTGTCCTTAATTGCATAAAACCTTTCAATTTATTTCAATCGAACAACTCGAAAATGTAAACTAACAATATTATTTACTGTATTGCCCTCAAAAGTGAAATTTATTTCTCGTTTTCATTGTAGAATTGTGTTATTATACGTGGTTTTTCTTTGAAATTCAAATTATCAAGAAGTTAGGAACAAGTTGACTTAAGCGTGACCAATTTTTCTAGTAATTAAGTAAACAAGTTGACTAAACGATAAAAAGTAGGATACATTGACCATTTTTTCTAGTAATTACGTGATCTAAAAACTAATTTCTAGTCGTATATGTTATTCAAGATCATTATTTTTATGTGTAGAAAGTTTTGACATCGTTCTCTTTACTGTTCTGCTGTTTACAACCTGATAATTTTCATAATAATAAAAAACTCCCTAAATTATAGAAGTATGTGAATGTGATCTATTTTAAGTCATTAAGCAGATGCTAAAAGTTGCATCTCGTTACTAAACCTATCAACTTTGTTTCGAACAAGATTTGAATTATAGTACAAACTTCATGAACCATAATTTCGGAATTACTTTGCACTGCAATTTAAGAGGCTTAACTCTAACATGGAAGTAACCAACAAAGTGAATGACGTTATCATTATATAATATTCTCTTAGTGGTTGTTTTCAGCTATGTTGTGATGAAAAAAGGATTAAATTATAAAGTTATAAGAGTACATCGGAGATCATGTCAGCAACATATTAAGACGTACTCAACGATGTTTCGTCATGGTGACATTGGTTACAGTTAAATAATAAGCTTATAACATGAGTGCATGTAAAATGAAATACTAACAGATTACTTACCAAAAGAATATTCAGCAGTAAATCCCTCATTGAATCCAATGTAATTTGCTTTAAAGCATACTTCTAAACTATTACTTTCAGAAACCACAGGATTAAACATGTTTAAAGTATCAGCAGAATTACACAATTTTAAAACATGTTTGTCTTTGTAAATAACACTGATATTTACATTATTGCAATATTGATTAAAATAAAACGTTTTCATTTGGAAAATCACTCGTTGACCTTCTTTTGCTATAAAAATTCACAACAGTTGACATTATCTCCAAAAGGAAACGGATAGTTTATATTCTGTATTGTGGTATCAGCTCCGGAATTCTGAAAACATTTTTCAGGATTAATGTCGGACCAAGATAATTTGAACCCAGTAGATGGCAAAGTAGAATCACTATGAAAATGAATTGTAACTAAATTAGATCTAGATAGCAAAAATACTGGAGTTTCGTTCTGATATAATTTACCACAATAAAGTTCTTTCTCCAACACACCTTTTATTATCAAATAATCATAAAGACAGTCTTCTTGGAATTCTACATCTACCATGAATAGCTTAATAAAAATACGGTTACTAGAATTGGTTTTTATCACAAATTATGGTCATAATTGGTTAAATATTGACCATTAATATCCAGCAGTGGTTTTATTTCTCCGTTAGACGTATTGAAAGTATCAATATATGACGTAGGCACTATAATAAAGAAATCACTGTGTTAAAATGCTATAATAGATAAAATTAAAAAATACCGTTAAAATACAAATTTGATGTAAGTTCACAAATATGAAGCATGTGAATAAAATGATCCAAAAAAGTGAAAAAGATCTAGAAAAAACCATTATACTATTGGTAAATCAAAGTACACAGAGAATAGAGCCATAACATAAAATATATATACGGTCAAATTTAGCAGGTATTTTGTAATATATTTACTACTCAGCAGCTGGTAGAATTAAACTCCCCGAGGGTATCCATAACTCAGTAGGCAGTACTTTGTGCTGTCAGAAAATATACCTCATTAATCAAAATTTTCAGCGGTCTTAAGTTTTGAAATTTATTGAAAACTAAGGATTGTTCCCTCATGCAAAGCATTTATTAGCTGGATGTAGGATACATATAAATTTCGAACTTCGGATTAAGTTAATTTTCAAGTGTTTGCCTTATGTTTTTCTTTTATTTAACAAACTTTTTGGCCCCTAGTGTCACTGAAGAGGAATGATTTTTGTAATATATATACATGTATTATTTAAACGTATTTAATAAGTTTAAAGTTGATAGTTAAAAATATACAGAAATAGAGAAATAATATAAAATATACATTTTAAGAACATATTAAGTAGGATCAAAATTAATTTAAGCTTTGGTTAAATGCAAATTCAAAGAATTTGTTAGCATATATTTCAATGAAACAAAAGAAGTTCAAAAATATTGAAGTGGATCAGAATCATATTAAAACATTACAAAAGCGTATTGACTCTAGTTTAATTGAGATACTTATCTAATTGACACATTGAAGCTTTTATAATAACTTAAATCTTTAAGCTGTTAAAAATCACATAACTGCATATTAAGTGACTTGTTAAACTCTTTAACTCTAAGCTTTTTTGTATTGTATTTGTTGTCTTTTCAAAATCCATATTTTTATGACAACATAAATGTATCATTATTTTTATTTGTGTGCTTGTAGTTTTTGTTATTTTCACTTTTGTTACACACATGCAATTTAGCCGCAACTTATATTTACAGGTACATTTATTATATGTCATACGACTACAACTAAAACAAAGTGTGTGTGTGTGTGTGTGTGTGTGTGTGTGTGTACAAAAATCATGTATAATTTACTCTTTCATTGGAACGTTAGACAATGTCAAAGCGTGTTATCAAAAAGGCTGTAGATTAAATATCTGAGGTATATCAAACTTTTACAATCATTTTCTTTAACTTTTTTTAAAAAGATTGAACAACATTCGCATGTTTAAAGATACTTTCAACACAAAATGTTAGAATAAAATAAAATCTATTTAAAATAATTTGTAAAAATTATCTATTTATTAAATTCTGTAACTTTCATCATAAAAGGCAAAAAAACTGTAACAAACGTGAACAACTTTTATTTGTTATTATCATCATTATTTAAAAACATTAAACCGGTTTCATTATTGTCAATATTTAATATTACCTTTTTTATTAACAGGTAATTTGCAGATAAATTGCATCTGCTGATTCACAAGGCACATTTTTCAAAATAATATCACCATTAGTTGATGTACTGTCATCCTGAATGGTATAACCTAGGGTTCTGACTTTGCAAAATGAACCTGGAATAGACAGACATTATCAATTATATTATGAAACAATATTAAACGGATGAAAAAGGAACATAGAAATTCTAAGTATTTTCACGATTGCATATAAACATCTCTTTTTAATTTGTTAGCAATTTAACTAACATTATAAGCTCGTTAGTAACGGTTAAAGTAAAAAAAAATTAAAAATGATTATAAAAATAAACACTGAATATATCATTATAACTAAATGTAGGATTTAAATTCTTGAAAAACAATTGTTACATCTTTATATGTCAGTTTAATATTTCAGTAAGAGCCATACAAGTACAAAGAGGTCAATAACTAAAAAAAAGAGGAGCAAATTGGTTTTGAAAATTAGTGACATTTATACACAAAAGTAACGATCTTAACATCTAAAATGGATTGGAAACTTTCATGTCAACAGAATCAAATAAATGCTTCACATTTCACCTAAACTCGGCCATGTGACCCTAGATAATTAATTAGAAAAAAAAAGTATTAAATATGTTTAATGGTGACGGTGGTTATTATCATATATGCCGATACGATTGTTTCAATCATTTTTAGTTTATATCTATCAGACTTTGTTTTGTAAAACTTTATACAAACTGTCCACTTCGTTAATTTCATAAAAGTTAATGTTACACTTGAATTTCAAATATGCTTTAAATTAAAACTTATCAAGTACTTAATAAATGCTTGAGTGGAAAAATCATTTTTATGCTTTGTTAGATGTATATCAGGGTTTTGAGGTCTTACAAATGTGTCTTTCTTAACAAAACGAGTTATATAATATATATTATATTCTCAGTTTTGACGTTTTTGTCTTACTTTCTTTATTTACGTGTGCGATAGGTTTGTCCGTGATCTATATTGAAAAGTGTAAGACAGATGTAATGCCCATATTGCATAAATGCCTTTCAGCCAATAAAAATTTAATTACTTGGTGTATAAATAAATTGGTTTGGTAAATATTCCATATAAACAGAAAAAAATTGTCAAAATCTAAAAAAGACAATCATAATTATACATTACTCAATATAGATGGGAAAACTGCATAACTGTGTAAGATTTCAAACAAAGTTAAAAGATAATACATATTTAAATCTCAAGTACTTGCTTTTATTTTTTCTAATTTTAAATAAATTCCTTTGAAAACATACTTAAAATTCAAAGAAATATGTTGACATAGAGCGTGCAAAATTTAGAATTTATTGAAGATATACAAAACAAAATATTAGAATTCGTATCACTTTAAACATGCTTTTTCAAGCTGAAGAAGTGATCGAACCATACCAAAGTCCTAAATACTCATTACCTTATAGAACAATAAAACATCTTTTGCTTTAAAAAAAACCAAACAAATAAATAAATAATTCAAAATTTAAAAAATTAATATTTATAAAGGATGTTGCAATGACAGGAATCGAGGTAAGTTACCATACTTAATAAAGATACCTTCAATTTTTTCAGATATATTCGTTTTTTTTATTTTGATTTTTCACTACACCTACCTGTTGAATTTTTTACAAAACTATTACCAATCCATATGACCGATTCTGATTCTCCTAAAAATAAACAAGCTTATAATTGTCACAGGATTAATGCCCACGTATGCATAAATTTATAGGAATTTAAAATCTCATCAATTCAATGAAAGAGTTAAAATAAATTGCAAATTTAACAACATGTAATCGATCTAAAATAAACATCCAGAAGTCTTTTGAAAGAGAGCGTGATTTTGTAATCGATTTTTTTTAAAAAATCTATATTTTTTAAAAATCATTTGAAAGCCCTAATTCTTTTATAGAACTGAGGTTTCAGAAAATGCCTTGGAATAGCTGATTTTAAACAGTTTTAAAATTAAAAATTTTATTCATGACTAGGATATTGAATTTTATAACTTTTCTATGAAAATGACACACACACACACACACACACACACACACACACACACACACATATATATACTATTCAAGTCTCCTTTATATTCAGCACTGTTAAAACTACTTCTCTTTCAATACAAAAAAATTCACTTAATTTCATACCATAGAATCTAATATCAATTTTTTTATGTAAAATGTTTCTACTGCAACCAAATTTACTTAAACGTTACCAAAAACCTTCATAAACAATGAAGTTAAATGCGGTACGTGACACATTGTTTGCTTTGGTATATATTTTTGCCACTCGATCCGAATTAATACTTTGAAAAATATGGCACTGAGCAAAACCAGTGTGTGTGTGTGTGTGTGTGTGTGTGTGTGTGTGTGTGTGTGTGTGTGTGTGTTGAGACTAGGTGCATATGTCGTATATTTATAACAGGATGTGTGTGATATCACAAGCTTGGTGTAACAAACTTTCCACAACTCCTTGATCGAAGACAGTTGAGTGTTTAATAATTTTTGTTAGTTTTGCTAATGTTTATGCGTTGTTCGCGTAAGTGCGCTTTTTTACGATTATTTTCTGTAGTACAGTTTTTACCAACAGTAATAAGTGTAATGCTTTCGTATTTCATTTTCAGAAATCTTTGTTTTTTATTCAGTTTCGTATAAGAATGATTGCTACATGTTCAATTTTACTAACCATGTGAGGTATGAAGGGTATTCATCCAAAAGTCAAGCTGTAGTCCACTTGTTACTAAATCACCACCTAATCGTGAACATGTATTTTGAGCATTGGCATATGAAAGGCGTTCTTGAAAAACAAATGTAAAACAAAATCTGTGATGTTGAGCAACAATATTTTCATTTGAGTCGATCTGAGACGTATTCATATTTTCACATCTGAAATCTAAAGAAAATTCAGACATTAAAGGTACTGAAATATCTAATAGTCTTTAAAATCGGGATTAAAATTGAGATTTGTCATGATTTTAACATATCTTGGGTCCATTATTCAATATGTTAAAAGACTTTGATAGAAACAACTGAAACAATAAATAATATATTTTGTTTTCTTACAATACTTCAATTTTCGCCAATTCCTAATATAAATATCTTTTTTCATCTCAGGAAAAAGATATTATAATTCAACAAATATCAAACCTTCAAAAATTATGAATAGCTTAATTGTTTAAATGTTAAAATAAAAAAACATGATTTTTTGAAAAACGCAAGAAGTGTTATATCAAAAGTTTTTGTTTTACTAAAAGAGTTTAACGTTTAACTATAATCCTTTTTTAAACATCTTTGTTTTAAGAGAAGACATTTTATTCTTGAATTGTTAATTTGATTGGAACAAACCGTTCGACTGCGATATTTCAGCTATAAATCCTGTCCGAGAGACTGAATGATCCGATTGGAAACGCAAAATTAAAACATTCGTCACTGATGTCCATGTCAGCATTTTCAGTTTTTGATTCCAACTTCCACACAAAGCAGGAAACTCTGTGTCACCTGGATACGAGGACAGTGTCAGATTATCATATACGCATCTGTTATAAAGACGGATAATGTTACATATAATAACGTGATTAAAAGTTGTTTTTTTCGTTTTATGCTTTTTAATCGAAGATGTCAGTAGTATAATTACACATTGTATTTTGCGTATTAAACAAATAACGATCAGAAAAAAATTAATCAAAAGTAGATGTTTTAGAAAAACAACAACGATAAAACATGAAAGCATAAGCAAATCGATATTATAATCATTTTGTTTTGTGTACAACGATAACACTGGTCTTACAAAAAAGCTATAATGGGCATAGAGTGATCTAAATAAATCACTGGTTTGGCTGTATTTTTTTTACATCTTTTTTGTTCCTTTTATGTTTTGCAATTCAATTTGTTGTTACTACGAGTAGGTATATGTTATTCAACAGTTCTGTATTTCATAACATATACATTGTATATGCAGTCAAGGCAATTTTTTTTTTATTAAAGGTTATGTTTCTTTGATGAAGATATTCTGAAATTTTTTCAAACATTAGAAATTAGCTATCGCCAATTTCATAATAATGTTTTTCCCCAGTCTAGATCCCTGTATAAGATCAGTTAAACTGTCTCTGAACAAGGTTGGCAACTGGAGTTTTTAGACACAGAAATACAAACAACCGATCTTTAACAAACAACTTGGCACACAAGAAAAATACAAAAAAAAAAATAATAATAATAAAATAAAAAAATAAATAAATAGATAACAATGAAATCTTACCTTGATTCATTTTCAAGGTCAAAATGTTTAAATGTGATCTGGGGATGATTGCCTACAGGAGAAGATATGTATATAAAACAGTCTACAGTATCTGGATACGTCGATGGATAACTTGGACTTGATACAACTGTGGTTTCTTTATCCTTTAAAGACACACTTTTGTTACATACGATAGGCTGGTATTGTGATGGCATAGTAACTAAAACACAACAAATAATTAAAGATAGAATGATTACCTTAATCGAAATGACATAATTGCATAATTGTATATTTTGTTTAAAGCTTTAAATTGATAAAAATCGTTCAAAACATATAAAAAAATCTCGTACGAAATCAGCAATTATAATACTTGAATAAGCAAAACTTGTAAAATGTTGAAGCTGCATTAAATTTTTAAATTTTTTGATATTTTTTTATTTTCTTAAAAGATGTATATATTTTAAGTAGATAACTTCTAATTACAAATCCATGAGATACATTTTCAAACATTTCATTACTATAACCTCAAATAAACGGAATGCTCTACATTGTTGGTAAAATATTTAACAATGACTAATATTTGCATTGAGCATGGTACAGAGACAAAGGACAAAAATGGTACAAAGTCATAAATGAAAAATTAATGAAATTCTGTGTTCAATTTATCGTGTTTCACCGTTTTGTAAGTTTTGGTAACGTGATCCGATTTTTTATGACGTAACCATTTATAAAATTAGATCCCACAGGTCTACCTCTCGCTGAGAAAACACTGCTATTTCTATATTCGTTTGAACTTTTACCGCTCAACAAAATGTATTATTGTTTATAAGGAACATCATTTAGTAGATCAGTTCCGTTTTAATTTTACTTACGATAGGCTGGTTAAATTAACAAAAGGATATTGCAAGCCTAGGCTAATCAAGGGCCTTAAAAGTTTTATGGCCGTCATCACAATATTGTTGATAAGTATGTAGTTACTGTATCCAAACTTATATTGGATATATTTGACTTACCATAGTTCTTTGTTTCCTTCATTCCCAAAATTGACTTGCACGTGACGGGTGTAGCTAGCTAGACAGGAGGTGCTTACCCTTCAGGAGCACCCGGCCTGACTTCCTTGATGGAAGTTCACGTGTATAACATATTTTGCCAGTTTGCAAAGTTTTTACTTTGTTTTTGGGATTGTGATATAGACAAGGACTGGTATGTTTGTTTTATTCCTAGTAAAACAAGTACATCAATGTATATACATAACACAATTACTTGTTAAATTTTGATGTGCCATATGTGCACATTTCGGAAAATCATTCCTTATCAGCGACACTAGAAGCCGAAGAGTTTGATACATAAAAAATATAAGTCAAACAGTTGAAAATTAAGGAACCTAAAGTTGCAAAATTGTTAAATCCATATCCAGCTAACGAATGTTGTGCATGAGGGAACAAAACTTAGTTTTAAATAAATTTCAGAAGACGGCTGAAAATGTTTGCTTTATGGTATATTTTCTGACAGCACAAAGTACGGTCTACTGAGTTATGGATACCCTCGGGGAGTTTACTCCACCAGCAGCGGTACCCGCTCAAGAGTAGTAAATATATAACACAAAACCTGTTAACATATAAATGATAAACACGTAATACCACGTTAATAGTTCTTTTAATTTCTAAATGATATTATATACATTCTTTAAACAGACGATTTTTGATTTAAAATTAAATAAAATTTAGCATTTGAGAAAAATTAAATCACAAAATATTGATATTATTAGTCAATACAAATATATGTAGCTATCAAAAAAACCGAACTTTCATCATAAGAGACAGCTTTGAATCACTTCAAAAAACTTGAAAAGACTTGAAGAAAATGTATTTTTAGTCAGATTTTGGACAGAAAGAATCGCATTATGATGTTGTATTTAAAATGATTTTTCTAACCAGTAGCTTTGAAAAAAATAATTTGGACAATCCAAAGTATCTGATATGTTTATTTTTTGTTTCTTTTCTTTTTTATAAAATCAGGCCGAATATGTCCTTGTTCTTTCTTGCTTTGCCTTGTATTGACTTGTTCTCTTTAACTCAGTTATGTTGGCAAATGTCAAGGTCATGTTTGCAGTGATTATAAAAGATTTAAAAAATAATAAATGAAAACTTAAGCTATAAAAATCAGTTATTCTGTACTTCAATAGCATGTTTACATTGGAACCTAACTATTATCTATGGTTTACATCGGAACCCAATCATATATCCATTATAGTATATAACTATACTGGTATTTGTATTATATATATATATATATATATATATATATATATATATATATATATATATATATATATATATATATATATATATATTTATATATATATATATATATATATATATATATATATATATATATAAAGAAAATAGTTTCTCAGTGTCCGGTAGAATATGATAAAATAATTAATAAGTACAACACGAATTTGTGAAGCAATTAGCATTAGCGCTTTTATTACATTTTCAGACGCTTTACATAGAAACATTCATAACATAGTAACAAAGTAAATAGTGATGACGTCATTAAGAAAATACGACATTAAAACAATACAATGACGTCATTATTATGGGAGATAATTATATGAGACTGTTAAGTTTTGGCATAAGGGTTCTAATAAAATATTTTTCTTTTTCTTTTCTTTCAATTGCATTGTCTGTAAATAATTTGTAAAACGCAAATATAAAAAAAAAAGACAGGAGAAATGAACTTCTCAGAATGCAATCAAGTGATCAACAGAGAAAAGTTATTTGGATGAACAAATTAACACAAAAATGAAAAAGAAGGCATCGGGGAAAATTTTGGAGATGCTTAAAAATATGTGGAAAATGGACTGTGATCGAGAAGAAGAAAAATCACTCAGCAGATGGAGATATAAAGAAATTTGGATGTTAGATTCTGTGAGAAAATACGGAAATAAAGTAGTGAAGGTAAACAAGAAAAAGCAACAAAGCAATTTTAAACGCATGAAAGGAACAACTCAAAAACCTAGGCAACAACGTATGCAGAAGCAGCACGAATTATCCCAACAAGAAACAACAAACAGCAGAACTATCAACAAACCAAAGAAAAATCTGTCAGGAATCAACCACAAACATATACCAACATTCCAAGGACACAAAGAAATAGAAACGCAGACCGAAGGCAGTATAGACAAAACATTAGAAATTACTCTATTTGGGGTAGAAATTCTAACCAAACCCAAACATCTGAATGGCGTTACCCATACAATAGATTTATTGGGAATGAGAAAATCACCTATATTGGACAAAGACCCAACCATTATTTTTTAGGCGGTGGCAAACCAAGCCAAGGACAATATTTCCCGAAGAGAAAATAAGAACCCAACCGGAACCTGAAACAAGAGTAGAACCAAAATTAATAAACCTTTCAAATTAAATTTTAACGCCTACCGAAATAAAACTTTTAGTCAAAGGCCTAAAATTTACACCAAGCCTAGATCAAATCCCCAAGAGCAAAACGACATCAAGGAATATACGCGAAAATTAAGATTAACAGAATATTTTAACACGAAAGACAAAGAAACCGAAGAAAGCACCGCTGATGAAGCAGAAGAAAACAGAAATAACATAAGTAAGGATTTAGTGTTGAACAAATCAAACTTCAATCCAAAGAAAGGTAGGAATTATACATTAGATACTGTATGTAACACACTTGAAAATACACCTCTGAATAATGACCAGGGGAGCAACACAAAACGCAACAATTTGACAAAATACGAATCAGATGCTTTGGCATCATTAATGAAGAATGATAATAAAATAATCAAAGAAGCTGATAAAGGCGGGGCCGTAGTGGTGATGGATACCGAATTCTATAGGGATCGAGTTTATTATGAACTGCTATCAAATAACGAATTCTACAAAAACGCAAACGGCAATCAGGATACGGTAACCATGCAAAAGATTAATAAATTAATTAACAAACACAAAGTAACATCCGATTTAACAAAAAAAAAAAAAAAAAAAAAAAAAAAAAAAAAAAAAAAAAAAAAAAATTGACTATCTCACGCATTTCGGTTCCAAAGAGAAAAACTTCTACGGTTTACCGAAAATTCATAAATCGAAGAAAATTAAGGAAGCCGTACATTCACAAAATTCGGAACATGTTATGTGTAGCAGTCCGGACGATCTTCAATTTAGGCCCATTGTAGGTGATCCAAATGCGCCCACTCAGCGACTTAGCAATCTATTAGATATTATTTTAAAACCATTATGTGTCAAAGTAAAAAGTTACATCCGGGATGATTTTGATTTTTTAAACCACCTTCCAAAGACTGTAAATCCAAATGCCAAACTAGTAACATTTGATATTATCAACCTCTACACAAACATTACGAGTGAACTAGGATTGAAAGCACTAAATTACTGGATTTTCAAATTTCCGAAAAATATCAACAGTCGGTTTAAAAAGGATTTCATATTGGAAGCAGCAGAATTAGTTCTTACTAATAATACATTCACCTTCAATGATGAACATTATAAACAAATGAAAGGAACTGCAATGGGCACTAAAATCGCCCCAACCTATGCAACACTAACTCTTGATTATCTCGAAGAAATATTTCTAGATAAAGTACAACAAAAATAGGGAAATCAATTCAGAGACTTTATCACAGCGAACTGGAAACGTTTTCTAGACGATTGTTTTATCATCTTGGATTACGATGAATCTCGTCTAGCTGATTACAATCAGATGTTAAATGAACTTAATCCAAACATTAAATTCATGAAAGAAACAAGTGAAAGAAAAATACCATTTTTAGATGTTCTTGTCGAGAAAAAAGGAAACAAAATATCTACCGATATCTATTTCAAGCCAACGGACACACACCAGTTTTTACATTTCGGTTCATGCCATCCAAGACATACAAAAAGGTCAATACCATACAATTTAGCCAGAAAAATTTGTACAATAGTCAGCGATGAAGATACAAAAAATACAACGTTCGGAAGAACTTAAAAATTACCTTCTTTCCAGACTTTATCCACAACAACTAATCGAGAACGAGATACAAAAAGCATTACAGATATAAAGAACAGAACTCCTAAATCTATCAAGACATGAAAACGCCGAAACAATATTTTGCCGCTAGTGACAACGCACAACCCGCGAAATAAAAATATTACACCCACAGTCAATCAATTACAAGAAGTACCAAAACAAAATTTAACCACCAAAGAAATCTTCAAAAATTCAAAATTTATAAACAGCAAAAGACAACCAAAAAACTTAAAAAGATTACTTTTTAAATCAAAATTTGCGGGAACAAATGATTTATGTGTAACAAAATGTGGCGACCCAAGATGTGGAACATGTGTGCACTTACAAAAAGGGAAAACTTTTAATTTCAAACGCAAAAAATTCACAGTGACTGCAAGAATGTCTTGCCAATAACAAAATATAATCTATGTAATTTCTTGCTCGGGTTGTATTGAATTTTATATATGGGAAACGGGTTCAACTCTTCGCTCTCGAGTAAGAGTGCACAAGCAACAAATAGATAAACCAGAATACAGAAAAATAAAATTAAGTGAACATTTAGATAATTGCGGAAAAAAGAACTTTTTTTATATTTCCGCTTTACAAATTATTTACAGACAATGCAATTGAAAGAAAAGAAAAAAAAATATTTTATTAGAACCCTTATGCCAAAACTTAACAGTCTAACATAATTATCTCCCATAATAATGACGTCATCGTATGGTTTTAATGTCGCATTTTTTCAATGACGTCATCACTATTTACTTTGTTACTATGTTATGAATGTTACTATGTAAAGCGCTAATGCTTTACAAAATCGTGTTGAACTTATTTATTTGTCTTAATAATATATATATATATATATATATATATATATATATATATATATATATATATATATATATATATAATGTGTTTTGTTAAGCATTTTTAGAAGAAAAACAGTGTTTTAATGTTACATTTTATTAAAAAAGCTAACATTTTTTGAACAATTATATATATTCTTTATAGAATTATAAGAGTTACGTTTGTTGTTCCGATATTTTATGGTGCCTAGCTAATAAATAATAATAATAATATTAATAATAATAATTACTATAATTCCCTTGATTAGTTATTAAAATAAAAAAGACAATTTACTGTAAATGAACCGTTGTTGGAAATTACAACACAAATTTTAAAAAAAATGGTATTAGTAAAATTTAGATTAAAAAAAATTAATGAATTAATTAAAAATATATAAATATTTTTATCGAAATAAATAACCCAGTATGTATATATTCTAGCGGAAAAAAGTAACCGTGCCTTAATAAAAATCATAATTTCGCTATTATTACTGAATGTATACATTTTAAAATTTGCACAAATGGTAAGTGTATATACCTGTATCATATCGCTCGGTCATTGCATCAATTGCGCGTGATTTTTACGTTTCATGCGCACGGGTCGGTTTTCACGCTATTGTCGCCTAGCTTTTCAGTGTGACAATATTCTAGGAATAATTTACTGTTGTTTGTTTATTTGGACACCAGAAAACCAGAAAAGCAAGTTTATTCGGTTGAAAGCTTCCATATTGTAATGCCTAGGCTAAATGAAAATGATCGCCTCCGTGCAATTGGTATGCTTGAGGCTGGTTTGACCCAAATCTTTGTCACTAGACATTTTGGTGTCCACAGAAACACTGTTTATGCTTTATGGAGACGATACCAACAGTTTGGCACCAGTAGAGACCGCCCTCGTTCAGGACGTCCACGCTTAACGACACGTCAGCAAGACAACCAAATCCGGCTTGTGCACCTCCGGAACCGTTTCCAAACTGCCAGTACTACCGCCCGGAGCATTACTGGACTACGCACAATCAGCCCCAGAACAGTGCGGAATCGTTTACGGGAAAGACATATTCGCCCACGACGTCCGGCAATCCGTCTAATTCTACAACGACGTCATCGCACAGCTCCGTCTTCCATTTCCACTTCAATCGACGAGACAAATTATGTTCACCGATGAGTCCAGATTTCACTTGGACAGCAGTGACGGACGCTCTAGAGTGTATCGGCACATTGGAGAACGTTTCCATGACGCGTGTGTGGTGGAACGACGTTCGTTCGGTGGGAGCAGTGTAATGGTTTGGGGTGGCATCACAGCGAATGACAGAACTCCTCTGGTAGTCATCGACGGGAATTTGACCGGTGTACGATACCGTGATGAAATCATACAGACCCATGTCATCCCATTCATTCAAGGACAGCAACGTAACGTCACTTTTCAGCATGATAATGCAAGAATACACGTCGCACGGGTTGCAATGGATTTTCTCGCACAGCATAACGTCAATGTGTTACCGTGGCCAGCCGTTTCACCCGACCTTTCTCCAATTGAACACGTATGGTATGAAATGGAACGCCGATTACATCATCGGCCCAATCAGCCTGTTGCATTGCAAGGGTTGGCCCAAGCGTTAGACCAGATATGGACCAACATCCCTCAAGCATTCTTTAGGCATTTAATCAACTCTATGAGGCGTCGCTGTCAGTCCTGTGTCAATGCTAATGGTGGTCACACACGATACTGATCTTGTGAACTGACTTTTACTATCTGCTATGTTTCTAGTCCCCTGTGTATGAAATAACAGTATCTGTAACCTTTTCAATGACAGGAATTTGTAAAGAAATATCTAATAAACAAATACGAAATTATTCATTGCTTTGCATTTTTCAAATTATTTTATAATCTCACATTTCAGTCATGCACAGTTACTTTTTCCCGCTAGTATAATATAAAAACATACATCACAACATATAATCGTAAATATTTTATATATTTATTTTCGTCTTCATTGAGTTAGATGTGGCAAACAATACTTTAAGAGTGCCGGGTTAGCTAGATAGAGAGAAGTATAA
Organism: Tegillarca granosa; assembly: GCA_029721355.1. Taxonomy (NCBI): domain Eukaryota; kingdom Metazoa; phylum Mollusca; class Bivalvia; order Arcoida; family Arcidae; genus Tegillarca; species Tegillarca granosa. The sequence goes on along the minus strand of CM056603.1, from coordinate 27,036,803 downwards.
ACTACATAGATGAAACTGCATTTCTGTATATACAGTGACAGATATTCATATCATTACAGTCGTTTGTTTTTCAAAGTTTCAATCGAATTTCATCAATTTTTTTTTAGTATTTCTCAAAGTTTTTGAGTAAATATATAACAAATACCTGCTAAATTTAACAGTTAATTTATCTGATACTAAAGGGTTTTTACATGGTACTTAGAAGAAAATCAACAAATCTCAAATATTATTATTTAACTTTACATAAGTATACTCCGTGGTTCAAAATACATAGTTTCAATCTATTTATCCATTTCTGAAATGTGTGCCGGTACGCTGATTTAGGCAGACCTCTAGGGCAAAGATTTATGGCCAAACCAAGGGCTTTTAACGACGACCAGATAAAAACTTTTAAGTATTGAAATTAGGAAAAAGTTACATGGGGATAGATTTTGAAAGAATGGTGGGTGTAGCGAAACGGTAACCTTCTTTGACATAAAAATTGCTTCACACAAGCTAAGATGTATGTGATTAGGTATTATCATAAAGTGGAAGAACATGCCTTAATCCTGAAACAAGGCGTCGTTTAAGATAATATTTCTTGAGCTTTTTAGTAAAACATCTCGGTAATACCGAGCTGTAACATTTTTGCCCTTTGGCACCGGAATTTGTACGACTATACCATCACATGAGAGGAATACGCAATAAAGAATCATATTTTGGCAACTACAGACATTTTACCGTGTTAAGTTAACAATTCTTGTTTCCAATTTTTCATACTTGTTCGAAATAGTGGACCCACGTTTCGTCACCAGTAGGAATGTTTGCATATTACCTTTAGATGAATTTGGAAAACATTTTGAGAAAATTGCTGATCAGTTTGTATTCGTTCCCGTTTTTGAGTCCGTCAATATATTCCCGATCCATGGCAGAAATCGTTCGTACTTTCAAAATACGCTTCAAAATTAAATGTACCCGCGAAAGCGATATGCCAACGAATCGTAAATTTTCATCAATTAATTTTTTTCCGGACTTTTGAGACATTTGCTTTTTGTTACAGTCAAAGGTTGGTCAGATTTTGCTGCTTCTTTGACAAATTCTTTGCCAGTCAGAATTCTCTTTCTTCACCCGCAAAAGATATCATAAGATACTTTATCAGACCAATAAACTTTATCCAATAAAGTAAAAATCTGTTTAACCAAAATGAGTTTTGAGCGATATTTTCTATATGCTCTTATATCTTCTATATTCTCAACCCGTTTTCCAACCATTTTTACAACAGTGGTCAATAGCTGGCTCTATTTAAATGGATGTAATATTTTAAAACTGGGGGACTGAAAACATATGTTTATTTTGTTGAAAAGGTATTGAATAGAGCATTCAAGTGTATCATCATCAACGAAATCGTTAAAAGCATCGCCGACCTGTGATACAATAAACATTACATATCGAACAGATCTTGTATTTTATGTATGAATTGGATTTGAACCGTTGAACTTTGGGGAAGAGTAGATTAATGAAAGTCCATTAAAATGCCATTTGAGACTTAAAGGATGAAAGCACAAAACATATTATATGTCTGCCAAAAGAAAATTAATTAGCTTAATGAGGTTCTCGGAGATTACAGACCAGACGGTTCTTTACACTGATAAAAATTGTGAGCCATGGTCAAAAGAAACTGATAAAAATCAATTAAATAAATAATGTTTGTAAAGAAGCACACGTCAAAGTATAAAAAATTAAAATATACGTGGTAAGTTCAGACAATTATGTACTAAATTGAAGCCTAAGCTTAAATTGTAGCAAAATTGTGGTCCTTGAAAACAAATTGAAGTGTAAACTATGGTCATACAAAATCCTACACCATTGTATGGGTCCATTTACATAAAAAGGCGAAGCAGCATTTAAAAATTATCTAAAAAAAACTCTTAAAATTATAAAATGAATGAAGAGCTGTTTCTAATCACACATTGTTTCATGTCTCAAAGATATTCTACTTTGAAACTGAAGATATTTTCCGGACGTTGATCATGTATTTTTAAAACAAAATCATATTTTTATTTAAATCAAATCCTATAAAATTTATTTGACCTTTTTTATTTTTTATATAGATATATTTCCATTAAAAATAGTTTTAAAAATTATTAGAATCATGTATCATAACATTACAATGTAACCTTTATTAACCTTGAATAATTGGTTTTTTTTTTAGGTATATAGACAGAAATAATATTGCATTATTTGTATTAGCCCGATAAAAAGTAATGCAATATTTTCTCTCTATCTTTTTTTTGGTCAATCTACGTCAGGTTTTTACTCCGTATTCATTATCATTCTAAATTTATAGGCATCTTTCATTTACACTTTTCACACATGGTAAAAATGTGAAACTAAATTCTAATTCGCATTGAAATTATAGCGGACATTATGCTTCAATCCTTGAAAAAAATTACAACAGTCAGAGGATTTACACAAATAAATAAAACAAGCTGTAACCATAAAGAAATTACGCTAAATGTACATGCAAAAAAGTTTAACTGCATAGCAATGTTATTTAACACTACTATCAGCATCTATAAAAATAGTTTTTGACTTAATTGTTTAAGTTCTATGTTATCTGCACCTGTAATGCAAATTTTTCACTAGTTAAGTTGGCAGACCCATTCGAACTTAGTTGGAGAACCGTATAAGAGTACTGTAAAATTAATTGCTTCCGACAATGACAACGAAAATTTATATACAAATTGGAAAGGCCAGAGAAGTCAGTAAAAAGGGGAATGAGAAATAAAGAGATTCTACGACAGGGAAGGGGTTATATACACCATGTGTTGTTTTAGATTGTAGACATAAAAACCAGTTTTAAATAGGTTTAGATTAAGAATTGATGATAAAAGGACTGGAAGAGAAATTTTTCGCCCGGTTTGTCATATGTTCAAATTTGATCTCAAATCAGTTTTTATCACATAGAAACTTTATTGATAGAGAAGCAACGGTCAGAAAAAATTTTGGTTTTAAGTGCCTTACGAATAATAGAATTAAATTGGAAAACATTAGAGAGAAACGTATATTAACATTGTACTGTATCTAAGTGGCTGACTGAGCAGAGCACCTACTCTAAGGAAATTTTAATGTAAGTGATAAAAGTCAGATGTTTGGTAAAAGATTGGTCAGAATAATGTCTCTTCCCCACTTGGGGCATTTGGCATGCATAATTGCCTTTTATAAAAGGCTTGGTTGAAAGTAACAAGTTTTGTCAAAAGGTTCTGTTTTGTTTGGAAAACATAAAAGATATTTTAATTGTAGTTAAGCGGGCAAACACTTGTCAAATATTGAAAATATTTTGCGCTGCGTCTGAAAGTATGTGTCTAAATCACTGGGTAGACCACGAGGTAGTAACAATCTTATCAAAGCCAGATGCTTCATGTATGTTATGCATATAGTACACTTATCATTAAATATATCTGCCCTCGCATTAGATGGATGAATTGGAGAAAAAAAATTAAAAAATACTCACTTCCATTTTTATAATGCTGACATATATACGGATTTCTTATATTACAATTTCTGTCGTTCCACCAGTATTCTTCTGTGCGTCCTTGACCTTTGGTAGGATAGTTGAATACACGTCTAATCTCAACACAATCTTCATCTGATAATCCATCATCACTTGGTTGTTTGTTTGCGTTTCCATATTGACTCCAACCCAGGAACCAATCTAAAAAAGAATGCAAAAAGGATAAGTTAATGATTAGAAATTTTTTAAAAACGAAAAAGCTCCAATGTTAACTACATACATAGTCATTTCTTTTTCATATGACTGAAAAAAATTGATTGGCTGTGTGAGCTAGCAAGTTGCCAAGTACGCGCTGTAAAAAGTAGATAATTACACACTTTGACCTCAAACGCATAGAAAAACATGCTCTTAGATTGATATTTAGAAAAAAATAAAATGGTTTGTCTTAAATAGCTAAATTTGCTGATACGGCGCTAAACCACATCAAACGAATCCCCTTTTTGATTTAAAATGTTAATTAAAAAGTTGATATGGGTTGGTAAATACATTCCACTATATTTAACTTAACCAAAAAGAAAGCTAAATACTAACCGAAGGAAACATATGTATATATACATGTTATAAACAAAAACTCTTCAAAAAAGAAGTAGTACGGTTATTCTGGATTTTAAAAATAAAATGAAACGTTGAACAATAAGATGTTTTATAAGTGTAACTGGTGGGCCTCATATGTAGATTAGGTTGTTAGTAATATTTGCCAAAAGAATGATCAACAAAAGGACAAACATAAGATATATATCACATTGTTTATGGCTTATTTTTACATTTTCATCGGTTGAGTTAATGTTTGCCTTTATGAGGTTTATGTTTTTTACCATGCAATTAAACTTAATAACACACTTTTAAGTCTCCTGAGATAGCAATTATTAAAGCAATCTAGTTAAGTGCTTAAAATATCCTGATTAATAAACATCACAAATATTAAACTTACATATCACTTTAAAAATATTAAATTATCCTTGGTAACATATTACTAAATGACAATTTATAAAAAACATACTATCATCAGCGTTTTTATGTTTATTTTTAGCTTATTTAATACACTTGTTATTAGATAACTTTTAGTAAATAACAATGCAGAAAATCTTCGACAACAGAAACATTAAATAACAGGCATATATAAATTCATTAAAATATTGAATTCCGAAATGTCGCGTACATAGGATACATGTTTTAAAAAAACTGAAGTAATTAGAATGCAAATGCATACACATTAAAATATTTTTGCGTTTAACCGTTTTATTTTATATATAAAAAATTATCGTGATTTTTCATTAAATGTGTTCTCTAAAAATGATTTGAACGTCTTATATGATAAATTTTGAAATTTATTAAAAACTTAGGTTTGTTCCCTCATGCAAAGCATTCCTCAACTGAATTTGGATTTATATAATTTTGAAACTTAAGATTCATTAATTTTCAACTGTTTGGCATATGTTTTTTATCTATCAAACTTTTCGGTCTTAGTGTCACCGATGAGGGATGATTCTCCGAAATGTGCACATATGGCAAATGAAAATTTAACAGGTATTTGTTTTATACCTATAACAAAAAACCTGCTAAATTTTGCTGTGCCATACGCGCACATTTCGGAAAATCTTTCCTCATCAGTAACACTAGAGGCCAAGAGGTTTGATAAGTAAAAACCATAAGGCAAAAAAATTGATAAAATATTTTAAATTTTTGTGAATGCTCAGACAGTCACAACATGAACAATAATATTAGTTACCCAAGACCGCTAATTTTAAGACTTCACTTTAAAATCTTTATTAAATATGACTATAAAATGTGGAGACGAATATATTATAACTTAATGTCTACTGTGGACGGTTATTAAACATGATTATATAGCGGTTTCAAAGTTGTTATCAATACTAAAGACTTTTAAGTGCTTAGGTAACTTATTATAACCCAAGACTTAACTTTGGACTATAATCAAACATGATTCTGTAACGATACCTTGCTGAACTGTGTTTCCAATATCGGTTATAGGAATGTTATTTATGAATTGTTTTGAATGCAAATAGGTTCCCTTTTTCTGTGTTTCAAGTTTTTGTATGAACAATTTACTAGTGTTCGAAAAATGCATCAAAATATTTTTCAAACTCCAATATAAGCAAATTAAAACAACGTGATTGTTTACGCCTTTTCTTGTTATTGTTATTTTCATTAACGAAGGTTTGCTACGTCAACAAATCGCCTTCTATCAAAATCCCCATATATATTTATTCCATCAAAATGTCGTTAACAAGGAAAAATTAATACCTTAGAGATATTTTATCCGATTCCGTTTGATGTTAAAAGTTCATCATGGAAAACCATCGGTATAATGAAAATTAGATTCAAAATCTTGAGTGATAATAATAGTGTAACGGTGCAATTATACATTAACATTCGCCAAATTCATTAAATTGTTTTATTTATAACAACAATAAAAACAATTTAAAACCATTCAGCTTATAATTTTTTCTCATAGACAGTTGTTTACCTTGTCATCAATAAACGAAGTACATTCGAAGCTGTACAACATTCACATTTTAAGATATGACAAAAATATCTTTGTATTTTTTGAGTTTGGCATTTATTACATCAACGGAGTAACACTGCCTTTAGACAATTTTATGTAAAATCCACTTAGAAAACGCTATCGACTGATCACTTTAGTTGCTTATCTTATGATTGCACGTGAATGAATAAAAATCATGTGTAAAGACGGCTGCAAAGCGAAATCTGGCACTATGATCATTTTCCTTAAAGCACACAGCTTGTGTTGATAATGCTAAGAAAAATGCCCATCGAACTAATGTTACAACCAAAGGATATTACGATAAAAATCACCAGGTGAACGTGCATAGGATATGCATTTATATTATATATCATACAAACATTTTTTATCTTTGTAGACTTAATTAGCCACAAATATATCCGATAATCCAACAAGATGCCGTTTAAGAAACATAAATCAATGCCTACCAGAATATTTTTATGATATTATCTTTTATGTCACACGTTTATCGTGGAAAATCAAAGGTGTAATGAAAATGAGATTCACAACTTCAAGTGATAGAAAATGCTACGGTGCAATTATACTTAATATAAGACAAATTCATAAAAATATTTTACCACCAATAAAAGCAAATTAAAACAATTGGATGACATAACACATTATCTCCCCTTTATGCGTTTTTCAGTTGTTTGCTATACCAACCATAACCACCTTCTATTCGAAAAAAACATGTTTTATAATAAGATTTTCATTCCTTTTGGAGCAAATTATTTTTAACTCTTTACATCAACCCAAAGTTAACAATGCGTTTTGAATATTTTATCTAAAAGCTGTCAGTGAGCTAATAAAAAAGAATGATAAATAATTAAAGTTGCTCATCTTATGATGTATTGCACGTAATTGATTTGAAATCCTGCGTCTTTTTCAATAGAAATGAGAACCAGCAAAGCATCTATTTTTGTATCATTAAAATGTTTCATTAGTGATCACATTTAATTTATATTATAGACACGATTTTCTATATAAAGGAATATTTTTTTCATTTTTTTAAGTATTGTAGTATTTAGTGTACATGCATTTTTTTATATTTTAATCGGCTCCATAATGTTTGTACAAAAAGGGGGAATATATATATATATATATATATATATATATATATATATATATATATATATATAAAGGAAAAAGTAGGAAAAGTTAATACAAACAATTAAAAATGTGTTGTAATAATATATATATATAAAGGAAAAAGTAGGAAAAGTTAATACAGACAATTCAAAATGTGTTGTAATAATATATTTATAAAGGAAAAAAGAAGGAAAAGTTAATACAAACAGTTCAAAATTTGTTGTAATAATAATAACATTATTATTAATAATATTATTTAGTAAGAAAACATTTTAAATACAAAACTACTAAAAAGGTTTTTTTTGCCTTTATTTGAGTTGTTGGGTAGGAATGATTTAGGTATTTCCTACATCTTACAAGAATATGCAGATGAATTTGCGTTTTAGTTTGCTTTATTTATGATAAAATTAGTTTTTGGAAGGAGATTTGCAAAACTTCAATGACTAATAAATGCAACATACAAGACTAATAAACCATACAACATGATGAATTTAAAAAATCGAAGCATATAACCAATCACATGTTCTTGTCAACAGGCTACATAACCAATAACGCGACACAATACAAGTAAACAAACAGAAACCGCACATAAAACAAGACAGAAATCATTCTAATCAACCAGTTAAGACGAACAATCTACAACTTTTAACAAAACGGGGAGTAATATATAGTGTTTAGTTATTGTATCATCGGAATGTAACCAACCATTTAACTCATTTAAAAAGCAGTTGTTTTTGAATACGCACAAAAGCATAGAACAACACAATAACATCACAAAATACAACCGCACATCATAAAAATCCAGGAATTGTACAAATATTGGATTGAATGACAAAGTTCTAACGAAATTTGTTTTTCAAAAACTTGTTCTTGAAAGAACTCAACTATAAGTATTCTCTAAAATTAGAATTTAAAAAAATAAAGTGCTATTGCAGTTTTTAATTTTTTTTAAAAAAAGTAAAATCCCTTGACATATTCATCACAACTTCTTCAGGTACTCTTCACATACCTACCACTCTAATGATGCTATTTTCCTATTTAGTTGTAAATAGAATATTGATTTGAAAACCAATTATACATTGCCTAAAGAATCAACAAAAATTAATCAATTTTTTATCATTAAAATTATAAACGTAAAATTGGACATTAAAACGTCAATCCTAGCGGGTACCGCTGCTGGTAGAGAAAATCTCTGCGAGGGATTTGTAACTGAGTAGGCAGTACTTTGTGCTGCAAGAAAATGTTCCTTGTGGCAAAATTTTTAGCCATCTTAATTTTTTATATTGAAATATTTACAATCGTACTGAATTCTCTTCAGTAAACCCTTTGAGAGCAACTGAAGTTATTTCCAAATAACTTTGGTTGGGCACGTGCGAACATAACCCATGACGTCAGGACCTGTATCACTGACGTATGAAAACGTCAAAAAAGTTCTACTACAACATTGTTTACAAATAAAACCTTGCAGTGGCAATCAGCTGATCGCTATGTCTTTTTTGTTGCGTTTTTTTCCCGAAATCGCTAGTTTATCAATCGAATTAGAATCTTTTTCAGAAATTAATTAGAATTTAGTGATAAATGCAAAGAATCAATCTGTGTTACGTGAAGATGAAACTTTTCGGTGAAAACGTAAAATAATAAAACGTTAAACGATTGCACTCGTTTGTTTCCTTTGATGTTGACAAGTGGGCGGGGCTTACTGACAGCGGCCAGCCAAGTTTGAAATTCCATGTAATGCATTCATGATAACCTCGTGTTTTATCGTAGAAATTTTAAAAGATTGTAAATATAAGGATTGAACTTTGATTGTACTGAATTTATTGGGTGATAACTTCGGTTGGTCACGCGCAAATTTTTCATGAATGGCTTCGCCATTCATTCAATTTGCGCGTGACCAACTGAAGTTATCACCCAATAAAATCAGTACAATCAAAGTTCAATCCTTAATTAAAACTAAGATTTTTTTTCTCATGCAAATCATTCCTTAGCTGGATTTGGATTTATATTGGAACTTTGGATTCATATAATTCATATAATGTTTGGATTATCTTTTTTTTCTAACAACATTTTGGTTCCTAGTGCGATTGATTAGGAATAACTTTCCGCACATATGGCACAGCAAAATAAAACAGGTATTTTTGTTAAATATTTATCTCTAATTCTATAATGCTTAAAGTGTCTTGTTTAAAACTGGATATCATAGCGTCATTTTTTAAGTCTGCAATGCTATAATGCTGAGGGTGAAGTTTTCAAAATTGAATATTAAAGCGCAAATCCTATATTTTAACACTATATTGCTTTATCTTTGGCTGTATAATATTCCTATATAATAAAATATGCTAGAACAAAACCCACGTAAACACGTTGTTGCAAAAATGATTACAAGTGACGCACATTATCTTTTATATAAAGTTCATGTTATTAATACATTTGGTGTATATTTTAAAACAACTGGATACAACAAAGTTATTAAAACTAAAAAACAATCGTTTGTCACGTTGTTGTGAGGTTTCTAAAAACAAAAAATCAATGAACTATTTTAAAAGCAAAACGACTTTGCAATTTTTACCATAGAATCAGTAGTATGATAATTTTAAGCACCTGATTAATTTTTGTTTTGGGATTAAATCACTGTCCACAACAAGTTTTATTATTATTTTTTGGCAATGTTAGAAATAACTGTTAGTTCAATTTATATCGAGATTTATCAACTTCAAAACATGACATTTTTCTCAGCCTCTATTCTTGGTCTTCCTCATCAAATAATTCACCAACATACAAGTCAATGTCCATATTACAATTACACACACAACACAGAGAGAGAGAGAGAGAGAGAGAGAGAGAGAGAGAGAGAGAGAGAGAGAGAGAGAGAGAGAGAACTGGCCAAATTAGTTATACATGTGACTTTTAAAAAACAGAATAAACAGATAATGCAGGTGAACAAAAGGCATTTACAAATTCATTGCATGTACTTGGCTAAAGCAAATGCAACAAGTGAACAAAAACAATTTTATTAGTCATTTTGAAAAAAGCTAAACAATACGTCAAAATTAAAGACAGAGTTGAACCACTCATTATAAAATATATGACTTTCACGGAAACTGTTCTATATGTTGAGTGATTTGGTATAACTTTATTGAAGGGTCCGTTTCCAGGATATTACAAGTTAAGATCCTAATGTGTTCCCGGATATTACAAATTAAGATCCTTATGGATGGCAAAATCGCAAAAATATAAACAAATGTTGATATAAATACGTTGACGTTCTGTAAAAAGTACTTGTAAACTATGAATGCAATCCAGAACACGAAATATCATAACAATGGCCACTATATATTTGAAATATCCAAACAACTACGAACACATCATAAGAGTAACTTAAAGAAAAGAATAAAAATATCATCATTTAGAAAATAAACAAATTAGCAAAATTTCTAGCCGTTTTAATTTTTGAAATTTATTCAAAGCCAAGGTTTGCTCCCTCATGCAAAGAAATTCTTTGATGGATTTGGATTCATATAATTTTGAAACTTTAGATTCCTTAATTTTCAACTGTTTGACTGTTTTTATCTATCAATTTTCGGCCCCTAGTGTCACTGATGAGGACTGATTTTCCAAAATGTGCACATATGGCACATGAAAATTTAACAGGTATTTGTGTTATATATTGCTATAGTTAATGTAAAAAAAACTTACAATAAAATCCTACTCTTGAGCCGTCTGGCCAAAAGAAATCATTCTCATATACCTTGTCGTTTGCACCAATCCATACAGAATCCATGTTCACTGTACAGGTATTGCTGTAATTTTTTAAAAATAAAATAGGATATGAAATCATGAGTAAAGACTTTTAAATAATTTTGATAATTAAGTTTTATTTATAAATAAATATTTTAAGTATAAAAATGGAAAACTGATGGATTACAACAATTTGTTTATATTTAAAGGTAATTTTCCAAGATATTACTTTATAAAGAAATTTTCAAGACCAATAGCAAAAAATTTCTAAATGAAACAATCTATGAAGTCTGTTTTAAAGAAAAAAACAATTCACTTTATAGGTCATAGAGATAGGCAGGCAACAGAAAGTAGAAGCATATGCAAAAGTAGGAAACTAGGGTAAATACTTGATATGACCCATGGCCCAAGTCTTTAAAAAAAATGTTTATAAGGTTTTTGGTTATACGTTGAATCGTAGAGCTAAATAATCATATTTTTGTTAAAATATGGAAACTTAACGTTTTGTTCATTTGGAATCATCTCTAACTCTTAATAGTGATGTCAAACCATATACCGACTGCCGAAAACTGCTTACGACTTTATCAACGAAATGCTGTCGCGATGTTTTTTTTCTACGAATTGGGAAATTTATCATTAAGAATTTCAGACTTTCTTTCCTAAAAATGTCATAAGAAAAATATTTCAACGGAATTTTTACAAACAGATTTAGTTCAAGATATACAAATATATGTTTAATCACGCGTAACCAATTTTTGTCGATACCGTTTTTCACAAAATTTGTCTTTTGAGCCACATTTTCTTACTTTCTTTTTTTTTTGAAAAAAAATATGTTGAGCTGAATAATATTTTTTCTGATTTTTAAAAAATTTAACAGATATTTTTGATAAATATTTAAAATAGTGCAAAAATTTTAAATCTCGAATGCAACACAAGTAAAAGTAAGCGATAGAGACTGATGGCTTTTATTCATTTCTACTATAAAACTGGCGGATTGTAAAGAATTAGGTAGTGATGGTCTAATTAATATTTGTTTAATTTTTTTGTCGTCACTTCATTGAATAAATAAAATATTTAATTTTAATGACATTAGAAACTTGACGTACTAGAAAAACTTAAGTCACTATGCCGATTTTGATTACAATAAATAAATGAATTGGATCCTCACAAACATTTCGTGTAATCAAACAAACAATACCGGTTCAGCGTTCAAATTACAATCCGAAAATATTAAAAAGGAAAGGACCATTCCTCACGAAAAACAAAGTCTTGTCTATGATTATCGATGTATGTGTCTGAATTATGTAATGCTAATAATACCTTCGTTTGAGATCCGATTCAATAGCTTTCTGTGTTTTAAAATTTGGTATAATAGCTAAAATAGCACCTTTACTTTCACAATCGTTGAATACTCTCTGACCAAGTCCTGGGCTCTCTGACCACTTCGAAATGATATTCACCAAAATCGATCCATGTTGATACACACTGTTCCGATGATGAAGCATTAGTCTCAACAACCCTCCATTTTGCATAAAATCCGGGTTTTGTGGTCACGTGATTCGAAACAAACCTCAACTGAACAGATTTCGCTTCAGAACGAAACACTAAAGGTTTTTTCCAATCCAGTGACCACAGTATTTAGTCGATTTGTTGTCTTCAATTATTTCGATAAAATCTGATTTGCATAGATCCCCTTGTAAAAATTTATCACCATTAACAGATTCTGTATGAAAATTACTGAATATAAACTCTACATAGAAAGATCCTTTTTCAGAATGAAATATACTATAAAGGCAATCTTCGTTGTTCAAATAATATAAAGGAAAATTTGTGCTAGAGATGAAGCCAGAATTGTCGTAAAAAGTCTGGTTTTCGCAACTACTAAAACTCTCATAAGAAAAATAAAAACCACCATTTTCGATGAAGATTGTTTGTTTGAAATGTTAAATAAAAAACGGAAGCACTGGAATCAAATGAAAGGCTTTGATCGGTATATGATGATTTTTGTCCACAAAAAACTAAACTTTTCCTAGATATATTAGTTCCTGTTGCAGACAAAGACAAGGCGGTGTTATCGGACTTAGTAGAATGCCCAGTTGCAGACGATTCTGTAAATGATTCATCATCATATGACACAGTTAGGTTGTCGTTATCACATTTTCCTTCAGGAGTTTTTTCTAAATCAAGATATAGAAGTTTTAATCGAATTCTATATACAATAGGTAGTACTATTCTATATATACAAAATAAATTTGGAAAATATACATCCGGATAGTTTGGACTGCCAATAAACCCGTGCGTATAAGTTAAATGTCACATTGCATTCTGAAAAAGAAGTTTTAATATTGTGAATCATTATTGTTGTAATATGAATAAGGACAATTGACAAAGTCTTACTTTCTGAAAATGTTCGAAAATGATACTAAAGTCTAATCTTAAGTAGGTTTCTTAAAAACTGGTGTCACAATTTTCAACCTTATGTATGCATTTAGCAATTGAAAAACAAAACAAAAAAGAAACATAATCAAGCAATTATCGGCGAATTAGACTAATCGATAGTTCAAAAATGTTTAAAAGGCATACAAGTATCCTTATTCCGCAAATCACCTTAAATATCTGCGTCGGAGTTGTCAATAAATAAACATTGATATTAAAATATATTTGTTATTTTGATAAATAAAATCAAATTAAAATAAATAAATAAATAAAATAAAATAAAACAAAAACTTTCAGGCGTTAGTTTATGCTAGATTTGCTGTTAGGCAATTGCGCTTTGTGGCATAATCCCTGCTTTTCCAAATAAAGATGTAATAAAACTGAACTCTTGGTGTTAATTAAAAACCTTACATTTGATTCAGAAAGAAGAAGTAGTTTTCCCATTAACACAATGAGAATCGTACATTTATATACATAAGAATAAAAACAATTAACTCACCGTTCCTCTTTGTGATGTAATAAACAGTTTTAAACCCCTTTTTGACAAGTTTATTATCACTAACTAATGATATAAATATAGCACCAGTATAGGACTGATAATACATTTGTCTCAGTCCACTTTTATTTTTCGAGCCACAAGTCTTCACAGATGTGTTATCGAAGCTTACTAAAACATAGTCATAGCATTCATCTTCATACGCACTCTCTATTTCAAAATCCTGAAACTACAACGACAAGCATAAAAAGTAAGAATTTTAAGTAGTTGGTTGGTTAAAATTAAAAAACTTACAACTAACAAGAATGGTTAGAATTTTTATATTTGGTGGGTTTGAAATCCTAAAATTGAAACAAAAAACTAACGTTGAGAAAGTATCAGGTTGATAGGTTGAATGGTGGATTTCAACTAGATCATGATTAATTTTATTACCCAAAAATTGTCATTTTTTTAATGATAGAAGCAACCAACGTGCATGAAAATTATTATTGAGGAAACAACTGCTCATACTAGTCGTATGGTGGAATTTGGAACCTCAAAGATGAAAGGCGCTTAAATCAGAGAGGTGTTTAAAACATTTTTAAAAGTGAACTAATGTCTTTCAGTCATATTATTGCAAATCAATTCCTTATATATATATTCTACGTTTCATAATTACTGTACAATTGATTATTCTGATGAAGTCTGTTTTTGTACAAAAAAAAATTTTTTTTTAAAAAAAAAATACTATTTTTTTTTTATGAAAATTTCTGTTTTTCGTTTACAGCAATATTATTACAAAGTCTATTTTGTTGACATGTTTATTCGTGGGATTTCGGTGTGTCAGAAAATAAAAATAATAAAAATAAATAAATAATTTAAAACAAGGACTAGGACACCATGAAAATGAATGAATAGACAGTAATTTACTTTAATACATCTAAAACATTTAATCAATAAAAAATCGAAAGTCATAATCTAAGCATCATTTTGACCTTGACTTGTAAATCTCAAATATATATGACAGTGCATGTTGAAGGTATTAAAGTTTCGAGGACAATTAAATTCACTTGACAGTCATTTAGTGTGTTTAAATATGATTTTTTATTTTTCAATTATCAAAATGTCAAGATGGCATTCGAAGACCCATGATTGATAGCCGATGAGAAAGTACACATATTTTTCTGTGCTTTTACCTGCTGATTATTTTTGTAACCAATTCTTGACATTTAAGATATAACTTAATTTACAAATAGTTTTCGAGAGCATCTACTTGTTGTACAACAATAGACTTTAAAGTGTATAGTGTCAATATTTGACATTACTGATCAGTGTATGAAACCCCTTCAGTGCAATCGATCGTGCAATTTTCTTCAATACTTGTCCACGATCTAAACAACTTATATTTTCACGAACGTGCATTTATATATACATGATATTGGTTAAAGTTCACAAATTGTTACGCAACTCGTTGTGTGCCAAAGGCTAATCCTTAGAAGTATGTTAAGAATTTTAAAGCTGACATCATGTAATTTAGAATATTTACAATAGAAAAATAATTTCTACGTTGAACCCAGTTTGATTTTTGTTTTCATTATTCGCATAAACATCGGTTTTTCACATCGCGCATGAATACCATTTCTGGTTTTTCCCTAACTGACCTATTTTTAGCTATCTGTTTTTATCTCACAAAACCACGTACATACTTCGATATTTTCTTCTTTTTTCAAGTTTTTTTCACGTTATAGCAAAATAAATATTTTTTCAAAAAATAAAAAATATTTACAACACCTATTGAATTCCTATGATGAACTCATTGTAGAAAATCTAGAACATTAGGCAATTTCCGTGACCTACTTTTATCAATCTATTTTTAACATTCAAGCCATCACATTTTATAGTGTTATTTAATTAAATATACATTGAAAATAAAAGAAAAGATATTAAATTTAAATAAATAAATAAAATATTTGTTTAGATTTTTATTGTATACTTAAAAATATTTCCATCGTCAGGGTGTTCTAAACGCTACACGGCACACTGCTTGCGGGCCACTACCATACAAGCTATGAGCGATGCCGGGGTTGAGACCAAACAGATAATGTTTATGAGCGGTTATCGGAATGAGGGCTTCTGTCAGGAGCTACTCTCGCGACTGTTCGACCATTCAAAAACATGCTTTTAGTTCGCTTCTTTCATCAACTGTCACTGGTAATACTTCTGCCGTAATTCCCTCTGCCTCTGACCATGCTTCTTCTTCACTACCAGCAACTGATAATCACGTGATGGTTCCATGCTCGGACCTGTGCACAACACATTCCAACAAAACGTCGCGCATTGATGTTTCCAATACCCTGTCATCCATACAATCGGGATTTTTGACAAATTCAACGTTTAATAGCTGTAATTTAACAGTCAATATGAATTTGTAACTTTGTTTGTCTATTCGAATAAAATTGTATGAAATATTTTTTTGTTTCCAGCGTACTATTTTTTAAACCGTCTATTACGTCACACAATCAGTGAGAAGGCGGAAATTATTTTGATTGACATATTGGCTGTTCCCAGAATGTTTACATTACCGACAAATTCGGTATATACCGGTTTTTCTTTCTTATTTGTATGACGCAATCGAGAAGTTTTTAAAAAGAATGTTAGGAAAAATATTGTAAATATAAGAATTGACTGTCATTTTTTCCTGGGTTATCAAGGAATGAACCAGATTTTAAAACTAGCAAATCTAAAATGAACTGCTTCGCAGTTCATCAGATTTGCTAGTTTTAAAATCTGGTTCATTCCTTGATAACCCAGGAAAAAATGACAGTCAATTCTTAAACATTTCTAAAGATAAAAACTTTTAAAATACCGACCGCTAATGGTTTTTTTTTAAACCGCTTCAAACCTTCTAATAATGAAATATTGAAGACATATGTTTTACCTTTATGCTGTTTTTTAAAAAAACTCTTAGCATTGGAATGTATTACTGCTTTTAAAAGTTAAATTTTCAAGCGATAAAATTGTCATTTTCATTTTCGATTTAAAATTTTAGCTAAAGATAGAAAACTGAAATAATTTTTCGGTATAAAATAAAAAAGGAAAATTTCCTCAACATTTCCTTTTAAATAATTTATTTTTTTCATCTAACAAAACAAATAATAGAAAAGTCCTTGTATTGTGTTATCTCATTAACGTAGGAATTTATATTTTAAAGTTCTCACGGATTTGTATGATGAAATTGTTGATAGAATTTGAAGCGTTTTATAACAAAAATATCAAGTCTTGATTGGATTGGCTCAAAACAGTTTTGACTTTATTTCAACAATAGCACATATATTTATTTAAACCTGAAGCAACACGTAAAAGAAACGTGAAAGGGCAGCTACACATATTTTTGACTAATAAAATCCGACCTTTAGTCTGAATGCGTACATGCTTCTCAAACTCTGGTGGGAGATGCTTCGCCAGTCTTAATAGCGTTAAACACCTTCTAAAAGGGAAGTTGGTTGGTAAAATGTGGTTTTCTGTCACAACATGAAATTTTCAGTATTTGTGACTAGAAAATTTTCAAACTCAAGGCTAACTTTTAAACACAATTTTATATAGTTCATTTTTATATGTTTTAAACTAGTTCTTACTTAAACCAACCTTAAGAGTGCTTGTAAAATCGCCCGAAAAATCACAACCAGTAAAGGCCCACAACAAGGAACACGTTTCTTACTTTCGGTCAGCAGTGGTCAAACCCAGAGTGGCGATATGCCTTGAGTTTGAAGGCTAAAGTCTAAACCTCTAGGTCACAGTTGTTTTAATAAGAAAGGAGAAGCAGAAGCCTAAAACACATCTACAATTCTTTTTAATAAAATTGTTCATTATATTGAAGTATTGGTCACGAACGTTTGGTAAACCATTACCAGGAAAGTCTTACATTCAGTTTAAAGCATAAAGCTTTTACCTAGTTTATATTAGCTATTGAAGCTGAAGAAATGTATTAAACGAAGTTTTGTGTTGCCCGCATTTTTCTTTAATTGCTATAAACTCTAAAGTCTTCAACTTGAAAAAATAGAAATCTATTTCATTTTTCTCTTCCTTGATCTTAATTTACAGTAATCGTCTATAGTACATAGACAAGTAATGGATATTCTTTTATTCATTGGCAAAATGTGGATTGGTCATAGTCGAAATATAACAAGCCCATACCTGCCCATCTAAACCATCTTCTTTCGAAAAGAGTGAGATTTAAAGACGAGTCCTCTTTCTATTGTAACATACCAAATAGCGGGAAATTTTAACAGGGTGCACATTGAGGCGAATTTAAGCAATTAGTTCAAAGTCGCCAAAAATAGAGCTGAGTTCCGTAAGTACCTAACCATGAATTCAATTAGTGAGTAGTTTTTACATGACTAGTACTCATCATCAATATTTTATGAACGAGGTTAGCAATAAGATATAACCAGTTGTAAATTATAAGATGTTTTTTCATCTTTCGTGTCGCTTTACCCATGGGACAAAGGTAGACCAACATTTCAAATCGCTACAACTGATACGCCAAAATTGACAACTAACCTTTTTTCATCCAAATCGCCAAAATTTAAGAACGCCAAAATAACCCGCTATACGTATATGCGTTGACAAAATTATAATGCGCTTAAACTCACCTGCAGATTCAATGGTAAAATATCTGTTGTGTATAAAATATATGTACAATTGCTGTTGTCAGGGTACCTGACAGGATATCCAGGACTAGACAGGTGTCCGTAATGTTTGACTTCTATGTACTTACGGCAACCTGTAAAATAAAAATTTAATTGTATCTTTTTACGGGAATCATACCAATCAAAATTAGATGAAAAGACCATCCCCATTAATGCCATTTTAAACGTTGTCTGTTTAATACTTTTTAGATGGTATAATGTTGTACCTTGTTTTATTTTTATTTAAATGGAGTCTGAATAAGCTTACTAAGAGAAAAACCAAACATTCAACAAAATTGTTTCAATGCATTTTATCTTTTCAATATATAAGGTTACGTTATGATTGTAAAAAATAGTGGAAAAAGTAAAATCAGGAAAAACAAAACCTGCCCACTACATGTATTAAGCGTTGTTAAATATTGTGATAATATAAAGATCAAGTTACATTATTTAACCGGTATTGTATTTGTACACGTAAAAAGACAAAAGAAGACACAGATGTAGTGAAGTTCTGGTTCTTGTATAGACTACCCATTATCCTTCCTACGACCGTAAAAAGGAATTACTAATAATCTTACCAATTAAGGACACTGGGTCTCGAGGAATCCATGTGGAAAACAAAAGGATTGTTAAATATAGAGATTTGGGGAAAACGGAACGAGTTCAGACAGAAATCAAGAGTGGAGTGTTTGTGTTTTCATCCCAATCAAGATTCTTACTTACTTCGTGGAGGTCATTTTAATGATGGGGGTGGTATCTCCGGAGAAAGCCAGATCCCCGTCAAGCAAACTGGCAAATTTTCCATCACTAGAATCTGCCTTAGTGGGATATGATTAATTAATAGTGCCAAACAAATCATTTTGTTTAAAAAGCAATGATTAAGTTGATCGAAGCTAGACAATTTCTTACCAAACAAAAAATGTAGAAATTATTTGGTTTGTTTTTTGTTTTCTTTTCTTTTTTTTTTTTTTTTTTTTTTTTTTTTTTTTTTTTTTTTTTTTTTTTTTTTTTTTTTGCAAAACGCCTTTTGGAAATCTTACTTTGACTGACATTACAAATAATTGTTTAGTTATCTAAAATAACTTGGTTTTATCCATGGTGGTTGATGTGATGTAAATGCTTTCTTTTTAACTCTGGTTATAGCCAAACATGGAATTTTGCTGGAATTCTCCAGTTCTAAATATATGTTACCTTTTGGTTTACATATGGTTGTGTTGACTTGATATATAGCACCGTTGTAATCTGTGATAATAAATCTATAGAAAGAATAAAATACAGGAATAATGATATAAGAAGATATTGATTTACAAATTACCCATAATTCTTGCCATATCCGGTCCATATTAAAAAAATCAAAGACAAATTAGACTGAAATCCTTTCAAATTTCGGTTATTAAAACTACATAAATGATACAAACACTGCACGAAAAACTGTGTGCAGAAACTACATATAGTGTATAGGACAACGTGATATGTACGGCCTGATGTGTCCATAATGAAACAAGACGATAAGTGAAAATAGATTCTCATGATGGGAAACTAATTGGTTAAAGGGTACTGAAGAATCGAATAAGATTATAGACATCATCAAGTTTTAGACATACATAATAATGCCAAGTGCTTTAAGCCGCAACGATCAGTAAGGACTGGTTTCTAGTGTTTTATTCTGAAACGGACAGGTCCCAGTTTCATAATCTTTCCTTAACTAAGATTTTCCTTAACTTAAAATTAGCAAATATATTCAATTTAATTTTGAATTACAAATAAACATTTATGATAAAACTAAATATAGACGGTACAAATTTGAAAAGATCTTAAAAATGGCACCTTAAAATCCTAAATACCTAAACAATTGGCTTAAATATTATGGTTTCAAATTTGCCAGATTTAATTTAAGGAAAATCTTAGTTAAGAAATGATTGTGAAACTGGGGCCAGATTTTCTGTGTTAAATGGTTTACATTTAACTGGTGACAAAAATGACAGACTAAAAAAGACAAAGACAAAAAGGTCAATCGCGATCGGACGGCATGAATTAGAATGTTCTTTTCACAGTTTTGATAAAAACGTTTTGCTTGGAAATTATTTTACACACAATGTGTGATTTAAACAAGCTTCAACTATTTTACTTATTTTAACGGGGCCTTGGTGGCCGAGTGGTCTTAAGCGCGCGCTTACGGATCACAGTGCCTCTCACCGCCTGGGTTCAAATCCCACTCGGGACAGATCCTAGTGTGAGAAACTTTGTCAGTTCGCTTGCCGAAGGTCGGTGGTTTTCTCCGGACACTCCGGTTTCCTCCACCATCCCAGAACTGACCGCCTCGAAATAAGTGAAAGATTCTTGACTGGGGCGTAAAACACCATTACTCCACTCTTCTCCACTCTGTTACTTATTTCAATACCAATAAATAAAAAAAGTTAGAATTACAAAAACTTTTTCAAGCTTAAGTGTCAATTATATTGTCAAGCAGTTTGTTAATTTATTTTAACGTTGCCATGGTAGTGTTTGTATACTTATACTGCCTGGAGATTTTTTACCATTAATTAAGCTTAGAACACAGGGGTGAATATCGGTGCATGAAGTAAACCGAAACATACTTCATGTTTATTAAACACAAACTGTAAAGTAATACAGATCGCGAGTAATTCTTAGAGTGTCATGATATCTTGACAAGTGATTTTAAATTCAAACCATTACACAATTAGGTAAATAAAGTTAAGAGGGTTTTTTAAGCACTCTTAACAAAAGCGAGTACATTTTTAAAAGCACACACACACACACACACACACACACACACACACACACACACACACTGGAAAGGTAAGCTTGTGTCCTAGATTTCAATTACAACTCGCAATTGAATTGGTCAAGGACATACGATTCCCTTCTAAATGAGCTATAAGCACAAAACATGTCAGTTCCCAGAGCACTATATGCTGTGTATTGATACAGGTCATTAACTATTTTCTTTTGAATTTCATTTGTGTTTGACATGTTTTTTAAAATACTAGTATATATAATATATAATTAACTGAATTAACAAAAGTACACGACAGTAAAACTACTCATTAATTAAGATCCTAAGTAAATTAATAAGTTAGAAAACTATGAATTAGTGCATAGTAATGAGACATACCGTAAATTGATACAGGTCGTGGGTACTTCTTTCAGTATCCAGGTGAGTGTGACAGGCGTTTGAAGATTTGTACAATTAATTGGTGTTTTGTACATAGAATCTGATGAATTCTTTTTTGATATGCTCTCACTTCGTTTATTTTCAACGGAACTGTTTTCTGTTTGTTTAAATTCAAGGCCATATATTCTTTTTACAGCCTCTTTGTGAGATAATGTAACTGGAAAGATACAAAAAAAAAAAAGAATAAATCATTTTAATTTAAATAAGTTAATAAATAAATAAATATATAAATAAATAAATAAATAAATAAATAAATAAATAAATAAATAAATAAATAAATAAAACATTTTAGAATAAGTAAATGAAATAAAATTAAGTAAAATAAAATAAAGTAAAGAAAAAAAAGTAAAATAAAATAAATTCAATAAATAAATAATAAATAAATAAATAATAAATAAATAAAATAGATAAAACAAAATTAAGAAATAAATGCTAAAGCTTTGGCAAACAAAAAGCTAAAAATAAGTTTTTCATCTTTTAAACCATTTTATTTTGCATAATATGTCTCAAATGTATTTAGACTTGTCTGGTAAACTTTTTAAATAAAATGACAACATAGAAATTACACTTGGTAAAAACAGTGCTTTTGTACGAAAAAACCCGAAAATTCAGAGGTTTTGTTCCCCGTCATTGTAATATCTAAATAGGAAAATGATTCACGATGACTCGGAACATTTAATTGGCAAATGGTCTATTGTTAAACTTCAAGTTCCCGCCATTTTGATAGATAGTTGACAATGTATCTTTACATGCACATTGTTTTGAAATACGTTTAATCGTCATAGTTCTAAAAAACCTTTAGCAAACTATTTTACAATTTTTAACAAACTATATGCAAAGAAACTAGAGAACAAAGTTATTCGTATTATAATTTTTTTTTTAGTTTTCTGAATAAAATGTTCAAAATTTATAATTTTTCATATTTTATTCAAAAAAATTTGAAAATTTACAATGTGACACCTGAGTGGTCTAAATCACACAGCGCCTGTCAACGCCCGAGCTCGAATCACACTCATAACAAATCATAGTGTGAGAAAGTTTGTCAGTTCATTTGCCGAAAGTCGGTGGTTTTCTCCGGACATTCCGGTTTCCTCCACCATCCCAGAACTGACAACCTCGAAATAAGTGAAAGAATCTTGACTGGGACGTAAAACACCATTACTTCTCCACTCCACTCCTACATAAATTTAATATGTTTAAAAGAGTTTGTAATCAAACACAAACATACCGGTCCACGTCAATAACACAATCCTAAAAGCAACGTAAAATCTTTGAAAACGGTCTAATTTAGGTAAACACATGAACGTCAACCAAGGAAATAAAAAGGTGATCATCCGCCACATGTGAACATAAATTTGAAAATAAAAAAGTAATATCTCTCTCTCTCTCTTTTTTAATTATTAAATTATTTATTATTATTATTATTTTTATTATATTATATTATAAAGTAATCTCTTTATTATTTCCGATAAAAAGTAAGTTTTATAATATTTTACACAGAATTTTATATGTGAGAATACACGGATGAAATAGAAAAAAAAAATAGATCTTGTGCCATTAACGGTACGGTTCGATTCATTATTGCAAGACTCTCTTTTTTAAATTGAATCATTAATTAAAATTACGTTGAAAAAATTAATTAGTATATATGAAAAATAGCTATTCCATCGAGGTATTAAAGTTATGAAGGTATTTTTTAGTATTTTATTAGCATTTAAGAGTATGATTATACTGTGTTTCGTATTTTATATTCCTTATATTTTTTCTCGTTTGTTTTTTGTGACGTATTATGGTTGCTCTGGCAATTATTTTTACTGGTTTTATTTTAAGTGTCAATGAACAATTGTTCATACGCATATATATATATATATATATATATATATATATATATATATATATATATATATATATATATGTATATATATATATATATTGTTTTGTGTGGTTTAGAAGCATGTTTATGATTTTTTTTTTATTTGAAGGTCAGGTTAAATCAGTGTTTTATAGGTAAAGAATACAAAAAATAGTAAAAATTATATATGGGAATTTATCAGATGGTATATATAAATTTTATCTGAAAATCATGCTATTTGGTTAAGCTAAACCAACCAAGAATACATTTCAATAAGAAAACAAGACTGAATAAACATATAAATACCTAAATAACATGTTCTAGAATTTCTTTGAAAAATAAAGTTGAAAACAGAAACGACATTATGATTCGTGAGAAAGCAATTATATTAGTTTTCAAAATCGTGATTTTACAAAATTCCCATCAAAAAAACGCCTATACAACACGTGTAACAGGTTTAAGTGAACAGCTTATGTGGAAAAATACACATGCTGTTTGAAGCGTTATTTAGAAGTTTAAATCACGGTTTAATTCTTTTAACGTTCATTCCTTCTTTATTGCTTCAATTCTGTCGTGTTAATTTGTTGTTTCATGTTCTGTTGTGTGATTAAGTTTGTTGGTTATTTCATGTTCTGTTGTTTGATTAAGTCCTGTGGTTGCTTCATGTTCTGTTTGATTAAGTCCGTTTGTTGTTCCATGTTCTGTTGTGTGATTAAGTCTGTTAGTTTTTTCATGTTTTGTGTTTTATTTAGTCCGTTGGTTATTTCATGTTCTGTTGTTTGATTAAGTCGGTTGGTTGTTTCATGTTCCGTTGTTTGATTAAGTCCGTTGGTTGTTTCATGTTCCGTAGTTTGATTAAGTACGTTGGTTGTTTCATGTTCTGTTGCTTGATTAAGTCCATTGGTTGTTTCTTGTTTTGTTGCTTGATTTAGTCCGTTGGTTATTTCATGTTCTGTTTTTGGATTAAGTTCGTTGGTTGTTTCATGTTCTGTGTTTGATTAAGTCCGTTGGTTGTTTCATGTTCTGTTGTTTGATTAAGTCCGTTGGTTGTTTCATTTTCTGTTGTTTGATTAAGTCCGTTGGTTGTTTCATGTTTTGTTGCTTGATTTAGTCCGTTGGTAATTTCAAGTTCTGTTGTTTGATTAAGTCCGTTGGTTGTTTCATGTTTTGTTGCTTGATTTAGACCGTTGGCTGTTTCTTGTTTTGTTGCTTGATTAAGTCCGTTGGTTGTTTCATGTTCTGTTGTTTGATTAAGTCCGTTGGTTGTTTTATGTTCTGTTGTTTGATTAAGTCCGTTGGTTGTTTCATGTTCTGTTGTTTGATTAAGTCCGTTGATTCTTTCATGTTCTGTTGCTTGATCAAGTCCGTTGGTTGTTTCATGTTCTGTTGTTTGATCAAGTCCGTTAATTGTTTCATGTTCCGTTGTTTGTTTAAGTCCGTTGGTTGTTTCATGTTCTGTTGTTTGATTAAGTCAGGTTGGTTGTTTCATGTTCTGTTGTTTGATTAAGTCTGTTGGTTGTTACATGTTCCGTTGTTTGATTAAGTCCGTTGGTTGTTTCATTTTCTGTTGTTTGATTAAGTCCGTTGGTTGTTTCATGTTTTGTTGCTTGATTTAGTCCGTTGGTAATTTCAAGTTCTGTTGTTTGATTAAGTCCGTTGGTTGTTTCATGTTCTGTTGTTTGATTAAGTCCGTTGGCTGTTTCTTGTTTTGTTGCTTGATTTAGTCCGTTGGTTATTTCATGTTCTGTTGTTTGATTAAGTCCGTTGGTTGTTTCATGTTCCGTTAATTGATTAAGTCCGTTGGTTGTTTCTTGTTTTGTTGCTTGATTTAGTCCGTTGGTTATTTCATTTTCTGTGGTTTGATTAAGTCCGTTGGTTGTTTCATGTACTGTTGTTTGAATAAGTCCGTTGGTTGTTTCATGTTCTGTTGTTTGATCAAGTCCGTTGGTTGTTTCATGTTCCGTTGTTTGATTAAGTCCGTTGGTTGTTTCATGTTCTGTTGTTTGATTAAGTCTGTTAGTTGTTTCATGTTCTGTTGTTTGATTAAGTCTGTTGGTTGTTACATGTTCCGTTGTTTGATTAAGTCCGTTGGTTGTTTCATTTTCTGTTGTTTGATTAAGTCCGTTGGTTGTTTCATGTTTTGTTGTTTGATTTAGTCCGTTGGTAATTTCAAGTTCTGTTGTTTGATTAAGTCCGTTGGTTGTTTCATGTTCTGTTGTTTGATTAAGTCCGTTGGCTGTTTCATGTTTTGTTGCTTGATTAAGTCCGTTGGTTGTTTCATGTTCTGTTGTTTGATTAAGTCCGTTGGTTATTTTATGTTCTGTTGTTTGATTAAGTCCGTTGGTTGTTTCATGTTCTGTTGTTTGATTAAGTCCGTTGATTCTTTTATGTTCTGTTGTTTGATTAAGTCCGTTAGTTGTTTCATGTTCCGTTGTTTGATTAAGTTTGTTGGTTGTTTCATGTTCTGTTGTTTGATTAAGTCCGGTGTTTGTTTCATGTTCCGTTGTTTGATTAAGTCCGGTGGTTGTTTCTTGTTTTGTTGCTTGATTTAGTCCGTTGGTTATTTTATTTTCTGTTGTTTGATTAAGTCCGTTGGTTGTTTTATGTTCTGTTGTTTGATTAAGTCCGTTGGTTTTTTCATGTTTTGCCATGTAAATACCTAATGTTGTTTTAGTATTTCGCCCATTTGACGTTTTAAGTTCTTACGTGCCAATTTTCTTGTTCTGTTTCTATTGTTTGTTGTTACATGATATATCATTTTTATCTTTTTTTTTTTTTTTTTTTGTTTTTTTTTTTTTTTTGTTTTTTGTTGTTTTTTTTATGGTTTTTTGGGGGGATTGTTGTTGTGTTGTCGTCGTTGTTTTTTGTCTATTGGTTGAAACATGTTTTGACTTCTATATTATCTTTTTTCGTTTATTTGTCATTTCAAATTCCGTCATTTTTTCTCTGTTATTCCTTTAGTGTGTTGTTCCATATTTTGTCTTGTTTAAATAATTTGTTCATTTGTTCTTTTAAGTTATGTCATGTTTATTTTCTCTTGATTGTTTGTTGTTTTTTTGTATTGTCATGTTTTATCTTCTATTGTGTTATTATCCTCAATTTGTTATGTGTTCGTTTTCTATTTTTTTGTCCGTTTGTTGTTTTCGTAATCTGTTAGTTTTTCTTTTGTTTTTTTAATATTTAGACCCATGTTCTGTCGTGGTATTTTTCTTTTTGTTTTATTTGTTTGTCGTTTTTTAATCCGTCTTGTTCTTCTATTGTTTTGACTATTTGTTTTATATATGTTGTCGAGTTTGTTTTCTCTTGGTTTTGTTTTGTCCGTTTGTGACTTTGACCTTTTTGTTTAGATGTTTTTATTGTCTTGTTATCTTCTTTAACTGTTTGTTATTTCATGTTACTGTATAATTATTGCAAAGAATACATTTTTATATGCTTAATTTTTTTATAAATGTTTTTTGTCTCTTTTCAAATAGCTGTGTTTTTTCTTTGCCTAAAAGCTAACCAAGAATTTAGCTTTTAAATACTTCGCACGTTTTAATATAACGACTACGTTCTTAAGAGTCCATAAAAAAATTCTTACATGTTTCCTGTTAATTTTGCAAAAAAGTTATCAAATTTACTTTAAAAATCAAATCGTGTATTAAAGATTTTTTTTTTCAAAAATTATTTTTTTTTCTTTAAATATGGTTACAGAAAAAGGTACGTGTAAACAGAAAAGTAGTTTATTAGGTCAGCAAATTGACACAGTTAAAGAGATATTAGGTCACACGTTCTTTGATTTAGAATGTTCCATAAAATGTTTTTAATTAAAAAAAAGTCAACACGTATAAAGAAACTATTAAACATTTTTTACAGTAGATTGGTGATTTACAAGAAATATCAATAATAAAAAGCATTTTTTGTATAATTAACTTTTCCTTATATGTTAGTTTTAATCATTAAGAATGACAAACATAAATCATATAGACAATAATATTTATGCATGTTTATGTAATATTGCATTTTTTAACGAATAGATTGTTTTTAATGCAAAGATTTCGTGCGAGTTAAGTTAGCACTTTGCAAATCTGATTACATCCTTAATCAATTAATTAATATTTGTTTTTATGTAATTATTAATTAATTAATTAATTAATTATAATTAATTTTAGAAACAATGATCTTTATGTAACCCGTATATTTCATAAAGGACCTCAGTGGCCGAGTGGTATAAAATGACATGCTAACGGACATGTTAAGCGCTAAGCGACTCCCACTCGAGTGTGTGTAAGTTTGTCAGTTCGCTTGCCGAAGGTCGATGGTCCTCTGCATTATCCAAGATCTGAACGTCTCGGTATAAGTGATTCTTGACGGCCGTAAAACACAACTGTTCCAATCCAGTTTATATCTTATAATTGCACATAATACTTACTCGTGTATTTTACCCCGGGAATCAAGTCTATGTTCGGATCAAATACCGGATGGCTTACACTCAAAGCAAACCCACCGGTTCCAAGATACAGAAGGTCTGTGAGGTTTGTTTTCTCGCCACAGTAAACAATGTCCAAATCGATACCGACTGTCCAGTGGATCAAGTTGACTACAAGTAGCAATATGAGTATTCGCGCACAAGGCTGACATCTCATGGCACGAAGGGTCGGTGTAAGATGGAGATGAATATTCTCTAGAACTCATGTCATGTTCTGAAAAAAAAAATTAAACGAAATATATTATTTAAAAAAATGAATTTCGAGATAAGGAGTCCGTAAAGCTAGAACGGAGAAAAAATTAAATATATAGAACTGCCTATTGTAAATATATTGAAAAGAATTTCGATACTCGGAAAAAACTTCTGAGGATATATATATATATATATATATATATATATATATATATATATATATATATATATATATATATATATATATATATATATATATATATATATATAAGTATTCAGTTGCCCAAATATTTTCTTTTTTTTCAATGTTCCATTCCGTATGTTAGATTTGGTAACATCCCCTCCCCATCCATTAGATTTTATGTCAAATTTGTGAAATGTTTAAAATGAGAGAAATTTTAGACAATTTCTGTCCGAATAAATATTTTAGTTGAGGGTACAAAAGGAAGTCTTTCCTTTGATTTCACCTATACAAGGTCGTTTGGTCAAGACAATGTTATCTTGCTGTTATAATGCACTTACATGACATGAAATAACATTTCAATATTTTAAATGCCAATCATCTAGATCAAAGATGTTGACATTAAAGACCAACGTGACATTTATAAAAATGATTAAAGCATCTTTCATCGGAAAAGTTGTTTTTTTTCACCCTTGAGACATTTCAGTACCCCTCTAGCCTTTTCATTGTACCTTTAACGTAAATACAATATCAACTTACATACTTAGTTACTATGACAACATAATCTATATGCGGAAACTCTACTTTTTTCCTACTATTGACGTCAATTGAAGTAAAGACGTTCAAGCCTTGAAGTTTTTACTCTTTATGTTAATATAAATAATCCCAGAATCTCGGAATATTTTTCAATAAACGTGTTCATCTAATATTTGTTTAAAACAGCTAAGTGAAAAGTTTAAAGAATTAGCTGCTTATTTGCACTTGCAATTTGTTTTGCTGTTATGCAGTCTGTGGGATCAATGCACGTCCATCTTTTTGAGGTCGTTTGCAGGTTGGTTGATTAAAATTTTGGTTAATGTCGCATTAACAATTTTCAACAACTTGCGATAAAAACGAGTTAAATTATCTCTAAGGATTTATCGAAGAACAAGCTCGTGTTTGCGTGAAATACCTGCATTGTACCAACAGATACGCCGAGTGACTTTTTGTTCAGGTGCTACCTCACCAAGTGAGTATATCGCAGACAAGCATATCACTCCCCGTTTATATTATTACGACATTGGGTGAACAGGTCAAAACGTTGTATTGCTAATGCCGTATGTCAGACGAGGAAGCAAGATCTCAAATCTTTAAAGGTCTGAATGGATGACCCGGCCGGAGCTAGATCCCAACACCTCCCATTTTATAGGGGGACGTGCGCATGTGCGCTGAATTTCAAAGTTGGTGCGCTCTATTTGGGAATTGTGTGTTCAGTTCAGACAACATATATCATTCTGTGGTATCAAAGGGGCTCCTTACCTTTGCTTTAGCGCCATTACTTAATTAAGATTTTCCATTTAATTAATAAGGAAGTGGATACAATATTTTATGGTTAATTGGTTCAATGTTGTTTTAAGTCGCATAAACAATTTTCAGCAATTCGTTACTAGACATTTTTATTCATTTCGAGGATGAATCTTAACACTAGTTCATTTAGTGTGTGAGTATGCAAATGTTTCTTGTCTACATTGCACTAGTGCGCACATACAGCGATTTTAAAGAGTGCTAGTACACTTGCCGCAAAGTCGCACAAAGACTAGCAAGTTCATTATACCGATATCGAGCCAACAGGGTATACGGCAAGGGAAAACCTTTCTCATTGTGGTGGACCGGAGGATGAAACACAATCTTTTATGAAACTATATGTAAACAAAAACACATATGTATGAGTCAGTAACTTGAATTGATCCTTCTTAATTTAAAACACATATGTATGAGTCAGTAACTTGAATTGATCCTTCTTAATTTAAAACACATATGTATGAGTCAGTAACTTGAATTGATCCTTCTTAATTTAAAACACATATGTATGAGTCAGTAACTTGAATTGATCCTTCTTAATTTCAGTTTAGGAAGATACATTTTGAAGCTAGGTTGCTAGGTTTGATTGCAATTATATTTAAGGATTAAAACTTCTTTTAATTTTAATATTTATTTTCCTCACGCTCTCGTCTTTTTTATCTATTTTGATGCTATCGAAGTGTTTCAATGTAATATACAACGCGGTAATATTCAGAAATATATCTAATTCATGAAGATTTGCATATAATTCGTGTAAAACAGATTACGGCTGTGATATAATCCTACAGTTGATATTCTGGCTTAATTGCATTTAAATGTGAAATGTGTATAATTAAAATATCATTAACACTCTTTAGTTAAAGAGTGAAAACTATTTTATTATCTTTCATACCTGTTAAAAAGCGATATACAGAAAAGAATCACACGCCGCATTCGCGGGGGATGGCAAAACGAAACGCAATTAAGATATTTATTGTCAATATGAAGCTTGTTTCTTAATTACTGTGAAACCTGTTGAATAAATTTGGTCTTAAAATTAAATGTCGTACTAAGGCGAGAAGACAAGTACACTTAAGATGTTCCAAATTCAACTGTTTATTCGATTATTCACGATTACCAGGCTTTCAAATCAAAACGAGGTTAAAATAATTATGTCCTTTAATGTTTTGAAACAGTTACAACAGAGATATTTTTCCAATTCTAAAAATAATTATTCGTAAAAGGGGAATGGTTCCAAACGTTCTCAGAGGTTTGAAGTAGCAGACCATATGTTTTGATATAGTCCCCGTTTAATTCATTGCACTTAGTATACTTTATTTTTAGACTGTCTATCCATGTGGGACTACCCGGAAGAATCTATTGTCTAAAATTGGAATTCAATTTCTTAATAACAAATACTTTAATTTATTTAATCTATTTTTTTTTTTTTCGTGACACATTTTTTCGCGAAAAGGGCTTCAAGGTACTTTTTCTAAGAGACTTTCTTTTCGAATTGACAAAACTATGTTTCGAAAACATTCACTAATGCTTATAGAAGCTTTTAAAGTTCTGTAACGATTATGCACATTGGGGTTTCATGAGGACCGATGTTGCGGATATATTTGTCATCCAAGATTTTAAACCTAATCGTGCTAACCCTTAGATGTCCACAATCGTAATTTGGCGAACATTCGTCATAAACACGTCATTATGAGGATTTCAAAATAAGTGATTTTTCTATTCAGTTGCTTCCATGTTCAGATAAATTCACGTATCATTATGCCGATTGTCTGTTGAATAGGCATTTATTTTTAAAATATAAAAACGAATTTTTACTTGTTGAATAGCCATTTAATTTTTAAATCTTAAATACTAAAAAGAACATTTCTTCGCTAGCAAAATGGCAGCCTCTATTCTAACAAAACAAGGCAAAATTACACAAATGTATTATAAGAGCTTTAGTGGCCGAGCTGTCTAAAACAAGCGCATATGAATCACTGTACCTCTTACCAGTTAGGTTCGAATCTGGTTATCCCTAGTTTGAGAAAGTCTGACAGGTGTTTTGTCTTTGATCTCCAGTTTCCTCCACCAACCCAAAAGGGACAGTCTTCTCAAAATAAGTAAAAGGATCTCGATTGGGGCGTAAATACCATTACTGAACTAAAACTACAATTGAAATTAAACCTCCCATTCATTCAATTCTGGTATATACAAGCCCCTAATAGAACAAAAATGACGTGCAAATGATGTAGCAAAATATTTTAAATAATTTGGAAAAAAAGATTTCATTAATTTTTTACTAATATTTTGAACAATTATAAACAACATGAAGTATAGCCCATTACGGTATGTAAAGATGAAAACCATAAAAATAATCTCTAATAATCGATTTTATAATACCGTGTGATAAACAAAATGTTACATTAATCACCTGTGTTTTATGATATAATAAAAAATAAATCAATAAAATATTCAAATAGACTGAATATCTAATGAAAGGTAGCAATATATTTTTTTTAATTGTTTTCTTTTTTTTTTTTG
Organism: Tegillarca granosa; assembly: GCA_029721355.1. NCBI lineage: Eukaryota > Metazoa > Mollusca > Bivalvia > Arcoida > Arcidae > Tegillarca > Tegillarca granosa. The sequence continues at coordinate 27,004,529 of CM056603.1, read as the reverse complement.
CTTGGTCGCTTTAACTGTGGCCAAGTATATCTTTCTTTTTTCTTTCTTTTCTTTTACTTTTTGGAACTAGTTCTAAAGTTTATGTACCTAATTAATACTACCAACTCCGTCTCTAAAATCGTCTAGAGGCATTATTAAAAAATTTTGTTTTTGAACTTGACATTAAATCGAAATTTAATATGCGAAATATTGTCTCATATTGATATAAATTTGTATTAAATTTGAACAAATTCTGCCATAGAGATTGCAGTTATGAAGCGGACGATTTTGAATTCAGACGGGGTTATGAAAATATATATCCATCTATCGGGTCTTTATATTCACTTGCTACAGGTCAGACGGTGTTAACAGAATGGTAAGATTTTCCGAAACGTATTTTTTCGTCCTGACTGCAGTCCATAAAGTTGTGTACAGAAAAGACTTAAAACATGTGCAATACTTCAAGTTTTACGAAGAACTTAAGATCATTCACTTATCGATGCGCTAGTTACTAGGCTGGAGCAGAAAATCAGAAAACCCCTGAGGAAGGCACCAAACCATAGACGTTGATCTGACTTTTTTTGGCAATAGGATTCGCACCCATTGACATTTGTACCTAGGTGGTGACGTTAACATACGCTTTGCCCTGTACGTTTTTTATATAAAGTTATACTTGATATTGTTTAACGTAGAGTTATATTTGATATAGAATCACATGATTTTACAGGGATTTTGGTACATTGTCACGTGACACTGTCATGGAAACGTTTTCCCATTACCGGTAGTATAAAAAGTTCCACACAAACGTAATCAGGCATCAAGTAGTGCACTTTCAAATTTAATGAGGATATAATTTTGTGACCCATTTAATTGACAAATCACTACAATGCTGAAGTTATATATTTTCATTAATTATTAAAACAGTTATATATTGAAATATATTGAATCCTTTTATTTGTTCGTTCAAACTGTTAACTATATGTATTGTATAAATCTACGTAGGTAACTTTAATGAGTCACAACTGTTAGATTTTAACAAGGTTTTAATAAAGCATCGGGTAAACACGTACCAGATTACAAAGATTACAAATGTAGCTAGCTACGTATCTATCTATTTCATAATCCAACTGCCTACGTGTAAAGCGGGAATTAGCAACCGGGCGTGGATTCGACTTCTAACTGTGATACATGAATTGTATGGAACCTAAGCTCACTTAAAATACTTTAACATTACACTCACACATCTTCCTACAACATGTTGACAATTTTGTAAAATGTACAACAGATACAGAACTTTTGCTTTGATGTTGAAATAATGACAAAATAATAACATTTGCGATAACTGATTTAATTGCTAATGTTAATGCTAATGATAGCTGTAACATTGAACAACTTGAATAAGATACAAACAATACATTCCATTCTGGAAAATATGTCGAGGGAATTCCACTATGAATGTGTATTCTACAGTAAGAAACAAGATAAATCCTTTTTTATTTGCATTTTCAGGGACATTTCAGCTTTGATTAACAAAAAACCGGTATGGTCAACCAAAATCATCTTGACAAAGATCGAACAATACATTCTAAAAAAAATCTCAAGGGGACTCAGTATAAATGCGTTTTCTCTAGTAAAAACAAGATTAACCCTAGATTTGCAAGTTCAGGAACATTGTATCAATGATCATCAAAAAAAAAAAAAAAAAAAAAAAAAAAAAAAAAAAAAAAAAAACAAAAACAAAAAAAACTAAAATAAGCTTTGAATAATTTTTTGTTTAGAAAAAAATGTTAAGGGTATTCCAAAGTAAATGCGTTTGTAAGGTTATGAGCATTGTAAAATGACTTGTGTGTTTCCAGGGCGATTTTGAAATATAGTACTCTTCAAGATGAAGAAGCTTGGAGAAAACAAGTATATTGTTACTAATATAACTGATTTTAACTAAAAACTGATGCACTAAAAGTATTTGTAGAAGCTTTAATTATGTGTATGACTTTGGTCCGTAAAAATTGAAACCCGTTTACATCCATGGTTATTTCAATATGACTTGCATATATATATTTTTTTATATTGTTTAACACATACAATTACAGTCATAAACGACCCAACATATTATTATAATGGTACATGTATTATCACATTTGACTAACTTAATAAGAAATTTCTACAAATTTTTATTCAAGGGTAAAAGAATGTGAATGATCTTAAACATATCGTTTCTTGGATATTTTAGATAGTGCCCAGTACTTTTCAGTTACTATATATATATATATATATATATATATATATATATATATATATATATATATATATATAAATATATATATATATATATATATATATATATATATATATAAATATATATATATATATATATATATATATATATATATATATATATATATATATATATATATATATATATATATATATATATATATCCTATAACTTAATATGTTATAGTTTATTTATATCTCCTATTGTGTAACTGATACTCACTTATAACATAAATAAAAAAGTACTATTTTCATATTTTGTCAGCCCACTTTCAATAGAAACTACTTTGATCCTTTTTGGTATACTTATTTGGATTCATACAATTTTGGAACTTTAGATTCAATATTTTTCAACTGTTTGGCTTATGTTTTTATCCTATCAAACTTTTCGGCTCCTAGTATCACTTACTGAGGAATGATTTTCCGAAATGTGCACATATGGAACATCATAATTTAGCAGGTATTTATGTTATATATTAACAAAGTATTATTCAAGATTCAGATAACACTTTGTACCTTTCATGTGTAAAATAACCATTGTATGTTAAAGTTTTTGATGTTAATTCCAAAAAAGCTTCATGAAATTTAGGTCTGCAATGTTACCTGTTTATGACAGGAATGAGATATTTTTTTTATATATTAAGAAGTATTGTTGACCTACTGTTTTGAAAATGTGTAGGAGCAACAAGTATAAATATGGAATCTCATTGTGTAAATGACAATCATAAATCACTGTAATGTAGAAAATAATTGCTCGTTGATATTTGAAAAAGATCTAAATAACTTTTACTCTTTCAAATACAGAATCAACTTTTGACCCAACTACACTTCAAACCTACATACTGCTTTATTATATAGGAATTAAGTCTTTTTTATTCATTTGTAATATTGAAACCGACGTCGGCAAAGTGATTAATTATCATCGTAAGCATTTAATTTATAGGCGTTTTAGAATAATAAATATTCAGAAATACCTGAAATGTATCCTATTTATTAATATTATTTTTTGTATCTTACAACATATACAGAACTCATTTCTGGCCTTTTTAGCTTTGAAAACAAAAAACTCTTAAAAAAAATAATTCTTATACTGAATACGAAATCGTCATTTACATTTTAATGTCACCATACCAAAGATATATTTTTTAAAATATAATTTGTATTTTTCTGAGATAATATAAATTCTGTTCGTGACCTGTAGTAAGCCATAAATAGAAAATCAGTTCGGTCATGATACAAAAGGCTTAAACAATCATGTATTTAATATGTTTAATTAAATAAAACAATCAGATAAAGAGTTTTGCTATATTCAGGTTTACATAATGGTCTTGTTATGTTTAATAAAAGTTAAAAAGTACTTTTATTATACATAAATAAAAATAAATAAATAAATAAATAAATAAATAAGTAAATAAATGCAATTTTACGTATTGTAATGATACTATTCTTTTCACAGCGTTTTGTTTTGAACAGTTCATGACTGATTTACATAAATTTGCATTTGTAGTAATGACCCGAATCATTATATCTGATATGCAATAGGTCTTACAGTAAAATCCATCTGTGAATATATATATATATATATATATATATATATATATATATATATATATATATATATATATATATATATATATATATATATATATATAAAACATTGTCCAAACGGGAAATAGTTTATGCGAACGAGTAAGAATAAACCAACAGTAAATTTACGATCCGAAGACCCGAAAACTACCACTAAGTGAACACTTAGATTTATGTAGTAGTGGTCGAATTAAAGTTTTCCCGCTTCTTAAAATGTTTAGATCAGGACCATTCAAAGCGGTTAACCAAAGGAACATTCTATTAAAGTTTTTAATTCGAAATTGAATGGCTAACTTGGGAAATTTAAAATTATTTACTTTTTATTTTTATCTTCCTTATTAAAACTATGACGTCATAATAGCGTGGCTAATTCATAATTATTAAGCATTCGCCCGAAGATTGCAACACGCGTAAAAGTACAAACGAAAATGTAATTTTTTATCTGTTCCTGTCATGGTTAGCAAATAGAGTATAAGAGTAAATTGGTTGCTATTTGTATGAAAATTTGCACAAATAACACATTTAGGTATAAAAATAAAAAAAACTATACAATTATGATAAAAGAAAATATTTGTCATAAATCTTTTTTTATTGGCTATGATATTAGTTTTTGAATCTGATCCGTACAAAAAATATGTTTTATCAATCGTGATAGCAGTTACTTTGTCAAATGTGTTAGTTAATGTACTAACAATGGTATTTAATAGCCACTCATTCTTAAATAAAATGTAATGTAATATACATAACCGAAAATATTCACGATCATGTATCCAATTTCATATAGACACTAAACTCTATTTTAGTATAAATCCTACACTTTTAGAAATTTTAAAATTCCTTTGTGATATTTCACACTTTTACCAATTGTCTGCAAATATCTACACCGAAGGCATATACTTTTTTCCAAAAAGGATTTCTCCAGAGAAGTCGCCCAGATTCGATGGTGGTTATGAACATTTTGTAAAAAAATCGTTTATAAAAAGAGAATCTGATGCACCAAATCCATAGCTTATAAACATTTGGTATATATGATATATAAAATAGGTTATTATTTTAAATTTGATCAGAAATGTTTATCTTTTAGTGTAATTTTAAAACTACCATTATGCAGGTAAAAAGCCTTTCTGTCCCCAGTTTCTTTTATATCAAAGCTCATTAATTACCGTATATAGAGGAATCTTAATTGTGATATTCCTTGTGTTTCGAAGATTGTCAGTTTGCTTTAACTTTCTCTATTGTTTCCACCACAATAGCCACTTCGATATGAGTGAAAGATTTGGTACTTGGTGAAGAAAAGCACTAGTCACTAGTCATACATTCCGATAATTGTGATTGATTTTATGTAATATTAATGAACTAAACATAGGCACTCATTTCTACATTGCTTATGATGATGATGTACTCAAAAGCCTAATCGGCCTTTCATTTGGTAAATGGCAGGTATTTTTTACCGCCAGAGTGGGATTGAAGTAGTTAGAGATGCTGTGAATAAAAAGAAGTTACAACAATAAATCATTATTAAGCAACCTGACAGCTTTTCATAAATTACACATACTTCGAATATAGTTTAAGATATGCGCTTAGAGCAACAGTAATCAGTAGGACGTGCACGTAAAGACTATTGTTCTTCTATCATGATTTATCACACTAAACTTACTGCTCGTTAAAACACGGCTACTAAGCCCCCTTACAATTTTTTGCGATTTGAAATTAGATAAGTGACAATACGATTAGTTTGGATGCTAAAAAGATCAATAATATGTAAACGTTGTAATTTGAATCATCTGTTTTCTTTGTACCTCGTCGTGAAAATATAATCTAAAATAACACACAACAACAAAACGTTGTCTGTTGTTTCCAATGAAGACGTAGCCTATTAATTACAAAAATAGTGCAATTTATTCCTCATACAGAAAGACTAATATAAGTCCACAGTTGGCAAATATGGTGTCAAGTAGACAACTGACGTCATAAAAAGATTTCTAACTCTTTAAATAAATTATATATATAAAAAAGTGACTATTTGGTTCAACTCATAAAAAAGTGACTATTTGGTTCAACTCATTTTTAAAATAGACTAGTTACTTTGATTTTTTTTTATTAAAGTAACATTGAAATGCTACAAACAATGTTTGTTATGAAATAAACAACTCATCAAATTTTTAATATATCATATTTAAACTAAAATTGGCTATCAGTAAATCTGTGAATGTTATAGATCTATTTATTTAAAGTACCGATGACATTTTGAATTTCAGACTGTCTCATCGGGCACAATTTCTTATCTACATTTGACAAGAACCTTCTTAAGCCGAATTTGATCAATGTGCTCTAGCCGTAGCCTGTAGATTAAAAAATAAACAAATTCTATCTTATCAGATGCGTATAAATCTGACCCCTTAAAATTGTGTAAAATTATGTAATTGTCAATTATTCATTTTTTCATAAGAATAAAATATATAACACAATTAACTGTTAAATTTCGATGTGCCATATGTGCACATTTTAGGAAATTCATTCCTCATAAGTGATATTAGGGGCCAAAAAAAATTGAGAGATAAAAAACATAAGCCAAACAGTTGAAAATTAATAAATCTAAAGTTCTAAAATTATATGAATCCAAATCCAGCTAAGAATGCTTTGCATGAGGAAACAGACCTTAGTTTAAAATAAATTTCACAAATAAAGACGGCTGAAAATTTTGCTAAATAGTATATTTTCTGACAGCACAAAGTACTGTCTACTGAGTTATAGTAACCCTCGGGGAGTTTTCTCCACCAGCAGCGGTACCCACTTAGAGGTTGTAAATATATACACAATTACCTGTTAAATATCGATGTGCCATATGTGCACATTTCGGATTCAAATATTTATGAAAATTAATGAAGTTTTAAATCACTAAGTTAAACTGTGTCGCTCTTAGCAAATAATAATTAAGATTAATTTGACTTTAACTTTGGTAATAGTGCTGACGTATCTTTATTTAATTTAGGAACAAGTACTTAATCATTGTCGTATACTTGTCAGACATTTGAGCGCCTCTATGAACCCATATGACGTGAATTCCTCTTTGTCAATCAAAACCTAATTTCAAATAACTAATAGTCATGAAGGTGTAGAACGTGCAATTTTATTTAAAACACTAAGAGCAGCTATATTCCAATATAAATGATTAATTTATAGCTTCTTACAGCTTAAAATAATCAGTTTTTATTGGATGTTTGTCAACATGGATAAAACAATTTTATAATAAAATGATGTTAACCATTAAACAAGGGTTAAACAAAAATACAAGTATGATGATGATGATGATATATTCAATATTTTGAAAAAAAGTTATGAAAAACTGATATCTCGAAAACAATTTTTTTTCTTTTAGTCCATATGAAATATTAGGTGAATCGATATCATATCAAGCAACATACCTAAGCTTATATCGCTCCACAAACGTAATTTTCAGTATTGCTCATTGAAAAAAAGAGATTAAATATAGATTATGTTGACAAAGTTTGTTTTTTTTTTTGATATTTAACAAGACAAAGTGCTTCTTAAATGTCAAAAGAAGCCAGTTATTTCAACAAGAAATATTATTATTTCAAAATAAAAAATTGAAAAACCATTAAGTCTACATGGTATTTGCAATTGTTTGTGAATCTGATATTTATCTACATGTATTTATTTAAAGGCACCTTGTAATTAATTCAACATTAATTCCTTGAAGTATTTTGTAATGTCTAGTAATTTGTCATATGAAATAAAACTTAAAGCCGTCTACAGATTTTCATTTGTTTGTTTTCCTGAAGGAATTAAAAATATATGTTATCTATAATGAGATATTAAGTGTTGAAATTCTATCATTAACGATATATTACTGTCTTATGTCTAATATCATTTATCTGCAAGACGTAGATTTTAGACATGTTTATATTTTTATTGCCACTAGTAAGGAATATTTTTCAGCTGACATCTTCTGATTTTTTTAAAGACTGAAGTATTTGGTAATAAATGTTATCGTTACCCTTGTGGATTTATATTGTGCACCACTAAAATCTTGAGTTTAAAATAAGTTTTCTCTCATTGCTCAAGAACGTTTATTCAGCTGTTGCTTCCTGTATTACAAAACACTTGTTAAACTAAATGTCAATGCATTTATTCTTCAGCTTATTGATAACTCAATGTTTTCTTTATCATGGATAAGGTAGGCATTTATGTGCATGAATTGAAAGATTTCTTTAATGCTGTTCATCATTCGAAAATGTATATCATAATGAATAAATACGTTATAAGTATCGATGAACAATATTTGCATAATTTCATTTGTTTTATTTTATCAAAAACCTTATTCAATCTTCAAAGAAAATTAACTTAGCTTCAATTTTATATTGCAGAAAATATTTTTTTATAAAACACGCTTAATCTGTCTTCTTGACATCAAATAAGCTTTTACCTCGTTTGACTAAATAATGCATCGATTAAGTGATAAAAATTACGGTTGAGATATGACTTTTAAAACATGAAGTGAAAAATTCCTTCCAACAAATCAAATGTATTTATTAATAAGTACCTGGTTAAATGTCATTAAATGACTTTGTTTCTGTCATTGAATCATATGTTTATCATGTTTTATTGAAGCTATAAATATATAACACAAACACAAGTCAAATTTTGATGTGCCAGATGTGCACATTTCGGAAATTCATTCCTCATCAGTGACACTAAGACCGAAAAGTTTGATAGATAAAAAACATAAGCCAAACCGTTGAAAATAAATAAATCTAAAGTCCTAAAATTATATAAATCCAAATCCAGCTAAGGAATGCTCTGCATGAGGGAACAAACCTTTAAATAAATTTCAAAATTTTAGACGGCGGAACATTTGGTAAATGGTACTTTTTCTGACAACACAAAGTACTGCCTACTGAGTTATGGATACACTCGGGGGGAGTTTTACTTTAAATGAGTTTTAGTTAAAATGAGTGTTTGGAAAAGTGAGAATTACCTGAAACAAGCCACAATAAAAGATCGAATCAAACTAAATAAGAAAATATGAGATTTACTCAGTGAGGGGTATGCTTTAATGTGGCATAATAAATTAGTGAGGAATCATCATAACAAAACAGGCCATGATGGCGCGCTAGTACAGACAATATTACACACTAGCATATGTTAAATATATAAAGAGCAAATCTTTAGAAATTCATAAACTTGCTCTCGTCGCAAATAGCTGAAAAATCGCTGATGCTTTGTTAAGCAATATTACATACAACTATTCAACCAATCAATATTAAAATTCAATATCATATAATATCAGCTATAATTTTGCTACATTTAACATATCTAGAACCTCTTAAATAACTAACAACATGTCATGCAAGATTTTATTTAATATTGTTAAACACTATTAGGTTAACTAGATGAAATAGGTACTTAAATAATTCACTAATATTTAATAATCTGTTCTTTGTTCCGCTCGGCTGTCAATAGTTTATGAAAATAAAAACAAAACTATACTATAATACTTTTTGGATGTATAAATCCTAGTATAAAATGAATTGAATATTTTAACTTCAACATAATTTTTTATAAAATTCTGCATGTTAGACAACGTTGACAAAAATGACCAAAATGTGTTTTTATGCAAACTATTATTTTTGCAGTATTATTACACGTAAGACGATCATGTGCGAGTTTTAACTCCCAAAATCTCGAATACTACCAACATTAATTTCAATTTAACAGATGAGAAACAGCTCTTGTTTAATCCAGTGTCAAATTTTCACTAAAAGAGAAAAAAAAAAGAAAAAAAAATCCCATTGATTATATGAAACTTCACCGAGTTGATAGTATAAGAATATTTTCAAATTCATTTACTTGATGAGAACAAAGGATAAAATATTTGTTTTTAGCAACAAAGAAGTTTATTTAAAAATAATCTATTAATGTTAGAAACGTAAGAGGAAAAAATACTCATTGTTTAGAGAATTATGTTTGTTTAATACGTTTGACGCTCAAAGTCTTACGAAGATATCAAACAAGTTATTTAAGCTTGAATTACACTACCCACTTACAACATTTTTTTCCTCATTTGAAAAAAGTAAACGAATAATTAATTGATAATTTATAGTTTTTGTTATTAATCTAAGATAATATATACGTGTACATGACAAGTGCTTACGTACTCAAAAAAATCATGTTTATCTTTTCTCTAAAGATTGATTTGTGAGATAGTATAAAAAACAGTAAGTGCTTACACATGAAAATAATAATAATAATAATAATAATATTGATGAGGATGATGATGATAATAAAATGTTCAGGGTTCAATTCTAATAATAGGAAAAAATTGAGATTATGAAAAAGGTATAATATATAATGTATTTTTCTCGGGAATGGTTTTTCACTTGTAAAATGTATTAATAATGAATGTACGTATTTTGAACATGTAAGTTATTTTAAAGATACATATTGTATTTTATATTTTGCTCTTCCGATCGAAAGAATAAAATTACAATAGTTTATAATAGTTCTATATTTTATATATAATACGAAATGAGTGTTTTAGAAATTTCCAACCTTGACGTTTATTATTAGAGTATATTAAAATATTATTTTTTAACCTAAAATTGAAAATATGACAAAAACAGTTTAGATTTACAAATAACGGTTTACATCAATATCTTCGACATTTTACGTTTTTAAAATATGATAAGTACCCTTATTTTTGAAAACAAACAAGTTATATTTGATAATGTTTTTGTTAAACTTACAGTATATCATGTCATTTTACCTTATACGATGCCAATATGGAAAACAAAGACAAACTGAAGAATTTGGCACCCTTAGAAACATTTGAAACCTTTAATGAAAAGATATTGTTTATTGAAAATATTTTCTCATATATAATATTTAATACAAAATCAGTGTCCAATTTTGACGTTTATTGTTAGAGTATATTGTAAGACTTTTTAACAAATGAAAATACAAAAAATATACTGAAACATAAGCACCTTTTGAAACATTTAAAACCTTTTTTACCATAAAAGTTATATTTTTGAAAAAAATCTTTTACATCACTTTCGATTTTAATGATTTGTCATTATCTTCTTAAGACAAATTTAACAAATCAAAAAATTTTCGACATTTATCACATACCAAACAATAAAAATATAAATTGAGTAAGTGTGTATACAAAATTGTTCAAGTATAAAATACAGGTAAAATGGTAAAAGTAAAACATTATACTGGAAAATAAAAAACAATCTGATCAAAAACATATACAAACGCTTTTGACCAATCAGAAATCAGTAAGTGGCTTTGCGTTAGATATGTCGCTTTATTTGTGATCTGAGATTTATTTGATTGTATCATGATTGATAGTGAAAGAGTATAATGGCAATACAGTGATCAAGATAAAAGATTTCGAAATTTGCAGCTGGGTACACCTATATTACAAAAGCAATGCAAACAAGGACTTTAACACACTGAATGGTTGAATACTGGTAAAATAATGAAAAAAAACTGTAACGTTACTTGGAAACGCCAACGGATCTTGAACTTAAACATGATACAATGCAAGTAAAGACGGAAAAAGACAATCAAGATTAAGAGAAAAAACACATATTTAAACTACTGATTAAAAATGCGCCTGGCTCGATACTTTTAACAGACCTTAGAGGTATATCAAATGCTGTATATGTAATGCCTATAGCAATCCAGGTTAATTAGTAACTTTTGGTTGATTGAAAAATATGCTACTTCCTCATGGGACACAAATATACAAGAACTGTTTAAATCATTTAATTCAATACACAGAGAGGACCGGAATCAAGACCAAACTATGTCGATGGAACTGAAGCTTAAGATCATCAATGGGACAGAGTTTTTCTGTCAATCAGTCAGCAGAAAAAGAATAAACTATACCTAATGTTTGTATACGGTCTTTTAATATGGAGTTGTATGTTTCATGATCATGTTTTGTTGGGAAAAAGTTTTTTAGATAATTAAAGAAGGCATTATAATGTTTGAAAACAAGATCACCCTCAAATTTAGGATGTGTGATTTTAAAAACGATGGTACTTTAGCTACCGATGAAAATCCTCAATCTTTCTTTTTATCTATAATCTCATTTTAAATAATGTTATTGATTGAAAGGTGAAAACGAAAAAAACCATGCATCTATGTGTTTGCCTTTTTTAAGATAATTTTAAGAACAAAGATTTTTTTAAATCCCGATTATTTATATAAAAATATGACCAAAGCATCCAAAAGTTCTGTTGGAATATTCACCATCAAATATAGGGTTTTCGGAACTCTGGGACCTTCACTAATACACTTAACTACTTATTACCAATAATCAGACTTTAAATCATGTTCTTAATTTAACGATCAAAATGAAGAAAGAAACCATGCATATGTGTGCTTGAATTTGTATGTACATCGATGAAATGAGGTATATCGAACAAAGCTGAATCTTATTTAATGTCCAAAAGCTGGCATAACATAGCGAGTATTTGAAAATGTTTTTATGATATTTAAAAATCTAAGCTAAACAGCTGTTCTTTGAAAATAGAATAAAAGTTTTAGAATAAAATTACAATATAATATTATGCAAACATTGTTCGTCGAACTTAAAACGTACTTATTTATAAAGAGACACTTTTTCGTTTGATAAAAAAAAAATTTTCTCCTCACTGCATATAAATTCACGCCTTATTCAAGTAACATAAGTTGTTAATAAGATGATAAAATAATGTACTGACAAATGTTTAGTTATGTAGGATGCTACAGCTAAAAACCATCTTGAGCAATTAAATAATTTGTATTTGAATAAAGTAATTTATAGTACATGCACATGTCAAATATTAAATTTTCCGTTTTGTTTTGAGATAATTTTATGATGGAAAAAGATAAGTTCTTGTTTGGTACTGTTGTCTGTTTTAGATAAATATGCAAATAATAAAAATACTTATCTATGTATCAAACTTTTCGGTCTTAGTGTCACTGATGAAGAATGAATTTCCGAAATGTGCACATCTGGCACATCAAAATTTAACTGGTATTTGTATTATATATTTATTACCCCTGAGCGGGTACCGCTGCTGGTGGAGTAAGACTCCCCGAGGGTACCCATAACTCAGTAGGCAGTACTTTGTGCTGTCAGAAAATGTACAATTTATTAAAATTTTCAGTTGTCTAAAATTTGAAATTTATTTTAAACAAAGGTTTGTTCCCTCATGCAAAGCATTCCTTAGCTGGATTTGGATTTATATAATTTTGAAACTTTTGATTCATTATTTTCAACTGTTTGGCTTATATTTTTTATGTACCAAACTTTTCGGTCTTAGTGTCACTGATGAGGAATGAATTTTCGAAATGTGCACATCTGGCACATCAAAATTTAACTGGTATTTGTATTATATATTTATTACCCGTGAGCGGGTACCGCTGCTGGTGGAGTAAGACTCCCCGAGGGTATCCATAACTCAGTAGGCAGTACTTTGTGCTGTCAGAAAATGTACAATTTATTAAAATTTTCAGTTGTCTAAAATTTGAAATTTACTTTAAACTAAGGTTTGTTCCCTCATGCAAAGCATTCCTTAGCTGGATTTGGATTTATATAATTTTGAAACTTTTGATTCATTATTTTCAACTGTTTGGCTTATATTTTTTATGTACCAAACTTTTCGGTCTTAGTGTCACTGATGAGGAATGAATTTTCGAAATGTGCACATCTGGCACATCAAAATTTAACTGGTATTTGTATTATATATTTATTACCCGTGAGCGGGTACCGCTGCTGGTGGAGTAAGACTCCCCGAGGGTATCCATAACTCAGTAGGCAGTACTTTGTGCTGTCAGAAAATGTCCAATTTATTAAAATTTTCAGTTGTCTAAAATTTGAAATTTACTTTAAACTAAGGTTTGTTCCCTCATGCAAAGCATTCCTTAGCTGGATTTGGATTTATATAATTTTGAAACTTTTGATTCATTATTTTCAACTGTTTGGCTTATATTTTTATGTATCAAACTCTTCGGTCTTAGCGTCACTGATGAGGAATGAATTTCCGAAATGTGCACATCTGGCACATCAAAATTTAACTAGTATTTGTATTGTATATATCTACAGTTGGTCAGTTACTCAGTATAAGAAATAATATGACAGACAGTAAATTGAACAATAAAAATTCTAAATAGATCTTTCTTTTGTTCAAAATATTGATATTTTAGAATTGTAATATGTCAACAACATTAATGATATATCGTGTTTTCCTACAATATCGTGTCAAATGTTATCTTTATTCCGTTTTAGGATAAAAATCTTACAATAAACGCTAGTTAATGTCAAAGTTATATTTTTAAAACACTGGCATTATGAAATATATATCATATGAGAAAGTATTTTGTCTAAAACTATTCTATTAAGATATGTATTTATCGCGATGAATAGTGTTAGTGTAATGTGATATGTTGTTTGTGTTGTTGCCTTTAGACTCTTCAAAAAAACTCTTAAAAACATTTTTTGTTCAATGTGTTTGCTTACGTATTTGATGTTAGTTGTTTTTTTCGGGAGTGTTTTTTAAACTCAATATGTTTGTAAACAATGTTAATCTCACGCGCTGATAGGGTAGTTTTCAATTGAACGTAAAAACCTTACAAAACAATTAACGACGTGCAGATACCCAGAATTCACAATTAATAAACAGAGGTTTAACAAACTTGGGAATTAGGGAGAAAATAAGCATAGCAAAGTGTTTTAGGCATGTTTAAAATCTTTTTATGTAATTTAGGATTACCTACTTTAAATTTCATTAATTTTTACGTTGCAATATTTTTGTTAAACTTCATAAATCAATTTCAAAAAACAAATACAAATGAGTTTATTTATTAAAAAATTTGTAACTTAAACACGTGTGTCTGTTTACATTCTATCTATATTTCACTCCATATCTGTCCGATAGGTATGATATACGCACGGGTGAATGATTTATTACTGAATCACGGGTTTTGGCCTCAATAAGTCATTCGAATGTTAAGTTCTTTACAGTGCAACGCACACATTTCCCTTCTAATGTACTCATAAAGTAGTTTAATGTACATGATACTGAATTTATTTCTTGTTTTGTATTTTCGAGACATATCAAATATCATTGGTGTTAAATCAAAAAAATTAAGCTTTGTTTTGTCTATGCATGTCCCAATGTAAATCATCCATGTAGGTAGCAAATGCTTAAGTAAAAAGGAAAAGATATTTTCTAAAGTTCTTTATAAATAGGAAAATAAATAAGTTTAATTTCATTCTTTATTTAAGCCTTCTCAGAACAATGCTTATAAGAGATAATGCTATAAAACTCATGTTTTCAAAACTTTTTTGTAAGTGCTGATTGTTTCAATTGTTTCATTTTATCGTTGTATGCTATAGATTTAATTAGTTTAAAGAACATTTCTTTTCGTGTGTTGAAAATTCATATCTCGAGCTCAATATACAGCACTATTTCAATGAATTGTAGATGCCGAACGCAGGTGAAGCTTATTTAATGTCTCGAATCTAACAATATTTTAAAACGATTCTTTTTATGGGCGTTCAAAATCGGAGCTGAAGCTAAACAACTGCTCTTTGTAGATGGGGTAAGGTTTTTTAAAAATGAAATTATGCAATCATTGTTTTCAAAACTTAAAACGTGCTTATTTGTAGACAAATTTTTAGGGTTTTCGCATTTAAGAATTTTTTTTCTTTTTGCGCATAAATACATATCTCATCCATTATATATAGCATTAAGTTGAATAAGCTGATTAGTCACTATACTGAAATTTAGTTATACAAATATTTAGTGATATAGGATGCTACAGCTGAAAACACCATCTTGAGCAATTAGTATTTGAATAAAGTGATTTAAAGTACATGCACATGACAAAAAAATAAAATATTCGAGTTTTGTTTTAAGAGGTATTTTTATCATGGAAAAAGATAAGTCCTTGTTGGGTTCTGTTGTCTGTTTTAGATAAATATGCAAATAATGAAAATATTTATATTCAGTTGGTCAATTATTCAGTATAAGAAATACGAAAAATGATAAACCGTAAATTGAACAATGAATATCTTAAATAGATCTTTTTTGTTTAAAATATTGATATTTAAAGATTATATGTCAACAACATTGATGAAATATCGAATTTTTCCTACAATAACGTGTCAATTGTTAGCTTTAATCTGTTTTGAGAAAAACACTTACAATGAACCCTGTCAAACGTCAAAGTTGGATATTTCTAAAAACACTGATCTCAGAAAATATATATTATATGAAAAAAAAATTTCTATAAAACAGTACTATCTTATTAAAATTTGTATTCATCGCCATGGATAGTGTAAGTGTAATATGATACGTTGTTTGTGCTGTTGCCTTTTAACTCTTCAAAAAGCTTAAACTTGTGAGCTTATGTAAATTATATTTGATGTTTAATGATTTTTAAAAACTCAATATGTTTGTAAACAATGTAAATCTAACCCGCTTATTGGGTAGTTGTTCAACTATTATGAATATAAATTTCAAAGATTTAAATATTTGTTAAATTTAAAAAAAGAAATATTAGCAATATTTATTAAGTTTTTTACCTATTCCCTTTTTTTATTATTATATTGACTAGTATATGAAATTTTATTTGCTTTATACGGTATCTCTTAAAAACCGGCCGGTCAAGTGTAAGCAATTCTAAGGTCTCACAAAGCCTGTTACTCTATATTTATAATTCTTAATCTGTCTTGCCAGTCGTTTTTATTAGTGTTGTTAAATTTATTTAAAACTTGCATTTTTGTTCTTTATAATGATTGGCCATTCCAGGAGCGTCTTGTTACTTTTGTTTACTTTGAATCTCATCTAAGACTTTATTTTGAATATCTCTCATATTCGATCAAAAATGATAAAGTTTTTGAAATTTTGGCATGGTCCCCAGAACACGTTTTCAGAATCCTTTTCTTTTTATTTAAAATTTTTGATATTCTTTCCTAACAGTATTTTTTCACCTTCCAATCTTTGAATGTATACCAATTAAAATGGAAAGTCCTTTTCATTTTGCTAAAGAGGGTTTTTTTGTACTGAAAAATAACTGACATGGTATGGGTTAAAATTCTTTTTAAAAAAATTGAGCTATAGAATATGGTCTCAAATGGACTTTGTATATTGAACTTGTTTAGTCCAAAAAGGGCTGAACTCGCCAGTTAGTATTTTATGACATTTAAAATAATTTTGAATTATTTATTATAATATAGCAGCAATGATACAAAATATTATGTGACTTGTTATCAGTGTTGCATTTGTACAGGTAAGCTAAATTGTATTCAGGTATACACAGGTAGCAAGTTAATTCACCTTGAATAAAAATGTAACATTCAATGACAGTCATTCACGTTTCAATGTTGACTTTTCAAAAAAAAATATTAGTAAAAGCGTTGTCATGGGATAAAGAATGCCATTTTATGGATTGAAATGTAAAGACGAAATCAACTGAATCTAAACACTAAATCTACGCTATTCTTCGGGGAAAAGGTAAACGTGTATTTAATTGATACGAAGTATAGAAACATGCACCTGAGCACTACACAATACCATAGAAAACGGAGCAACGCCTAAAAAAATCCATGTGACGATCGTATGGTTTTATTGTCTTTAATAATATTTTTCTATACTTCAGTGAACAATTTGTCTCTTTAATTTTTTATGATGTAGCTAGAGTAACGTTAATATGCGTCAGCTAACTACGTAGTACCGTAATAACCATTCTTAACGTTACACATATCGTATGTTTCCTGCCAAATGACCCTCTGTACACAGATTAATTATTTTACAATAATTATAGGATATATTAATTCTTCTACAAAAATTATAGGATATATTATATTGACTTATAAGATGCCCTCTTTTTGGACATTGTTCCATAATGGTTGCTAAAAATCTGTGTTACAAACCTTATTTTCTAGATATTTAAATCAGGAATATCTATGCATAAAATCTGCTTCATATTTTTTCTACAATATTTGTCAAAAATTAAAACCGTTGCATCATTTCTCTTACCAACACATAACCACACCACTGTTAATTAGCGCCAGTGTTTATTTCAAGATTGGAGTTTTAAAACCAGAGGTCTAAACACATGTTGTATAAAGTATTTGTTTGTATTACCTTATTTAGTTGTTTATCTTATTTCCCTGCATTGTGCCGTGTTCTTGTATGCATTTGCTCTTACATGTTTTTTAAGTTTCATTTTTCATTTATTTTACTACAACATAAATTCAATAAGAACCATTGTCGTTATGATTGTTTGATTGATTGATTTAATGATTTAAGGTCCCAGTCAAGAATAATAAACTTATATCAAGACGTCACCAGCTATAGGTGAAATACTAGAAATTTTTACCTTTGCAGTGCGCTTAGATGAATGTGCAGAGAGGGTTTTTAAGCGTACCACGCCTGCCGTGACAACGGGTATCAGTTTTTAAGGTCTTCTCCAAAGGACCACATGACTTTCAATGTTTAAATGACGATTGTTTAGTGAAAAAGTAGTCACTGCAAATTTTAAGTCTGGGTTTAACCCTGCCGGGGTTTGAACATACGGAGCAAGCAGTCTACCAACTGAGCTACCACAATGGTCTATGTCATTTAGCTTCTTTCTGAACCTTTATATTTATATCTTACAGACAATTTGCTGCGTTATTGCTTTTTCATTACAATTACCGGGTTTAAATTTTAGAAGGATATTTATGTCTTTCAAAAATACTTCAATAAGTGCTTTTTAAGGTGGGTCTTTACCGCGTGACCTGTTTAAGGTCAGAAAGCCCTAAGCATGTATTCGTTAATTAAAAATGAATTAAAATGCAAGCCTTATTTAGCATCTTATAATTATACAACAGGTGGCCCTCAAGCAAAAATATTAAAACTAATTAAAACTACCTTAAATAAACAGTGAAACACGGCCTGTTGTTAATTTATAACTATCTTTTTGCTTAAATTAATACCAGAATTGTAATTTAATATAGACATAAAGAGTTTAGCATCACATGAGATAGTTGTAAATAACAAAAATTCAACATTACCAGTAATCTATTTGTATGTTTATAAAGAAAATTTTATGGGATAATCTTCCTTCAAACTACAATATTTAAAAAACAAATTATAATCTAAATTATTGATAATGATATGGTAGATAAAGCATCGCATTATATATATATATATATTTTATTCAAGGATACGTAACGTTTTCATCTCTTAGAGACTTTTCAAGACATGTGTGTATTTAAATCTGGTCCATCGACTGTAATTGTTTCTGAACAATTTTCATCAGACATTTGATTGCTAATTTTTAGATTTTAATTTTTTTTTAAAAGCTCCCTTATCTAAAGTTAATTGTTAGAATTGCCTTAAACCATTATCATTCAGTGCTGTGTTAAATTCGCATAAAAAATAATAAACTGAACTGATAATTTTTTTCATTAACGATTTTATCAAGTAAAATAAAGATATAGAGACATTCTAGGGTTATTTTGTAAAAAAAAAAAAAAATAAATAAACAAAAAAACACACTTTTAGTTTTTTTTTAATGAAAGAAAAGAATGAAGCTTATTTTAAGGTTATGCTATAAACACTTCACATGGCTTTTTACTACAATGCCCATCTATATTATACAGTTTTATATTCAAAGCTCCATTTATGTTTTTTTTTGTCTACTTTAGTTGTTTCTATAATTAATTTGTGTTGTCTTTTTTCCTACTGGCAGATGTCAAGTTCATGATTTTCACTGTACTTCAGACCTGGCGTTTGTCACCTCTTTTGAAGACAGAGTAGTCAATCACCTTGTGTTTCCGACTTGGCGATTGTCGCCTCCTTCGAAGGCAGAGTAGTCAATCACCCTGTGCTTCTGATCTGACGTGTGGCCTCTTTCAAAGGCAGAGTAGTAAACCACACTGTGCTTCAGACCTGGCAATTGTCGCCTCTTTCGAAGGCAGAGTTGTCAACCACCCTGTGCTTCTGATCTGACGTGTGATCTTTTTCGAAGGCAGAGTAGTCGATCACCCTGTGCCTCCGACTTGGCGATTGTCGCCTCTTTCGAAGGCAGTGTTATCAATCACCTTGTTCTTTAGAACTTGCGATCGTCGCCTTTTTCGAAGGCAGAGTAGTCAACCACCCTGTGCCTTAGACCTGCCGATTGTCGCCTCTTTCGAAGGCAGAGTTATCATTCACCCGATGCTTCAAACCTAGCAATTATTGATTATACCATACATCAATACATTAAAGGGCAGGATAATGAACTTATCTACTCCAAAAAGAACTTGTTTTTGGTGAAAATCTTTTTTAAGTAAAAGATATATAATACAAATACAGTTAAATTTTGATATGCCAGAAGTGCACATTTCGATAATTCATTCCTCATCATGTTTCATCTTGAAACACCATTATACATTCCGTGTAGGAGAGTGCACAATTGTGATTAATCTCATTCAGTCACACGTTTATACACTTTATGTAAGAAAGTGTGCAAATGAGATGAATCTCATCCCGTCACACGCGCATTTATACAGTCACGAATGTTATGAATCTCATCTCGACAAACGTTAAAACATTCAATGTGAGAGTGTGCGCAAATATGATGAATTTCATTCAGTCACACGTTTAAACACTTTGTGTAGGAAAGTTCGCAAAGGTGATAATTTTCTTCCTTAAAGATATTTTTACACTTTCTGTGATTAGAACAAATATGGTGAATCTTATTTATAAACTTTGTGTAGGATAGTTCGAAAATGTCATGAGTCTCTTTCTGACAGATATTTTTACACTTCGTATGTGTGTAAGAAAGTGTGTAAATATGATGAATATCATCTTGACACAGCTGTTTACACTCTTTAAGGGAAAGTGCGGAAAATCCTGACACACGTTTTTACACTTGTACGAGAGTTCGCAAATGTGGTAAATCTCATATGTATTATTACAGCCAATCCTATCGTATTAAGTGTCAAAGAGTCAAAAGGAAATCTTATACGCGTAAACCTTTATGCAGAACATTCTCATTAGTGATTTCCCTAATGAATCTCTTTGTATGGTATAAAATAATTTTAATAACGATGCCTTTTTAATGAGTATCTGTTTTGTTTTTTTTTTGTTGTTGTATTTTGAATCATGAAATTTAATCACAACCACGTGATTTATTTTATAATCTTCTAAAATAAATATATATTTTAAAAATTAAAAATATGCCAAATTAAAATGCCATATCGATTATTTTCAATATTCTGTCTTTAAATTAAAATTTTATAACAAAAGTTTTTAGAAAAAATTATAATAATTTGTCTTTTATAATGACTATTTTCGATTCGAATGAAGTATCTAGAATTAGTAACAAGATCATTTTAACTAAACAAGTGTTAATTGTAATGTGATGACATTACAAAGTCCCCTTAATGGAGCAACAAGATTTTTGATTTGCAATATCCTTATTTAAACTTGTTTGACAATTTTAGATTTTAATGATACTGTCATATACCACTTTTTGAATTTAATCATTAAAACACATTCAAAAAATGGTATATGACTAATTAATGTATCAATATATGAAACAAATGTTGAACTTTTTAAAACAATTTTTTATTTAAACACTATATCATTTGTGTCGTTTATTACTTTTTGAATTTAATCATAAAGATACATTCAAAAAGTGGTATTGTCATATACCACTTTTTGAATGTATTTTTTATGATTGAATTCAAAAAGTGGTATATGGCATTTGAATAGAACTTTTGCATTATGTACCTACCAGGTTTCAACAGAAATAACTGTTTTATAAAAACAAAATATGTTTCTGGAGTTGGCATTAAACTCTGATAAAATAGTCCTTGTCGCCATTTTGAAAAAAGCACCACGCCACCCACTCCTTAATACTGCTATGAAGTTTCGAATGAATCCCACAAGCCATCTCTGAGAAACGCTCCAGATGAAGGTTGAGAAGAAGAAAAAGAAGGAGAAGGAGAAAAAGAAGAAGAAGGTGAAAAAACACAGCAAACCAATAACAAACATATACTTGGCAACAGCCGACGCAAAAACAGGCAAATAATGAATTCGAATCAGCATTCAAACAAGACAAGGACGACAAATATATATTTTGAACAATTAATGTGGTAAAAAAAAAAACCATACTTTGAACGAACCCTGTCTTAAATGATCATCTGTTTGGTTATAATACTATATGAAGTCCCTAACCATTTCACTTTTTTAAACTTTCGCTCTGTTAATATGCACATAACAATAAACCTTTTTTAACAAGTAATAAACCGAAAACCTATAAATCTGTGTACATGCATATATCAATAAAAAATCAGAAAACTTATAATCACTTATTTTTTTATTAAATATCTTCAGATAAATACAAGTTGGATAAGATGTTTTATGAAAGCTTCTTCGGAAACATTTAATGAACCGTTCAAAAAAAAAAAAAATAAATAAAAAAATAAAAATAAAAACGACAGCGAATCTTTAATTCCTCGTTTGCTCGTTGGCTAAGGATCGCATTTCATCTTTCAGTTATTCATATATTGCTTTTTTGCATCCGTGACAAAACGGGTTGGAAACGAAACTATATTCATACCAACACACACACACACACACACACACACACACACACACACACACACACACGATTTTTATATACCTTTTTATCTATTTTTCCTTTATTTGTATAAAATTGATTTGTAATGCGTATATTTTCGACAAAGAAATCATTAAAACTATCAAAATAGTCCATTACCATGACAACGAATACAAGCGTAATGTAAAATAGAAAAAATAAAACATGTAATTATTCTTTAAATAATGACACATTTTTACTCCGTCCATATATATATTATATATATATATATATATATATATATATATATATATATATATATATATATATCGCTCATTATCTGACGCCAACAATTCTTATATGCCAAGTCAAAATTTTCTAAATCATTGCTTGATTTGGCTGAATGGTATTGACGTACAAACGTACAAGGGCTTAAGGCCTAAGATGATGAACGGTAGCAGTGGCCAAGATGTAATGCTATTGCCTTTTTTCTTGCCGCGGTATTCTTCTATTTTGTATATTGTATGAAGGACTCAATAGTTCTCGTTGTTTATGTGCAAAATTTCGAGCACAGCATGCAATTATCTCATGCCGCTATTATGAAAAGCAGCTACGAATGACTTTTACAAAAATGAAGCATTCAGCCTACCCGTATGAAGTATTGTCAGTTGTTTACTGTATTGTATCTAATCTAGCACCTAACCTTAGTTAAATGTTAAGTATATTTTCGCCATAACTCGGTAGATTCTTTAGCGTGTTCTAACAAATGTTTTTTTTTATTGGTTGCATCATTTGTTTTTATTTTCCATTTGGAAAGATTTCCTCTCAAATTTAAAAATAAATGAAACATAAAAACTGAAAAACCAAAATTATTGAACAATTAGATCTACCGGTATTTTGACTTGGTTAGAGTAAGGTCAAAATATGGAACAATGATTCTTATGCAACTTTTTAACAATTTGTTTTTTTTTTTTTTTTTTTTTTTTTTTTTTTTTTTTTTTTGCTATTCAATGTGAATTTCCAATAAGCAAAATAAATATAGAAAACCATAGATGTAAAAAAAAAAAGGCTAGGCGTGTTATTGGATTTGATCACTGGACACTTTGGGCATGTTTTCCAAAATGTCAAAATTAAACACTCACAAATAAATTTTATTTTAGGATTATACTACAAATCATTGTTTTTTTTAATATAGATTTATTTTATTTTATTTTTTTTTTTTTTTTGGCTGAAAAATATACTGTAACAATTTAACCACACCGAGAGTATTCCGGAGCATTAATCTCTCTCGAAGATTTTTTTCAAATTGAAAACATACTGAAAGCAAACAAAATAAAATACATATTTTTCTAGTATCAATTTTTACATATAAGTATATAAAATAGTATTTATTACTTACATCTACTGTGTATTGTCCATCAAGCGTGCATGCACGCGAGTATATGTAATGCATCTATTCTATGAACTCTTTCCAATATTCTATTAAACTACGTTTTTAACAAACCAACACCTAATAGTGTCCAAACTGTAACCCTTGATAATGAAAGCAAAATCCAAAATTCATATGACGAATATATGGAATGAGAGAAAATAAACTTATTGGAATATCATCTATAAGCACTAATGAAATACGTTCATAATCGTGAAAAATAATCTGGATATAATATAATGTATATAGTCAATACCAACAGATTGTGAAAATGGGAGTGGTCGCTTCGCGTACAGGTATGTATTGGATTCATATATATATATATATATATATATATATATATATATATATATATATATATATATATATATATATATATATATATATATTGAAAATTACCTATATATGTGATACTTCTAGATATTTCAGTCATTTTCTTTGATATTCTGTGTCATTGTTGTAAAGGTATTTGGTAGCAGACGCTGCGTTGTATTAAAACGGATAAAGGTAAAATTTATCAATCCTTATTCTTTTTACTAGTTTGGCGACACCTTAAAGGGTTTCGCGGGAAAGAATGGAACAATCTTTCCAGTTTTGCAGACGTTTAGTAGAACCCATTTATTGTATATAAACTAGTAGACATTTTTTTCTGAATCACATGTTCATAAAGGGAAGAACTAGTTGCACTGCAGTTGAACTTTTGTGTTTAAATGTAACTGTTAATTATCACTAATATTCAAGTGATGTGTACTTAATTTTTTTTCCCTGAAAATCAGGTTTACCGAAAATTAAAATTAAGGTTTACTAGTGAATGTTATATAGTTGCAAGTCAAAACAAATTCTTTTAATGTTAATTGCAACTTTATATCTTTCAATTAATGCATCTGATAAAACATCAATCCATTGTAGGGTCAACGTAACAAATCAAAACTTTGATAATTTTGTATTGTTTTTGTAGACATGGTTCGACTTCTTCGACGGGTTTATTTGTCGCTTTGTCAAGAGGAGAATTTAGCACACGCCATCCTTATCTGTTGTATAAAATATGTGCTAAATTTTTGATTTACAATATTTAAAAATAGCAAATTACAAAAAACATGAAATATTCCAGGGAGGCATATCTTGATGAAATTTACATTGTTTATCAGACGGTTTTTTTTTCTCGATAACTTAGAAGTTCGCACTGACATGCTGCTTTCCAGCTGAGTTAACTGTGAAGTGATGATTTGGTTTTTGATAGAAGAAAACGGTTTGCAGCTCGCTTGTCGAAAGTCGTGGTTTTCTCTGAACACCCCGGTTTCCTCAACCATCTCTCATCTTCCCTTAACTGACTGCACCAATATGAGTTAAAGAATTTTGACTTGGGTGTTAAACTCCATTAATTCGCTCCAATCCTCCAATCAAACCGACAGAACTTCTGATACCTTTATCTTTTTTTTAAATTTTTTATTATTATTTTTTTTTTTAAACTGGACCGGACACCTTTGATACCTTTTAACATTTACCAGTTTTGGGAAGAGCACAAGATTTCAGTCATCATTTACCTGATAGACAATTGCCATGTGCTATACTTTATTTAATTCTTTTAATTATTCGTTGCCCGCGCTGTGCCTGAGAGGTAGATTGTCCACATCATGACGTGATGTCTTGTGTTCGAGCCCTTCAGGGCTGCTTTCTAGCACTCTACACTACAAGGACATAGTTTACACTGCTTGACTTGTATCAGGACAATGCTATCAGAGTAGTTTGGTCTGCAGGAAACTGACTCTGTGAACTAGCAGGTTAAAGCCGTTCTGTGTTTTGCATTGGTGCAAGGCAGACCAAAAAAGGCACCAGCAAAATTCACGCATACAGGAATTTCTCGAAGATTAATCCTTTAAAATAAATAGCTTATGTAATGTTAACATCCTGACAAAAAAAACAATTCAAATCTTTTATCCGTCTAATTACAAAATGTAAATATGAAAAAATTAAAAAACCGCAAAAATATACAATTAAGAGACGGCATAAAATGTACAAAAAAAAAAAAAATATATTTTTTTCCGACTAGCTTCTACTGCCGTTATTATGTTTTCTTTGCTTGATATTCCTCGCCTGTCATCTTCGATATTGTATTTATATCAAAACAGAACGGTATGTGGTTTAGTAGATTCAGAAATAATTAGACGTCAAATATTTTTTATGTTCTTTATCTTGTTTTAAGAGACTTTATTTCATTTATTAAAAAACAACATAATGGTGATATTTAATAATAATAATAATAATAATAATAATAATAATATGTAAAAAGTCAAAGTACTATACCCTTTATATATATATATATATATATATATATATATATATATATATATATATATATATATATATATATATATATATATATATATATATATATATATATATATATATATAAAATTGGCCTATAAGACCCTAAGCCTATATCGAAGAAATATAATGAAACAAAAATTGCACCGCCGTCTTTCTGTGTATATATAGTTTCGTTGATTGGTCGTTACGAAAAATTCTCTTTCGGTTAGTTAGTAATTTTAAACGTTACGAAAATTGATTGAACTACTCAAGTCAACCGCCATTTAGTTTCAGGATGTGAATGCATGTACAAGATGTTCCGGGGCATTTTTGCTGTAGCTAATATTTATCTGGTCCTCTTGTGTTATAAAGACCGCCTCAATGGCTCAGTGGTTAAGGGTCCGTCTAGAGAGCGAAAGGTCGTAAGTTCGAAGCCTGGTTCGGTTATACTCTAGACTTTAAAATTTGAGATATACTCTAGACTTTAAAATTTGAGATACTGTTGCCTCGGTAAGCGTTTGGAATTTAACAGGACAAAGTACCGATTGTTCACCGGCTGCCAGGATAATGGCCTGCGGCATATTGACTCGGTGAGCTAGCACTTTAGCAAAAATGTTTTGTCAACAGATATATACTGTGTGTAAAGGACAGAATCTGCAGGATCGCAGAATCCTATGGTCGCAGAATCCTGTAATGAATGAAACAAAATGGTAGGGAAAAACACAACTTTATACACTGTTCAGGGTTAAATATTTAAAAATCATTAGACGTTGACTAGTTTTTGGGGAGTAACAAAAATCGAGCGTTTTCGTGTAAAATTAAAATAATGATTTTAAAAATCATTAAACGTTTATCAGATTGCTTTTTTTCTTTTGAGAGTAACAAAAATGAAAAATGGAGCTGCTTTTCGTGAAAAAATTAAAAAATGTGTTTATAATATGTTTTCTTGTCAATAACTATGTACTTAAAACAATGATAGCAGTAATGTCCATCACCTTAATGTGCAGACAACATGACAATTAAGACCGTTGTTTTAAAATCCATTTTCATACTTAAACCAAAAAGAATGACTGTAGAAGATTTCCTGTTCATAAAGTCCACGTTGCTTGGGCTCAGAGGGAGTTCTTTGTATACAGATGTTACTGTATTTTAGTTAACAGAAAGCCATTATGCACTGTAACGTGATGGCTTACGATACACCTGAAACATGACAATTACTTAGTGCTTTGATCTTATACAGGTATAATTTATTCATATAATTAGTACATCTGTAGCAGAATAATTGTTTCTTTTTTGAAAATGTTGGCGAAGCAAATGATTCTGATTTCAGCTAATTGTACGATAATAAAAATCATTGCGACCAATAGCATATGACCATTGAGTTTGTATTTCAATATTGTAAGTAGTTAGAAACACTTTTCAAAACCAATAGTATTCCTACGCTTTGGGTTCGGTCCTGAGAGTGATTTCAGCTTATTGTACGAAAATGAAAATCACTGCGACCAATATCATTTGACCGTCGGGTTTGTATTTCGATACTGTTAGCCTCGCTCGACCCTGTAGTATTTGAATTACACCATTTCCATTTTTGCAATGCGCCATAGTCAAGTGGTTAACATGATAGCTTTCAAAACCCATAGTGCTAATTTTACGAAATTGAAAGTCGCTGAGACCAATTTTATACGACCATCAAGTTTGTATTTTAACTCTATGTCTTGCGTCATATTTCATAAAGGCTCTATTGTCATTATTGAGGACAGCGCCAAGTGATTAAGATGACAGCTTCCAAAACCTTTCTGCTCCACCCGCTTTGTTTGTAATACTGTGATCCCGGTCGAATCCAAGTGAGGAAGAATTTTTTTTCCGTGAGCATCTACTTGTTTGCTTGAATTAACTGAGTAAACTTTGATAATATCTGCAACATTGTAGACATGTGAGCTAGCACTTTTGGGGTAACCGTAAATGTGTAATACACAAACACACACACACACACACACACACACACACACACACACACACACACACACACATATATATATATATATATATATATATCCTTTACAATGCTGTTATCCAAGCAAAATTGTTATTGCTGATTGATTCTGGCCACGCGTTGTTTTAATATGTTAAAAAAGAAAGAAAGAAAACAAAAACGAAAAAAAAAAACATTTTCTTATCTTCCTTTCTTTTATTTATACATTTTTACAATGTATTTGTTTCGACAAAAACAAACAAATCCAAATAATATCATAGTCTGATATTATTCTATGTTGTACACGTAGAGGATTACATCTTTGCTATCATCGCCGGTATTTTAACCATTTCACATGTTGTTTACTTAATGCATCTAGAAGCTCTCTGTTTTAATCCACTTTGTATACTAAATATTCTTAATATCTTCTAGAAGATCAATCTTGAACATAAATATACAGTTTGAAAGGTTCTAATGGATAATATTGCATCGCCAGTTAAGTAAGTATTGTAAACTCTTTGTATATATATTACAAGCATAAGATATTGGGTACATAAGTGAGCATACGTCTTTGTTTTAATATCCTATATAAAATCGATGTTAAATCCATATGCGTTATTTTTCTTTTAAAAAAAATAATGATCTTAATTAAAATGAAAACTAGAAGAAAAGATGAGCTTTAAGCTTCACACACACACACACACACACACACACACACACACACACACACATATATATATATATATATATATATATATATATATGCTGTATTAACATCCGCCATATATGTAAACTTATATATATGGCGGATGTAAATACAGCTACAGGTAAATCATAGTACGTAAATATATCAATATTTGTTAATCGTACGGATTGATGAGCATAATGTCAATAAACTTGTGTAATGTCCCGTTGCCTACAGGCTTGTGTAAGTAAAACACCCGAGTGTCTCTACTAAATCACATTTTGTCCACTCAGCAGCTGTACCAATTTAATAAAGACGGTTTATTCCAGTAATATGCTTATTACAAGTATGGAGTAGGTCATTGTAGCAAGAACATCGAAGTCATTGTAGCAAAAACATTGAAGTTCCGGTATCAAAACTATTGAAGTCCATCGTAGCCACTGTAGCAAGAACACCGTAGTCACTGTAGAAGAAACATTTAAGTCATTGCAGCGATAAAACCGAAAATCACTGTAGCAAGAACATCGAAGTCACTGTAGCAAGAACATCGAAGTCGCTGTAGCAAGAACATCGAAATCACTGTACCAAAAACATCGAAGTCACTGTAGCAAAAACATCGTAGTCACTGTAGAAAAAAACATTTAAGTCATTGCAGCAATAAAACCGAAAGTCACTGTAGCAAGAACATCGAAATCGCTGTAGCAAGAACATCGAAATCACTGTAGCAAGAACATCGAAGTCGCTGTAGCAAGAACATCGAAATCACTGTAGCAAGAACATCGAAATCACTGTAGCAAGAACACCGAAGTCACTGTAGCAAGAACATCGAAGTCGCTGTATCAAGAACAATTAAATCACTGTAGCAAGAACATCGAAATCACTGTAGCAAGAACACCGAAGTCACTGTAGCAAAAACATCGAAATCACTGTAGCAAGAACACCGAAAGTCACTGAAGCAAGAACATCGAAGTCACTGTAGCGAAAACATCGAAGTCACTGTAGCAACAGCATGAAAGTCAAGTAACAAGTAAATCGAAGTCACTGTAGCAAGAACATTGAGGTTACTGTAGCAAGAACATAGAAGTCTCTGTAACAAGAACATCAAATGTCAATGTAGCAAGAACATAGAAGAATAAAATGAAAATAGTCTTCTAATTCCCGTTTTGTGTATTTCGACAGACTCTGTCTTTTTCTCATGAGTTTTTATGATTCCCTTGTTTCTAAAAAATAGTTTTGTTTTATCATTTTACAAAATCCAAATAAGGCCGCATTCGGTGAC